>CM042913.1:6873633-7473633 GCA_023653625.1 Triadica sebifera
TGCTTCAACCTTCTGATATCATTCATATTTGAACCTGCTACTAACATATCATCGACATAAAGTAGCAAAATGATATAACTGGATTTATATCTCTTGAAGTAGCAACAGTGGTCAGCATTGCACTTCTGGAAATCTTCCTTGTGCATGAAGCTGTCAAACTTTTTGTACCACTGTCTTGGGGCTTGTTTCAGGCCATACAAACTCTTTTTAAGTCTGCACACCATGTTCTCCTTCCCTTTTTCTGAGAAACCTTCTGGCTGATGCATGTATATTTCTTCATCTAAGTCTCCGTGAAGAAATGCGGTTTTCACGTCCAGCTGTTCAAGATGAAGATCTTCAATAGCCACAATACTCAATACTGTTCTGATAGTATTGAGCTTCACAACGGGAGCAAAAATATCGGTGTAGTCAACTCCTTCCTTCTGCTGGAATCCTTTGACAACAAGTCGGGCTTTGTATCTTTTGAGACCATCATGCTCTTCTTTTACCCGGTACACCCATTTGTTATGAAGTGCCTTCTTTCCCATAGGCAACTCAGCTAGTTCCCATGTCTGGTTAGAGATCAGAGACTTCATCTCGTCTTTCATGGCAAACTCCCACTTACTAGCATCTCCAGTCTGACAAGCTTCATCATAGCATTCAGGCTCCCCTCCATCAGTCAATAACAGATAGTTCATGTATCTCCTGTTAGGCACATGAGGCCTAGAAGACCTTCTTAATACAGGAGATGGAGTAGGAGGCTGTGGTGTGTCGGATTGATGCGCACTGCTTGGTCCAACAAGTTCCTCTGGCTGAGGACTTGCTACAATGGGTTCCGTCACGGAACTAACTGGGACATCATCTGCATTTGCAAATACTGACTCATTCTGTTCTGAGTTGCTGACGACTGTTTTATGCATGTCCTTGTACATCACCCTTTCATCAAAAATCACATCTCTGCTACGGATGACCTTTTTGTTTTCGTCATCCCAAATACGGTAGCCAAACTCATCCTCACCATAACCGATGAGAGTGCATTTCTTGGATTTGGGATCAAGCTTATTCCTTCCTTGATCACTGATATGCACATATGCTACACAACCAAAAACTTTTAAATGTGATAGTTTTATCTCTTTTTGGCTCCATACCTCCTCTGGTATTCTGTGCTCTAATGGAACCGATGGTCATCGATTGATTAAGTAAGCTGCTGTGTTTACTGCTTCTGCCCAGAACTGCTTCGGTAGACCTGACTGTATACGAATGCTTCTGGCTCTTTCTGTCAACGTTCGGTTCATACGTTCAGCTACACCATTGTGTTGAGGTGTACCTGGCACGGTTCTCTTTATTCTGATACCGTGCTCATAGCAAAACTTTTTGAATCTGGTGTCTTCATATTCACCACCATTGTCAGTTCTGAGCTTTTTAATCTTCAGACCTGTCTCATTTTCAACCATAGCTTTCCATCTTCTGAAAGCCTCGAACACTTCGGACTTATGTTTTAGAAAGTAAACCCATACCTTCCGAGAGTGATCATCGATGAAAGTCACAAAGTAGTGTTTCCCACCAATGGATGAGACAATCGTTGGTCCCCAAACATCAGAGTGAACAAGCTCTAGCCTTTCTTTCTTTGGGGTTCTTCCACTTGTCTGAAAGCTGACCCTTTTCTGCTTTCCAAGTATGCAATCTTCGCATGTGTCTATCTCCACTGACTGTAGACCTGGAAGTTTCCCCTTTGAATGCATAATCTTCATTCCTTTTTCACTCATATGGCCTAGTCTCTGGTGCCATAGATTGGGATTTTCATTGCTAGCTGCAACTATGATTGAACAGCGTGCTCCTGCTGTCATGTAAAGAGTGCCATTCTTTTTGCCTCGAGCAACCGTCATTGCTCCCTTTGAAATCTTCCAATTATCACCATGGAAGATCGTAGTGTAGCCTTCGCTAGCCAATTGCCCTACTGAGATTAAGTTCTTTCTCAGGTCGGGAATATGTCTGACATCCTTCAACTCCCAAACAGATCCGTTCAACTTAATCTTTACTACACCTTTGCCAATAATAGCACAAGGTTGATCATCACCAAGATATACCTTTCCAAGGTTTCCAGGGACATACCTTTCGAAGAATTCTTTCTGTGAAGTAGCATGGAACGATGCTCCAGAGTCTAACACCCAAGACTCTTCTTTGCTTTCCAAAGAGCATATCAATGCGTCATTGCCTCCAGAGGTGGAAGCAACATTTGCCTCTACCTTTGCTTCCTGGTTCTTCGATGCACTCTTGCACTGATTTTTGTAGTGTCCAGTCTTTCCACAATTCCAACATTCGACAGTTTTTGAACTATGGAAATTACTTGGATTCCTGGATTTGGACCTTCTGTCCTTTGATTTACCTCGGTAGTTTGACTTGCCTCGTCCATTACCTCTGGTTGAATTTCTTCCTCTTGACTCTGTATGCAAAACTGAAGAAGTTGATGATTCACCCGACTCTCTCCGTCGGATCTCTTCACTGAGAACCAAATCACGAACATCATCAAATTTCAACTTAGTGCTTCCCGACGAACTACTCACAGCAGTGACAGTAGCATTCCAGCTTTCTGGTAGAGAAGACAAAAGTATTAATGCTCGTACTTCTTCATCAAATTCAATTCCAACCGAACTCAATTGGGTTGTGACTGTATTGAGTTCATTGAGATGTTGAGCTACAGATGCACCTTCTGTCATTCGCAAGTTGAACAAGCGCCTCATGAGGTGCACTTTGTTTGAAGCTGAAGGCTTCTCATACATACTAGAGAGAGCCATCATAAGACCTGCCGTGGTTTTTTCCTTTGCTATGTTGAAAGCAACATTACGGGATAATGTCAATCGGATAACTCCGAGAGCTTGTCTGTCGAGAAGACTCCAGTCTTCTTCCTTCATAGCCTCTGGCTTCTTCCCTGAGAGAGGTTGATACAAATTTCTTTGATACAAATAATCTTCTATTTGCATTTTCCAAAAGCCAAAGTCCGCTCCATCGAACTTCTCAATTTTTACCTTTCCTTCATCTGTGGCCATCGCTCCCACTCGAATCTGACTTCCTTTGGATCGTTTCTGACAATTCTTGTGAACCTCTGTGTATTAGAACACCTCCGTGGATAATTTGGTACAACTGACCAAATTTCACTATTCACAAAAATTTACTATTCATGTGAATAGTAATCGCCCGAAAAAGGACAGAAAAAATGCAACCAATGCTCTGATACCAGTTGTTGGGAAATGACGTCAATTTCCCTATAGTCAGATTTATGAGAAAGCGAAGAAAATGCGAACTAATAAGACAGACAAGTTGATAACGGAGTTCGGCCAATTATGCCTACGTCTCCGGACTGCTGCAGATCTTTTACTGAAAGAAGAGAAATTTACCGAGTGTTTACAAACACTCACAACTCACAACCTCTCACTAATGCTACTCTCTCATTTTTGATTGAATACATTACAAATGAATTTCTAAGGCTATATATAGGCCTACACCTCCTCAATGGACGGTCAAGATTAATTCTCATCTACTTTGATGGATGGTTGAGATTATTTCTCACCTACCGTCTCACCTACCAAATGTATGGTCAAGATTAATCTTCACTTACCATCTTACCAACCAAATAGATGGTCAAGATTAATCCCCACCCACCAAATGGATGGTCAAGATTAATCTTCACCTACCATCTTACCTACCAAATATTTTGTCAACAAAAGATGCACCATCCATCTTTATTGTCATTTATTTTATGGTACATGTGTAGTTTGACCAACAAATGGAACCGAAGAGCTAATTAACAGCTTCATTCATGTTGTGAATCATCGATTATGGAGATAGAGAGAGATATTGGAAAACAAATTGCTCAGACCTGTCAGCAATCACCATTTAATGAAAGCCCCATTATGCCCTATGCAGTAAGCAATCTTTCTATGATCTCCCAATGCTATTAACCTGTTGCATTAGGCCTTTCTCCTTTAATTTTATTAATTAATTTCACTTGCCAATTGTCAAATGTCAATACTATTATTTAGTTTTGTTCTCCAATTTCAAAATATGGATTGAGTTTGAACTCACAATCTCATAGTTACAATCACAATATTATTACTACTAATTAAGGCCAAGTCAATGTGGCCTAGTGGCATAAATCCCCTCCCTCTATTCTAATGTCTGGGATTTGAGAATCCAGTTGAATAAAAAAAAATTAAGATAATTAAGAAATATTTAATGTACTTTTAATCTTAACCTTGATGTATTTTCTGAATAAAATAAATATTTTTTGTTCACAAAAAATATTTTAATTGTATAATATACATGAAAAATTATAATCATTATTAATGCTATAGTCGAATCCAAAGTTCCATTTGGTTTCGTTGTTCGAAAGTGCAAGGTGAAGCATTAAATAGTTTAGTTTGCTAAAATGGGTAAAAGACAAAAGAGTCCTTACAAAATAAAAATGTAGGCTATGTATGAGTAAGAATACAAGGACAACGTAGTAATTATATGAAGAGAAAATGGGCCAACAAAAATCTAATTCTGGAAGCAGAAAACCAATATGCAAACCTTTATTTAGTGGGTATTTGTCAGAATGGGCAGACCGAAAGGGAATGAGTATATTGCTTGTATTTTGCTATCCTATTTATATATATTTATTGCAATTTTTCTTTATGAAAAAAATGAAAGAAAATCATTAATTTTCAGAATTTTGTTATTTTGATTTTTCTTTTTCTGTTATAAATATTAAATAAGCCTTATTCTTAAGGGTATTTATAACTTTTGTTCTTAACCAAAATTGTTAAATTTTTCATCATATTGGTGACCCAATATTTAGGCTGTTTTTTTTCCCTCTTCAACATATAAAGGAATTTGATTTTACGTCCTTTCAAAGTTTTTTTTTTCTTAAAGAAAAATTTCTATAGAGGAGATTCTTAGGATTCTTCTTTTTCTTATTCGACGTTTATGATTAAATGCTAATCAAATTAAATTTGAGAAACATCTCAATTATATATCATTTCTCTAAATAAATTTTAAAAATGTATTCTCATACCCTATATCTTTAGTTTCAAGAACTCTTTGGCGTTTTACCAATCTTTTTAATTCTTGTAATTGAGGTGAAGAATGACTTAGATCTAGGAGTGTCCGGGAACGGATTTTGCGGATACCTGCGTTTATTTGAATTCATTTAAATGCTAATGAGTAACTCTATTAAAATTTTGATATGAATTTAGATAGCAATGTTTAAATCCGCCATGGATTTGGGTAGGATACGGGTAGAGACCGTCGGATACTCGCTACCTGATAAACCAAATTATATATATATATATATATATTATGCAATTTATTCTATTTTATTTATTGAATATAATGATATAATTAATTATTTTTTATATGCTTTTATAGATTAATGAATTACAAATGTAATGAAAATTTGAAATATAATTTTTCTATCATAATGAACAATATTTAATTTTATTATTTTAATATTATTTTTGAACAATTTGAAGAGTTATTTTAATTTGAATGTGTTGAATTAGATTTTATATTTTATTTTATTTGTTTTATTTGATTTTATAGTGATTTATGATAAATTGTTTGTATATTTTTAATTATTTAATTAGTTTGATTTTTTTAATAATAAACTGGTAATTAAGCAAATTTCAGATATTAATCAGATAATGTTAATAAGGTTTGAGACGATAACGAATATTAATATTATAATTTTAAACGGATTCAGAACAGATTTGGATATATATATATATATATATATATATATATATATATATATATATATATATATATATATATATATAATCAAATTCAGATATGATAAATTTTGCAATAGCCTATTTGTATCCCAATATATGACTTTGCGTTGCCTAGATTAATTTTATGATTTTTTCAAACCTTATATACGAAAGAATGCTACATAATCAATGGTTATTTGTTTATTCACATTACAATCTATCTCTGATTCAATAGATACATAAAATCATAGGCAGAATATAATTAAATAATTTCCTACATTGATATCTTTAAATTTGCGTATGAAATGAGCAAATTAAACTTTATTACCTAACTTTTCCGGCCAAATAACTATAAATTCAACTTTTTTTCTTCTAGAATTTATATATATATATATATATTCTCCCACTTTGAATGGTAGTTATTTCTCCAAATAATTATTTTGTTTAACTATTGGTTTATATATATATGACAAGCTATTTAAGTAATTTTTTTTTTATTATGAGTCATCCTCCTATCCTTTAATTAAGCAAAAGATATCATATTATTCTCATTATATATATATATATATATATATATATAGTATAATTTTTTATGAAATCCTCCTTTAAGATTAACCATTTAATTAAATAGAACTGAAAAACATAATTAACTTTAATCATGCTAGTCAATAAATAAATAAATAAATAACTTTCAAAACTTCCATCAAAGCATAACGACCAAAAAAAGAACCCAAAGGATTGGCAGTGTAGAAGAATCCAAAAGTGTGCCCACAATGAAAGAGAAGAGGTTGGATTTGCAGAAGTAGCTTTGATTCTTTTACAGCAAATACAAAGAAAGAGAAAGAGACTCATTAGGCCACCAGCAAAATAGCATCACACCCCACACTTGATGTGCCTTCCTAATTACCTCCCCTCTCATAAAGGATGTCTTTTTTTCTTTTTCTTTTTCTTTTTTTTTTGAGAAAAAATAGTTTTTTTGTTGTAATTAAAATTTTAAAAAAATGAAAAAAAAGAGTATTGAGGGTTCAACATCTGGTTGATGATGATGGCTGTTCTTGTGACTGCCATTATCATGATAGCAGAGAAAGCAGAAGCTTCAAAGTACTATTTCTTGCTGTAGAGTAACAGTATAGACCCATTAAAATTATGTCACTGCACTACTCCAACAAACCCACACTCTTCCACTGACATTTTCATTAATATTTATGTCTTCTCTTTCTTACTTCATTATTTTTTCTTCCTTACAAAATCTTTGATTCCCTCCATTTCAGATCCCATTCCTATGTTAATTACTGTCCTTATTAGGTCTCTAAAGTTAATGGATGACTTTATGATTACAGGCCATAAAAGAACAAAGATTGAAAATTTTGAAGAAATCGTACACAAGCTCAAGTCTTACCTATTAATGAAGCCTTAAAGGAGGAGCTATAAAAATTTAAAAAGAAAATGTCAAAAATTTTCAAATATAAAATTTTATCTACGGCCAAATTTGAATGCGAAAGTGCTAGCTATTTTTTTTCCTTTTATTTTCTTCATTTTCAGTGACAATGAAATTTTCTTGTTTTGAAACTTGTATACAAAATACACAAAGTATGTATCATCAAAATGATTAAGAAGATAATTGGTCATTATTTGGTTGACTATGTTAAAATTAATTTACCATATGTATATATAAACCTTTGGACAATGTGGTGATGCAACAATTAAAAAATGGAAAAGGAGGAAAGGATGCTTTGCTTGGTTTGATTTAGGTAATAGCTAGCACACCACATCCTCAGCAAAAATCAATAATTCTCCATTCTCTCCTCCAATTTGTTAGCTCACATTTTGTCCAAGAAACATAAGATAATATACTATATTCCATTATTATGTATCGTGTCTCCATTAAGATTGCACTAATCCTACATTTGCTTTGATGAATCTAGTCATTACACAACTCTAATTCAAAGTCACTACTATTAGGCTTTTAACTCAAGTAATAGTGTATATTTCTTATAATACAAACAATTAAAGAATTTTTTTTTCTTTGCTTTTGGTGGAGAATTGAAGAGAATTTTCATGGAAAACATATTTAGTAATTACCTTAATCTAACTATTATATAGTCATAAATAGCAAATCGTAATTGGTTGTTACATTATGGAATAAGTTCATGATAATAATGATTAAACAATAGTTAATAATGAGAAATGCCATATTAGGGGAATAATAATAATAATAATAATAATAATAATAATAATAATAATAATAATAATAATAATAATAATAATGATGATGATGATGATGATGATGTTATAGGAATGGTGAAAAAGGCTATGGAAGAGGTTTTTGGAGAACTGAATTTAGATGGGGATGAGCTTGATATTATCAATGCAGAACCAGATGAGAGCAATCAGCAGGATCTGGTTTTTGAACCCCACCTGGCCGGGAAACTTCTCACAGATGGAAGAATCAGTTTTGGTGTTTTGCAGGATACATTATCCAATCTACGTACGGCCGGCGCCCAGGAAGGGGAATGCTGATTAAGGATGAGGGGGCAAAAAACATATATATTCCAGTTTTTTCATGAAAGAGATGTAAGCAAGGTGTTGGCCGCCACCCTATGGACTTTCAAGAATCACCTGTTAGTGCTTAAAAAAAATGGAGGAAGGGGATGAGCCATTTAAAACTGGAGTTCACTCATACTGAGTTCTGGGTACAGATACACGATCTACCTGTGGGTTATATGTCTGAACAGTTAATGAGTCATTTAATTCGGAAATTTCATCGGGAGTTTTTGATGGAGAGATCTATAGCGGAAATCTGGCAGATCTCTCCTCCAGGATCCCATACATGCTGTTTAGAACACAAAACACATGAGTTTAATTGGATAAGAGGAAGATGTGTACCTGATTTGGCCGAATCCATCGTCTTAGAAACGATCCGAGAAGTTTTGCACCAAGATCTTCTCTCGTTTTCTAACCCCAGAATGATGGAATTCTTATCTTATCTTTTCCTTATCCTCTATCCACCTTTATATAGAGGAGCTTAATCATTAGGGTCAGCAACAAGAGAGACTTAGCTCACCGGTATATAATAATCATGGGCTATCCATCATACCCATATTATTATCTGAGCCCACATTAATTCTCCCACACTTAATTAATAAATGAAGTCATGCCTAAATAAAGAATTGATCAAATTCTTAAGGCCCTTTATTTGTAAATTGTCCTGATATCTCAATTAAAAGCCCATAAATATAAGATATTAAAATAAAATATCTTACATTCTCCCACTTGGGCGTATTAATTGAGAACGTATTACAAAAAAACTTCATATTCCCGCTCGATTCAATAAGATTATCAACATAGGATCATGGCGGAAACCACATAATCAAGAACATGGCACCTTCCATAGTCACACATGTCAATAACCCTATCAATCATAATGAGCATCAGTGTGGTAATGTGGTAAGAATTATTCAACACTAACTTTATGATCAAAACTTTATGTGTTGATTTTCTTATCATCCAGATTTCTTATCTTTATGTAACACAGTTACTTCATAAGAAATCCTTTATTACTTCAAATTGAAGTCTGTATGTCTTAAACTTTATATCTCGAGATACTTTATGTGTCACAAGACATACACCAAGGCTATAAACAGCAATGCCCCAAGCCTTCGCTTAAGATGACACTAATCTTAAGACTTTCAAACATTTAATCTGATATATCACATAATATTTTCCAATGAAAATATAACAATGTATTGATAACCATCAGAATTACAATAATGTACATTTATACCAATGTATAAAGTACGAACAAACATTACATAAAGTAATATAAAATCCTCCCACTAATCCAAGGGATCAAAACCAGACTTTAGACCCATACTGATGACATGTCTCACATAAATAATGGGCCGAAGTCCCTTGGTAAGAGGATCTGCTATCATATCTTCTGTATTGATATGATCCACCTCAACGTCACCTTTCTTTATCAGCTCTTTCAATGTCAAATATTTGACTTCCATATGCTTAGACCCTGTGATATTCTTGTTGTTTTTAGCAAACAACACAGCTGGAAGATTATCACAATACAACTTTATGGGCCTGTTAATGGAATCAACAATTGACATTCCTGCAATGAGATTTCGTAGCCATACAGCCTGTGTGGCTGCACCATAACATGCTACAAACTCAGCCTGCATCGTGGAAGAAGAGATTAAGGACTGTTTAACACTTTTCCAAGATACAGCCCCACCAGCCAGCATAAAAACATAACCTGATGTGGATTTTCTATCATCTGAGCAACCAGCAAAATCTGAATCTGTATAGCCAGTTAACTCCAGATGCTCAACCTTTCTGTATGTTAAGATATAATCACTAGTCCCCTTAAGGTATCTCAAAACTCTTTTAGCCGCAGTCCAATGGTCCATTCCAGGATTAGATTGATATCTACCCAGAATACCAACTGCAAATGCAATGTCCGGCCTAGTGCAGACTTGAGCATACATCAAGCTTCCTACTACACTAGCATATGGCACTGCTTTCATTGATTCTCTCTCAACCTCATTCTTAGGACACTGTGCCAAGCTTAATTTATCACCTTTAGCAATTGGCACATCCCAAGATTTACATTCATGCATATTGAATTTCTTCAATATCCTCTCTATGTATGCCTTCTGAGAGAGACCTAAAAGGTTTTGAGATCTATCCCTTAAGATTTCAATTCCCAGGACAAAAGATGCTTCTCCAAGATCTTTCATATCAAAATATTTAGATAACAACTGCTTAACCTCATGCAGTGTACCTAAATCATTACATGCAAGCAAAATATCATCTACATATAATATCAGAAAGATATATTTGCTCCCACTGATCTTGAGATATATGCATCTATCAACTTTGCTTTCAACAAAGCCTAAAGAAGTGATTACATCATCAAACTTTAAGTACCACTGTCGTGAGGCTTGTTTCAAACCATAAATAGACTTTTTAAGTCTACAGACAAGATGGTCTTTACCATCTTCATGAAAACCCTTAGGTTGTTCCATATAGACCTGCTCGTTTAATTCTCCATTCAGGAATGCGGTTTTAACATCCATCTGATGTAGCTCTAAATCAAAATGAGCTACTAGTGCCATGATTACTCTAAATGTATCCTTAGAGGATACAGGAGAAAATGTTTCACTGTAATCAATTCCTCCTCTCTGAGTAAAACCTTTGGCAACTAATCTGGCTTTAAACCTCTCAATATTCCCTTTGGAGTCTTTCTTGGTCTTATAGACCCATTTACAGCCAATAGGTCTACAACCTTCAGGTAATTCAACAAGCTCCCACACGTCATTACAATCCATAGATTGCATTTCATCTCTCATTGCTTTCCACCACAGATCTGATTGGGTACTAGAAACAGCTTCCTCAAATGATATAGGATCAGAAACATGACCAATGTCATAATCACTCTCTCCTAATTAGACCACATAATCAGATGAAATAGCAGATTTCCTTTCCCTAGTAGACCTCCTGAGAGGAATCTGTGCAACTGCACCCTGTGATGATGAAGCCTCATTAAACTGTATAGGCTCATCCCTTAATACTGGATTAATCACAGGTGTAGGATCCAACATTGCAGGTTGCTTGGGAACAGGTATATGTATAACCTTAGTCTGCTGTTCCTTACTAGTGATCTCAGAGTGTTCATACTGATCAGCTATATCAAATTCTAAAAATTTAGCTGTCTGTGATTCTACAATTCTAGAACCCCCTTCTCTACAATAAAATTTGTAGCCTTTAGAATGATCTGGGTATCCTATAAAATAGCAACGAGTAGATCTAGATTGCAATTTACCTTCAGTAGGATTATAAAGGCGTACTTCTGAAGGACAACCCCAAACACGGAGGTGACTCAAGCTAGGTTTCCTATTAGTCCACAGTTCAAACGGCGTTTTAGCCACAGACTTACTGGGTACTCTATTGAGGATATATAATGCCGTTTTAATAGCCTCACCCCATAAAAAGTCTGGGAGATTAGATCTTGACATCATGCTTCTAACCATTTCATTTAAGGTGCGATTCCGCCTTTCAGCCACACAATTCTGTTCAGGACTTCCTGGCATAGTAAACTGAGCTACTATTCCACAGTCCTCCAAGTATTTGGCAAAAGGACCTTTTAATTGTCCTGCTATACCGTATTTGCCATAATACTCACCACCCCGATCAGACCTAACAATCTTGATAACTTTTCCCTGCTGTTTCTCGACTTCAGTCTTAAAAATCTTGAATTTCTCAAGAGATTCAGACTTTTCCTTAATCAAGTACAGGTAACCATATCGGGAAAAATCATCAATAAATGTTATAAAATATTTATTATTGTATATTGTGGGTGAATAAGGTCCGCATATATCTGTATGGATTATCTCTAAGAGATCTGAACTCCTGATAGATCCCTTTTTCTTAATTTTGGTTAGCTTACCCCTACAACAGTCAACACATGTTTCTAGGTCACTGAAATCAAGGGCAGGCAAAATATTGTCTTTAATTAGCCTATCTACCCTTTCCCTAGAAATGTGGCCAAGTCTTTTATGCCACAACATGGATGACTTTTCCTTTATTAAGGGTCTTTTGGCAACAATATGTTCAACATTACATGATGTAGAATATATTTCATTTGAACTTAAAGAAACTTGATACAAACCATATGACAAAATACACCGGCCAACTGCCTTTGAATTAAGAGTTATATTAACAACTCCATCTTTAAATACAAAAGCATAGCCAATTTTGTCTAATTCAGATACAGATACCAAGTTCCGTCTAAAAGTTGGTATGAACAATACATTAGATAAAAATAGTTCATAACCACTATCTAAGTTCAAACAAACATTTCCAACTAGTTGAACATCAACTGTAGTATTATTGCCAACTGTGAGCATTAACTCTTCTTTATTTGGCTTCCTCATGTTTGTGAATCCCTGTAATGTGAAGGCAACATGTTTAGTCGCTCCACTATCAAGCCACCAGGAACTGGATGTGGCATCAGTCAAATTAGATTCACAAATAACAAAACCAAAAGAGTTACCTGTAGGCTCACGCTTTTCTAACCAAGCTTTATATTTAAGACAATCCGCCTTTTTATGACCTTTCTTTTTGCAAAAGAAACATTTAAATTTCTTTTTCTCTATGCCTTTAAGATCACCCACAGCACTAGATCGGGAAGACTCATATCCCTGAACAGAAGAATAAGCATTAGTCTTAGCTTTCTTACCTTTCAGTTTACCTTTATGCTGAGGTCCGGATACAAGAAGCGCGACACTGGATTGTCTCGCCTTTAGCTTCTCTTCCTCAGCTACGCAAACAGCAATGAAAGCATTGACAGTCCAAGGATCCTCCCTTGAGTTGTAAGCGGTAATAAGCATCTCAAACTCAGGAGGCAGAGTATTGAGAGCTTGATGCACAATACAAGCATCAGGGAGAATAATGTCAAAACCCTTTAACTCATTCTGTATGTGGACCATCTTTAAAATGTACTCCCTAACACCTCCAAGTCCGTTATACTTCATGGAGTATAACTGTTTCAGAAGGGTACTAATCTCAGCATTGATTGACACTTTATAACGCTGAGACAAAGCTGTAAGAAACTCTTTTGCTATATGAGTTTCAGGAAGACCGCTCAACAGATGCTCTGGAATTGACCTTTTAAGGGTCAAATAGCACATGCGGTTCATCTTATACCAGGTTGAGTATAACTCTTTTTCCACATCAGTACTCTCAGGAGTTAAGTCAGCTGGTTTAGGAGTAATCATGGCAAGATCAATATCTGCCAACTCCATAGCCATTTCAACATCTCTTTTCCACTCCTTAAAATTAGAAGCTGATAATATCTGAACTGTAACAGTGCAGTTATTGATTGAGAAGGTGACTGAAAAATCAACAATGTAATACTTTAGTTCAAGACAATAATAATACTCAAAGCCATAAAAGAGTATTAATCCGAATAATTTCAGCACATCATTATATAATCACCTTTGGGCAGAAAATATAACATGCAATAGATAATTCTTCAATATAAGAACGATCTAGGAATTTACACAGTCTTTGTAAATTTAAACACCTTTGGGCAGAATAAATCACTCAGACCAGTTCATTCCCAATCAAATGTCTTATATTATCATCTCTAAATTTGAATTTATAATAAACACCTTTGGGCTGAATAATTATAAACCAAATCTGAGACATCCCTAAACCATATAAGTCTGTATATTTCTTAAAATCTCAGCTAAAAAGGTCACTTTGGCAACTACATTTTAGCCAATTTTAAAAGAAATACTTATATCGGGATACACTTTATTTATTGTCTTGCAAAATATAATTTTTCATTCCTTATGGACATGGGGCTTAAATGTCTCGAAAAATTATGATCACAAAATAAAATTACATCGTCAATTTTACCCGAGAAAAATTAATTCCATATGTGACATTTTATGCCAATGCATAAATAAAACAAATAATGAGATAACCATTTATCTCCAAAAATGTCACAATTTTTCTCAATTATGGCTTTTAAAAATTAATTTAGAAAATCTAAATTAATTCCAGAAGAAATCGGGTCAAAAATAGCCTTATGGAGTGAAAAATCATGAATTAGGGACTTAATTGAAAAAATCAGAAAGTTCAGGGGTCAAATGCGAAAAACTGGAAAGAGGGAGAAGCGGCGCGCGCGTGCAGTACACGCGCCTGACGCGCCAGCGCGTGTCATACACGCACTTGCAGCTGTCGTCTGGCGCGTGTACAACACGCGCCCGACAGCCCCCAATTATCTCCCCTTACGCGCCAACGCGCGCTCTGGCGCGTGTAACACACGCGCAAGACTGAATCCTTCCCAGTCTCCACCGCGCGACACGCGCGCCTCTGGCGCGTGTAGCACACGCGCCAGCGTCTTCCTCCTCCCGATTCTGCAATTTTTCTTCGAAAATTTTCCCAAAAAATTCAATTTACTCCAAAACCCGAAATTTCTTCAAATTTTTGCTTTAAATCAACATGCAACAACATATTATTCTGATTTTATTAAGCAAAATTTACCGAAAAGCAATAAAATCAGAGAATCAAGCATGTGATTAACCAAATCAAAAATTCCTCAAAAACTTAATTAAACTCAGTTTTTCTCTAGATCCTGATGAGAAAAACTCAAATATGGTTCTAAAAACATGTATTTAGGCTCTGATACCACTTGAT
Organism: Triadica sebifera; assembly: GCA_023653625.1. Taxonomy (NCBI): domain Eukaryota; kingdom Viridiplantae; phylum Streptophyta; class Magnoliopsida; order Malpighiales; family Euphorbiaceae; genus Triadica; species Triadica sebifera. The sequence goes on from CM042913.1 coordinate 6,888,579, forward strand.
GGAGAGATCTATAGCGGAAATCTGGCAGATCTCTCCTCCAGGATCCCATACATGCTGTTTAGAACACAAAACACATGAGTTTAATTGAGTAAGAGGAAGATGTGTACCTGATTTGGCCGAATCCATCGTCTTAGAAACGATCCGAGAAGTTTTGCACCAAGATCTTCTCTCGTTTTCTAACCCCAGAATGATGGAATTCTTATCTTATCTTTTCCTTATCCTCTATCCACCTTTATATAGAGGAGCTTAATCATTAGGGTCAGCAACAAGAGAGACTTAGCTCACCGGTATATAATAATCATGGGCTATCCATCATACCCATATTATTATCTGAGCCCACATTAATTCTCCCACACTTAATTAATAAATGAAGTCATGCCTAAATAAAGAATTGATCAAATTCTTAAGGCCCTTTATTTGTAAATTGTCCTGATATCTCAATTAAAAGCCCATAAATATAAGATATTAAAATAAAATATCTTACAGTTTTGTCCAATACGATTCTGGCAGCAAATCCGTGAAGAAGGTATATGAGAATTCGAGCTAGAGTTGATGTCCGGCAGCCATTAAAACGTGATAAACTAATTAAAAAAAAAAGGACGAAAGTACGATCATGGTGAATTTTCTATATGAGAAGCTCCCTCTATTTTGTTTCCTTCGTGGAATTATTAGGCATGCAGATGCTGATTGTGAAGTATTATTCAATAATCCAGAAGCAGAAAAGGCAGAGGGATGGGATTCTGTTGGATCATAAACTTGATCTATTATTGGAGCCCAAACCCAAATCCAACCAAATTGGAGTCAAAGTCCATAATAAAGGTCCAAAATTATAAGCCATCTACCTAGAATTTTCTAGAGTGTAGTAATTATGCATGTGAATCATTTGGTAATTTAAAATATTATTAGAAGGATGGAGAAGAATGGAGAAGAATGAGGTGTATGGTTATTATAATTTTGGATTATTTTATTTGTGTGGTGTAGAATTGTTCTTAAGTAGTATAAATACCCCTCCCCATTTTAGTTTTAGACATCAAGAAAAATTAAAAGCTTCTAAGTGAGTGAAGAAGCAAAATTTTATAAGAGTGAGTTGTAGTTTCTTGTTTGTTGAGTGAGAGTGTTTTTGTAATATTTGCTTGAGTTTGAATAAAAGTTGTTTGTGTGAGTATTTTATTTCCAACAAAGTGGTATCAGAGCTAGTTGGAAAATATACACTATTGCATATCAAATCGGAGGTCTCGACAAGAGGAATTCGACACCGTCAGAATTGCCTCGATCGCAGTTCAAACGCGCCGCCGGAATAGTGCTATCAGAAAACTGAGTTAACTCATAAAGTTGAGTTGAGTTGACCGAGCTATCCCTTTCAAAGTTTTTCGACGTTCCGGATTCATCCGCGCAATCAGATTTTGCAAATTCTTATTATATTGAGAGATATGGCAAATGGTATGACACCATTCCAAGTCCCGACACTCAACAACAACAACTACGACAATTGGAGTATCAAAATGAAGGCACTTCTTGGATCACAAGACGTGTGGGATATCATAGAGAAAGGCTACAACGAGCCTGCGGATGATACTGTTTTTGCTACTCTTACACCAGATCAAAAGGCTACTTTGAAGGATTCAAGAAAGAGAGACAAGAAGGCTCTCTACCTCATCTATCAAGCTTTAGATGATGATGGATTTGAAAAGATTTCAAGTGCAAGCTCTGCTAAGGAAGCGTGGGAGAAGCTGCAAACCTCTTACAAAGGATCCGAGCAAGTGAAGAAGGTCCGTCTCCAAACATTAAGAGGTGAATTTGAATCTTTACATATGAAAGTATCTGAGTCTATTTCAGATTATTTCTCAAGAGTAGTAGCTGTTTCTAATCAACTAAAAAGAAATGGTGAAAAGTTAGAAGATGTGAGGATAATAGAGAAGATACTTCGTTCGTTGGATCCCAAATTTGAGCACATCGTCGTGACGATTGAAGAAACTAAAGACTTGGAAGAAATGACAATCGAGCAACTCCAAGGATCATTGCAAGCATACGAAGAGAAGCATAAGAAGAAGCAAGGATTTACTGAGCAACTCTTCAAGCTGCAACTCAAGGATATGCATGAAAGTCAAGGCAATGATAGAAACCAACGTGGCCGAGGTAGAGGTAGAGGCCATGGACGAGGTGGAAGTCGCGGTCGTGGACGAGGTTGGAATTACCACAACAACAATTCCAACAACAACTATGAGAAAGGAGAAAGCTCAACACGAGGCCGTGGGAGAATCAATCCGAACTCAAGGTATGACAAATCTCAAGTTCGATGCTATAATTGTCAGAAGTTTGGGCATTATGCTTCAGAATGTAGAGCTCCCAACAACAAAATTGAGGAGAAGGCCAACTACGTGGAGGAGAAGACAGATGATAAAGAAACTCTTCTTTTAGCACGAAAGGAAACTGATGGTGGCCAAGCAAATTCCTGGTATCTTGACAGTGGTGCAAGCAATCATATGTGTGGAAGGAAAGACATGTTCGTGGAGCTAGACGAGTCAGTAAACGGAAATGTTTCATTTGGAGATGATTCCACAATAGCAGTGAAAGGGAGAGGTAACATCCTTATCCGTTTAAAAGATGGGAGACATCAGTTTATTTCCAATGTCTATTATGTGCCCAATATGAAAAGTAACATCTTGAGTTTAGGACAACTGTTAGAGAAAGGTTATGATATTCATATGAAAGATTATAATCTTTCTATAAAAGATGATAAAAATAACTTCATTACTAAAGTGCCGATGTCAAAGAATAGAATGTTCTTGATCAACATACAAAATGATGTTGCAAAGTGCCTGAAAGCTTGCTACAAAGATGTATCATGGATTTGGCATCTTCGATTTGGGCATCTAAATTTTGGAGGTTTGGAGCTGCTATCTAAGAAGGAGATGGTAAAGGGACTACCTCGCATCAACCATCCTGACCAGCTTTGTGAAGGGTGTCTAGTAGGGAAGCAATTCAGGAAAAGTTTTCCAAAGGAGTCAGAGTCAAGAGCCAAAAAGCCACTCGAGCTCATCCATACTGATGTGTGTGGTCCAATCAAGCCAAGCTCTCTCGGTAACAGTAGCTATTTTCTTCTCTTCATTGATGATTTTTCAAGAAAAACCTGGGTCTATTTCTTGAAACAGAAGTCAGAAGTTTTTGAAGTTTTCAAGAAGTTCAAAGCTGCAGTGGAGAGAGAAAGCGGTAGAAAAATCAAAGCCATGAGATCCGACCGAGGTGGAGAATTTACTTCCAGGGAGTTTCAAGAGTTCTGTGAAGCAAATGGAATTCGGCGACCAATGACAGTTCCTAGATCCCCCCAGCAAAATGGCGTGGCAGAAAGAAAGAACAGAACAATTCTCGACATGACACGAAGCATGCTCAAAAGCAAGAAATTACCCAAGGAATTTTGGGCAGAAGCAGTGGCGTGTGCAGTTTACTTGTTAAACCGATCTCCAACAAGAAGTGTATGGGGAAAGACACCACAAGAGGCATGGAATGGAAGAAAGCCTGGCATTTCCCACCTGAGAATCTTTGGAAGTATAGCCCATGTTCATGTACCAGATGAGAGAAGAACGAAGCTTGATGATAAAAGCGAGAGTTTTATCTTCATTGGCTATGATACTAATTCGAAGGGCTACAAGCTATACAATCCAGACAATAAGAAAATTGTGATTAGTCGAGATGTGGTATTCAATGAAGAAGGAGAATGGGATTTTAGCTCTCATACAAATGACTTCAATTTCTTTCCTCAATTTGAAGAAGATGAGCTAACACCAATAGAACAACATGGAGAAGCCCAACAAGAGACAACAACTCCACCCACTTCACCAACCACTCAAGGAGACTCATCACCTTCGTCATCATCAAGTGAAAGAGTTGTGTCACGCACACGAAGTCTTAGAGATCTCTATGAGGTAACCGAACAACAAGATAACCTTAAATTATTTTGTCTGTTTGCTGATTGTGAACCAGTGAGCTTTCAAGAAGCAGTACAAGAGAAGAAGTGGAGAGATGCGATGGACGAAGAAATCAAGGCCATCGAAAAGAATGACACGTGGGAACTCACTTCCCTTCCCAAGGGACATAAGGCGATAGGTGTCAAATGGGTGTACAAAACAAAGCAAAACGCTAAAAGAGAGATTGAAAGGCACAAGGCTAGGCTAGTTGCTAAAGGATATAGTCAAAAGGCTGGAATTGACTATGATGAGGTATTTGCTCCTGTTGCTCGATTGGAAACTATTAGACTAATCATTTCTTTGGCAGCTCAAAACAAGTGGAAGATACATCAAATGGATGTAAAGTCTGCCTTCTTAAATGGAGTTCTTGAAGAGGAAGTATACATTCAACAACCATCAGGCTATGAAGTCAAAGGCCACGAAGACAAAGTGTTAAAATTGAAGAAGGCTCTTTACGGGCTAAAACAAGCACTAAGGGCTTGGAATAGCCGAATCGACAAGTACTTCCAAGAGAATGGCTTCAACAAATGTCCCTATGAGCACGCTCTATATATCAAGATCAAAGATGGAGATATTTTGATTGTGTGCCTCTACGTGGACGATTTGATCTTCACCGGAAACAACCCAAGCATGTTCAATGAATTCAAGGAAGTGATGATGAAAGAATTCGAGATGACAGACATGGGGCTCATGGCGTACTACCTCGGTATTGAAGTTAAGCAACAAAAGGATGGAATCTTCATTTCACAAGAAAGCTATGCAAAAGAGATCCTGAAGAAGTTCAAGATGGAGAACTGTAAGCCGATAAGCACACCAACTGAATATGGAATCAAGATGTCCAAACATGAAAAAGGCGAAAGTGTAGATCCAACATTCTTCAAAAGTTTGGTGGGAAGTCTACGCTATCTAACTTGCACGAGACCTGATATTCTTCATGCAGTTGGATTGGTTAGTCGCTACATGGAATCTCCAACAATCACCCATTTTAAAGCTGCAAAGAGAATTCTTCGCTATCTGAAGGGTACAATTGATTTTGGCTTGTTCTATTCAGTTTCTAATAATTATAATCTTGTTGGATATAGCGATAGTGATTGGGGTGGAGACATAGATGATCGAAGGAGTACTACTGGATTCGTATTTTTCATGGGAGATACTGCTTTCACATGGATGTCAAAGAAACAACCGATTGTCACACTGTCCACTTGTGAAGCGGAATATGTTGCTGCTACCTCATGCGTTTGTCATGCAATTTGGCTTAGAAATCTACTGAAGGAGATAGGTTTAATACAAGAAGAGCCGACTAAGGTTTGTGTCGACAACAAGTCAGCCATTGCCTTAGCAAAGAATCCAGTATTCCATAATCGAAGTAAACACATTGATATTCGCTACCACTATATAAGAGAGTGTGTTGCAAGAAAGGATGTGCAAGTTGAATATGTGAAGTCACAAGATCAAGTTGCCGATATTTTTACCAAGCCACTGACAAATGAAGACTTCATAAGATTAAGAAATTTACTAAGGGTTACAAGATCAAGTTTAAGGGGGGGTGTTGGATCATAAACTTGATCCATTATTGGAGCCCAAACCCAAATCCAACCAAATTGGAGTCAAAGTCCATAATAAAGGTCCAAAATTATAAGCCATCTACCTAGAATTTTCTAGAGTGTAGTAATTATGCATGTGAATCATTTGGTAATTTAAAATATTATTAGAAGGATGGAGAAGAATGGAGAAGAATGAGGTGTATGGTTATTATAATTTTGGATTATTTTATTTGTGTGGTGTAGAATTGTTCTTAAGTAGTATAAATACCCCTCCCCATTTTAGTTTTAGACATCAAGAAAAATTAAAAGCTTCTAAGTGAGTGAAGAAGCAAAATTTTATAAGAGTGAGTTGTAGTTTCTTGTTTGTTGAGTGAGAGTGTTTTTGTAATATTTGCTTGAGTTTGAATAAAAGTTGTTTGTGTGAGTATTTTATTTCCAACAGATTCTTGGCTACGCGCCCGAATCAACCCACCAGAACCTAAACCGGCGAATCGCTGGATACAAGATTTGAATGGAAAAAAGATTGCAGATATCATAGCCGCAAATCGTGGAACTGAAAATATTTCAAACAAGGAAGGAGAGGGTATCCAGGGATCTGATATGGGAAGAAAAAACGTAACTAGAAGTTATGCCTTTACATCCAAAGTCAAGGCAGCTGGTGGGGCAACATCTAAAGCTGATGTGGAATTAAACCCACGTGGAACAGAATTGAGCACGAAGAAGAGACAATCATGGGGGTTTACGGAAAAGAAAAAACTTAGGTCTAAAAAGAAGTTGGCGGAGGAATTAAAACAGTAGCAAATACCATTGTCGCCATGCAGCTTTCTCCTTCAAAAACCGTGAAGCCATGAATTGTATAAGCTGGAACTGCCGAGTACTGAGAAATCGTCGTGCATTTCGTTCGCTCAAAGATTTGGTCTTTACAAACAACAAATCTGATTTTCCTTATTGAAACTTTAGTTGGTGAAACAGTAATATTGATGAGATTTAAAATTTGAAGGTAGTTTCTGTTATAGAAACCGGGTGAATAATGAGGCTTATTTGAAACTTGCTTTGACCGTGCAATACACTATGCATAAGGAAGGTTGTCTCCACTACGTTGCTGTCCGAATTTTGTGGGAATTTTCTTTAGAAATATCAAAATAAACTAGAATTCTACTGTTGTCACGTAACTATTCTAGTTTAATAAAATGTTTCAATTCAAATTCTGAATATTCGGTTATTTTAAGATTTTTAAAATAGTATTTTTATGTTTTTCAGAATTATATCCAGCGCCACGCTGGTTTCACACAAAAAAAATATAAACTATAATTTTTGGACAACAATTTCAATCAAATTTCCCAAAAAATTGTTAGAGAATAGAAAGGTTTGATTGCCAAAGTAGAAGAAGAATGAAGGTGATTAATTTATTAAAACTGACACAAATCACCTGTCTACGGGCATTGAGATAGTTGTTTACCAGGGACATGTCCTTATTAACTACTCAATAAGTAGTTAGGCTTTTTCGCAAATGCTTTATGCAAGTTGCGACCATGAATTGCATAAAAAGTCAAAAACAGATCAATTCGCGGTCTTTATAGTTCGCAATAGTTTTCGCGACCGCCATATTTATTGTGACAAATAAACATAAAAGACAGTGTGGTTTGCAGTAAAAATCTCGCCTGCGATGTTTCCCGAGAACCCTTTCACAACTGCACTTAATTAATGAAAGACGCCCGCTCTTGCACACAGATTTCGACCGCGAAAGCCATTTCATGACTACTATTTAAAATAACGACCGCGATATTTTAAAAAAAATTCCTCCAAAAACCTCTTCTTTCTTTCAATATGGGACAATATTACTTCATATTAACTATATCTAACAGTTTCTATGTTGACCATATTGGAAGAAGTGGGCGCTTAGCAGTTCTATGGAGAATCACTGGCTTTTATGGATTCCCTGAAAGGAATAAAAGGAAAGATTCCTGGAGTTAGCTCTCGCCTCTGGCAGAAATGGCTGGAAGTAAAGACTCAAGCTGCTGCAGATGGTCAGCGTATTCCTTCCAACACTGTTCATGCATATCCATATATTTCGGAACACTGGAATGTACCAGTGCCTAACCAGCTCAAGTTGAATGTAGATGTAGCTCTTTTTGATCATAATGGCATGGTAGGCTTTGGCTCAATATTGAGAGATCACATGGGTAAGTTTCTAGTAGTTTTCTCAAGCAAATTGAGAGGGCATTTTCAAGTGAAAGTAGTTGGCATTATGGGTGTTAGAGAGGCTTTCACTTGGTTGCGTGACAATAATATAAGTAACGTGATTCTGAAGATGGACAAACAAGATGTATGCAACGCCATTATATTCAAAAGTTGCAATATTTCAAAATTTGGTTATATTGTGTTAGATTGCAAAGAAGTTGGTAAGAGTATCACGGGTCTTTCCTTTAATTGGGTTCATCGACAAGCTAACTGTGTCACTCATACCGTTGCGAGGGTAGCATTGTTATATATATGCTAGTCTTTATACTTGAAATGTTATTCCTGATTTTCTAGTTGATATTGTTGTTTTAGATGCAGTTTCTGAGTATTCTAAGTCGGATGTATTGGGAAAACATACTGACTGGGATTAGTTTGAATCTTTCCGTTACTGGCTTTTGTTCTTCTGCGTTTGGCTTTAATAATATTTGTTTTCGTATAAATTAGGATATTGAAACTAACGGCTAGAGATAACAATTAGACTCGTTTAGGAGGTTTTCTTCCCTGAATTGTTTCTGAATGGAACAATTTATTTATTATTTTCTTGCTCCACCCTAACCCAAAACTTCTTGTGACGAAAACTGGACGGGAATAATATGCATATATCCCATCTCTAAATATTATATATATATATATATATATATATATATATATATATATATATATATATATATTATTTTTAAAAATAATAAATTAAAAATATTCTTTATTTAATTAACCAAAAAAATAAAAATAAAAAATATTTTTAATATCAAAATAAAATAAATTTTTGTAATAAAATTGGAAATTGGGAGATCCTTTTTCCCGTGTAGTGTAAGAATAGATATTTTTTCATTGAAAAATGGGATGAAAATAGAGATGAAGATGGTCAATTTTACCCCAAATCCGTCTGCTGCCACTCCAACTAAAGGCTTGCTTCACTTCTTGGGTTGTAATTAGGAAAGGTTAGGAGTGGCATTGGATTGAGGAAAAAGCAAAAGTGGAGGTGTAGAATATGAAGATGTTACCATATAAACCAAACTAAGAGCCGAGAAAATTATTAAATAACATAGAAAAAATAGAAGTGAAACTCTTATTTTTATTTTTTATATTTTATTTTTTGGGAGTTTGTGGGTCATGAAAGGGAATGGGTTGGATTAAGATTAAAGAAATGAAAAATGTAGATTTAAATAAAGTTGGTTTGGTGTATTCAACCCAAGGCAATGCACCTGATTTCAAGACACCTCTTGGAGATGATGACTCCAATTTCATAAAAAGAATAAAATTAAAATACAAATTATATATAAAAAATTACTTTCTAAAACACTATCATATACACCTACCATTCCTTGAAAACTCTTCAAAGTTTTTTTAATTTTTAAGTTGTGATCGATAACTTTTATATGATTTCTATAGATTAATTAGTCGATTTCATCTGTTAAACGCTATAATGACTACCTTTAAATACTTCAAAACTATTATTATACTACCATATCATTACAAAATTAAAAAATTAAAAAAAATAATTAAACAACACATATTCACTATTAATATTGATATTTCTTGTATGATCTTCTAATTATAAAGTGAATATTTTGGTCTAATTGTATTTTGTTACTTTACATCATGTCACCATGAGCAATATCATATATGGAAAACTACTTAATTTAAAAAAAGAAATTATTTACTAGTTGTAACTTAAAGAAAAATTTGGCGGCCGTTAATCAAAACACTTCTATCCAAAAACTCTTTCTGATTCCTAAATGTAAAACAATTTCAAGAAAGAAAATAAACCAAAAATATATAATTTTTTTAAATGATTATTACAAGAAAAATGCAAATGCATAGTTTTTAAGTGCTTAATTTCAAATACATTATTAATATAATAATTTAAAAAATTATTATAATGTCCCAAATCACAAGCACAAGGTTCATAAAAATCCAGGAGACAACACCAAAAGAAAATTCAAACATACTATATAGAAAATAGCTCAAAAATCTAAAGTGGCAGAACTGATCATAACTGGGTTGACCTGGCCTCTCCTATGTAATGTATTGACTCGATATCTTATTGTTCACACCAAACTATATAAAATAATATAATATTAATAAAAATTATGTTTACAATTCCAATTAGACATTAATAACATAGGCAGAGTTTTCTGATATATATATATATATATATATAATTGTCGTAATTAGTGATGGCCTAATTTGGTTTAGCCAGCGTCTATTAATTGTATGTATGCATTTGGATTATGCTAAGCTATACATTGCTGTATCTAAGCTAAGAAAATTAGGTTTCATTAGAATGTGGAGTAAAGCTAGCTAGCTAGGTGTGAGGTCAATAGATTTGGCATATAATTGAATATTGATTCTATCTTGTTTTTGGTTCACATAACACCATCAAAATAATGGTCAATTCCAATAAGTTTTTACCAAATTAATTTCTCACAAGGCTTATCTCATACAAAACTAACAATAATTTAAAGAAAATAAATTAACTTTTGTTTCAATAAAACATCACATCCAATAATCTTCATACTATCTTGTAACATTTTGAACTTATTAGATAAGCATTCGCTTTTATGAAAATACTATCAAGCAATACTTACAATCTAAATTTCATATAAATGAGTAACTAATTATCAGAACCTATGTTAAAAATGTTAATTAACAAACAAAGAAAAACAGAAAAGGAGAAGAAAACAAAGAATTATGAGTTGGGTTGGGGGCAGATTTTATATAATTGCCGTGTAGGGATGAATTACTAATTAATGATGATTGATTAATATATAAATAAAAATTAATTTAGAGCATTTATCAGATGAAAAGGATAATAATCTTAGCCGACCCTTTACTGGTGGGGCCTGAAAACACAAACAAATTAATTTTTCTTGATGCCATTCTGAGCACTCTCTTTCAAATTTCTTCTCTTTTTCTTTTTTTTCTTTTTTGGTGGCTTCTCTCTTTTCTTTGTCATCCTTTCTTAATTTCATTTTCTCGTTTTTGTGGAAAATCACCTAATCTGCTTTTTCCTTAATTTATAAATATATATTTTTATTCTTTAAAATTAAAAATAAATTATTAATTAGTTTCTTGAGGATAGCATGCATGATTTGTTTCCTATATATAGCTAGGGTTTAAAAACCCTAAATAAATTGCATAACTCAAATTCTATTGAGATAAAAGAGGGGGAGCATATTTTATCGTATTTGACATAGTCTATTATTAATAAGAGGTATTATTATCAGTAAAAACTGAAATTAATGACAATATAATCTTGTTTCACATTTTGAAATTTTCTTTCTGATATTTGCGTCCTTAAATTAGGGATATATTATATATGCATTATAAGCTTCAATGATCATTTCACATAGTCTTAGGCAAAATCTTGATCAAACACCAACCCTGTTAAGATGGGGGGGGGGGTGTGGAAGAATTGAACCAACAATCTTGCTATTAGGTTGGAAGTATTTTTTATCTTTTCTTTAGTTTCTAAGTTAAGATATATATATATATCAATGGGAATAAATAAAAGATACTAAAATAAAAGACCCTTAAGGGGAGTTGTGGTTTTAGTTTATTTTAATTAGCATCAGAAATTTTACAACTTTTTTTTTTTAAAAAAATCAAGTAATTAATATAAAAAATATTAATTTTCATATATAGAATGGGTGCTAGTAAAGATGTAGAAATGAAGAAAATGATGAGATTGACAACCAAGCAATGGAAGGTAGAAGCTAGAAAGGTGTTCAATTTCAAAATAAATGTTTGAATGTATTGGAGTTGTAGGGTCTTCAAATAAGTTAAGTAACTGTAACATTTTGATAAGATTTAATTTAATCTCTTTTGAGTTTTGGTCCATCATGAACGTTGCCTTTCACATGAATTGTAGTGCCTCATAATTTAAAACAATAAATTCCCACATTATCCCCAAAAAAAAATCCATATTGTATTTTTTTGTAATATATATATATATATATATTTAAAATGAAGGTGAGGAAAAAAAAAAAAAAAAAAAAAAAAAAAAAAGCTGGCGAGAGATGCAAATGCCATATGGGGCCATAATACAAACAAACCCAGCGGCAGAGAACCCTGCACCCATCTGCCCAACCCTTTTCCAACTTATAACTACTACACATCACTTTTTTTTTCTTAAAAAAATAAAATAAAATCAACAATGCCATTGATTTTCTTTGTTTTTTTTTTCTTGGGTTGCTATTATTATTATAAAATTGGCTTTTTTTCTAAAAGAAAAAGAGAGAAGAAATATATAAAAAGAAAAATAAGTATGCTAGTAGGAAGTAGCAATTGAATAGAGATAACAAACACGGGACTCCTCCTCAAGAAAAGCCAACCCCACGCGAAGAAGAGAGAGCAAATGCCAACAAAATAAAAGAAAGAGCAGAATAAGGTGTCTCTCTCTTGGACTGATTCGTTTCAATCGCATCTCTTCATCTATTTATCATCATCATCTTCAAAACCAAGAAAGAATATAAATATGAAGAAAGAAACAAGGAATTAGGCAAAGGGAAATTAGGAAAGTAGGTGATGATGATGAAGAGGAGGAGAAGCAATTAAGGTGATATATGGATGGTGATGAGAAGAAGAGGTTAAGGTTAATTAAGGTAGTAGTATTGGTTTTGGTGGCGCCTTTCAACTCAACAGAAATATATAATTCGATTCTTTATTTCTTTCTTTTTCTCTTTTTTTTTTTTTTGTTTTTGGTTTTTGTTTTCCTCTCATTGAAGAGTCCGCCTTAGCTTGAGGGGCATATTTTCATGCTTCTTATGTGCTAGCGTTTATTGCTGTCTTTCACATTAATCTTATTTCCCATTGCTTCTCTGTTTTTCTTCTTCCTCCTTTCTTTATCCAAGTTCCCTTCTAAACTATATATAATGGCTGTTCAAGCTCAATACCCTTCTAATGTTCTCCTTCTAAACAGGTTGGTTAAATTTCCATCCTTTTGTCTTCTCATCATAATCTTTCTTTTTTTTGGTTATTCTTTGTGTTATCATGTCTCTGTTTTTGTATTCGCAGAAATGGGCAAGAGGGTCATGATTATTCATTGCAACCACAACCAGGAGGATTTCTTGATCAATCCCATATGATATTCACCAATGGAGGTTAGCCTCTTAATTACCCTTTCTTTTTCTCTCGGAATTTCTTGAATGGGATCAAGATTGAATTCTAAATATGGGCTAGCAGGGGATAATAATAATAATGATGATAATGATAATAACAATAATCCAAGAAAGAGAGGAAGAGAAGTAGCAGCATCTGCAGGAGGAACAACAACTGGTGGTGCCATAACAATCCATCCATTTTCTATGCAGCCTCAAGCTCCTCAGCTAATAGACCTCTCTCAACTTCACTATCAGCCAAATGTTGTTTCCACTGGCCTACGATTATCTTTCGGTGACCAGCAGCAGCAACAACAACAAATTCAACTCAATCACCATTATCAACACCACCACCAACAGAGTTTTGTTTCCCAATCCCCTGCTTCCTTATCCTTATTCTCTGAAGATTTAGCCTTCCAAATCAAACGCCAACGAGAAGAAATTGATCAATTCCTTCAAGTCCAGGTACCCATCTCATCTTTTACTCAATTCAGGAAAGAAAAAAAAAAGATTTCGATGGTTGTTACTTGTTAACGTAAATGAGAAAAAAATGGTTTTATTTCACGTACAGGGAGAGCAACTGAGGCGCACATTAACACAGAAAAGGCAGCAGCACTATCGTGCGCTGTTAAACGTAGCGGAGGAATCAATAGCAAGAAGGTTGAGGGAGAAAGAGGCCGAAGTTGAAAAGGCAACGCGACGCAACGCTGAATTAGAGGTACGCGCCGCCCAACTCAATGTAGATGCGCAAGTTTGGCAGACGAAGGCTAGGTCGATGGAGGCGACGGCGGCGTCGCTGCAGGCGCAGCTACAGCAGGCTATAATGACCGGAGGAGTTACGCCAGCTAACCGGAGAAGGGATGATGGGCTCGGATCCGGCGGAGTAGAAGGGCAAGTGGAGGATGCGGAATCGGCGTATGTGGATCCGGAGAGGGTGACGGTATCCAATGGACCGAGCTGCAAAGGGTGCCGGAAGAGGGCGGCGACGGTGGTGGTGCTGCCGTGTCGGCATCTGTGTCTGTGTACAGAATGTGACCAAGTGGCTCAAGCTTGCCCACTTTGCTTCCATGTAAGAAATTCCAGCGTTGAAGTTCTTTTTTAGAGCCCAATCTCAATTCACTAATCCGAGGCCCCTTAATAGCCCAGCCCATCTGGGATAAAACGGTTTCATTTTTTAAAGAACAGAAAATAGTAAAAAGAAAAAAAAAAAGATAGAAAACTAAATAATACTGAATTAAATAAATTTGCTTTTTTTTTTTGGTTCTGATGTGAGAACACCCAATATTTTATTTTATTTTTTGGTTCCCCCTCTTGGACTGAAGAGGTAATGTACATGGCCAAATGGGTATTGCCATTTGTGTTTTCCTTTTTATTTTTAATTTAATTCAATATATAAATTCTTTTATTTGAAAAAAAAAAAATCCTTTTTGGGTTGTTTTTATTGTTTTATCTTTTGTCTTTGATGGTTTTCCTTGTCCATTTAAGAATATGAGTGAAATTGTGACTTTTAAATGGGCCAATAAAACATGTACAAAAAAAAAATTGACACATAAAAATGTGAGTGATTGAGTGTCACCTTTTGGTATAATTGATTAGTTGCATGAAATAAATCGTTGAGTTTCAAGAAACATATAGATTATAGCATATGCCCTATTCACTTTACTTTCTCAATTTCAGAATATGGAATTACTAAAGAAAATTACTCTTCGGTTGAGGAATAATGGAGATAATATAGAACATTTTGTGAGGTTAGAGAATAGTTTATGAAGAAAGAAAAAAGTTATTTAAAAGAAAAAATAGAATATGCACTACCATAAGATTCAATGTTTTGTTTTTTCTTTGTCTAGTTTTATAAAAATTAAGGTTAATTACTTAATTTTGATTTTTTTCAGAGAAAAATAAATCTATGTCTTACATTTTATGGTTTAACAAATTAATAACATAAACTTTCTTCTCAATTTAAATACATCAGTTTTGCTGATTTATGTTTTAACTTTTAACAAATAGCATAATTCTTCTTCTTAATTTAAGAAATGTTCTCACTTGCTTAAATTAATAGTTAAATAGTTAAATTCCAGTTCCTTTTTTTTTTTTTTTTTGATAAAGTTAAAGTCCAGTTCTTGAGCATTCATCATAATAAGCAACGTTTTTTTATTGTCCAGGAATTATGATTGTCATAAAATTAAAATTACTATATATATATATATAATTATAATTTAATTATCGGTTTTGGGGCTTTTGATTAATAAACTGTAAAGGAAATGTATGGTCAGTAAGTAAGAAAAGGAGAAAAATTAAAATGACTCGAGATAAAAATAAAAATAAAAAATTGAGCTAAACAGCTTTTTTTGTTTTTAATAAAGGATGATATTATGTACCCTCGATCAAAAACCCAAATGTCAACTAAAAATATTACCTGAATAAATATAAAATATACTTTATAGCTAATAATTAATTGTAAGAACATAAAAATATAAATTAAAAATTATGTATAAAATTGTCATTATATAATATATTTGATTATATTCACATATACAAATATCATAGTATTATATATATATATATAGAAAGAGAGAGAATTGATGTAAATATAAATGAAAACTTTGAAAATTTATTTTACATCTTAACTATCTAGATGAATAATTTTGATTATAAAAAAAATAGATATTTTTAGTTTTTTATAAGACAATTTTGAGTATGAATTTTAAAAGCAAGCGATGCATTTTTCTTTTTTCAGTAAACTTATATAATACAATTTTAAACTAGCAGAAACACAATCCTTTGAAGTTATTATAAATAAAATTTTATACGGATTTATCAAATTATTTTTTATAGAAAAAAAAAACCCTAGAAATTCTGATATGGCTTACTTAACTTTTGACAAAATTGGAAAAATGAAATAAATATTTTAAGCAAAATGACCCAATATAAGAACCAATGCTTTTATTGCACAATTAATTTTTTTTAGAAAATTGTGATGGATATATGATTCTGAAATTTTTTTTTTTTAAAAAAAAGGCTATGTCCAAAGCAATTATGGCTAAGAAAGCATATATATATATATATATATATATATATATATATATATATATATATATATATATATATATATATATATATATATATATATATATATATATATATATATATATATATATATCAAATTGCATTTTATCTAATATAAAACAACTTGAAAGTAATTTTTCAAAACTATTAAAAAAAGTACAATTTCATTTTTTTTATTTTTCTAGTGTTACAGTAAAATATAAAAAAATATTATATATTTCTTAACAATATTTTCTAAAAACAAATTATTTTCCATAAACAAACGAAATCTAAATTTTGTTATTAGACCTCTATCTATATATAGAATTTCTCACTCAATAATATTAGCCCCCTTTAAATTTGTATTATTATGAATTTAATTCCAAGTTTAAATCCTATAAAGTTATGATTAAAAAATAAATTCAAATATTGGCATAATTATTAGTAAAATTTTCTGACGAATAAACTTAAATGAGTATTTTAATTATTAATTGAGATTAACTCAATTAGTACATCTGTAAGAATATTCATGAGGACTTTAGATATGCACTATTACTCATATTACATGTTCAAAAAGCAATTAAATTAACAAAAAAGTTTGTTATGGAGTAATTTAAAAAGAAATCTAAGAATTAGTTCATCTTTATCTATGAATAATTAAAATATATATAAGTTGGAATGAACAGATGGGATCATAATTACACATGTAATCACATTTCTATTAATTAAGAAACTCAAACTATTCAACAAGAGGGATAGACAAGGGAGCATCCTACTCGTAAATCACATGCACATGCATGCCCACTAATCTATATTCTATTCAATGCACTCGAAAGATACATATGTATATCAAAAACTGTCTTGTTTTGAGAGAAAAAAATATATATTGAATTCTCATGTGTTTTAGGACAACTAGAAATTCATTCTTTCCTGGTTAAGAGCTTTTCCTAAATTATATTTTGATTATGATTTTATTATCAACTTTTCTCTATCAAAATTAGTCCCCAAAAAAATAAAATTTGATCCGAATTCAATTTATATTTTGCTTTCAAAAGCAGGCTGTCCCAATAGCTCACCCGAATAAGTTCACGAAGACAATCCCATCAGAGTCATTTATGAGGTCTAATTAACATTTTTGAATAATTTTATGTAGATATAATTATAAATAATTGCAAAATAATTGTTTCCGAAGGGGAAACAGTGTGAAGCAGTGAAAGTTAAGGTTAGATATGCATACATATTGCACAAAGCATAAATCTGTATTGTTCATTTTTACTTTTTTTTTATTATTATTTTCAATTTGCTTCTTACATTTTTTATTTTTAGTCTTTTAATATTTTAAAAATACGATATTATGACGTGACATGTTAAAAAAATTTATGAGCCTTATTTTTTGGTACCACAATAGATATATTATGGTAAAATTTTGATTTTTTAAAAAATAAAATTGACAAAAAATGAAATTTAAGTAACAAATTAGAATAAAAACCATCAAAGCGGCACAATGGTAAAAATAGATAAATTTCAGTTGGCTGGATATGTTTTTTTTGCTTATTACATAATTTTGTGAAAACCGAACTCAGCTGTTTGGTTCATGAGAATACCTCATGTATGGATTAATAATTCCATTAGCATCCATCATATTCTTAAAAAATAAAAATATTAAATGTCTATTTTACCCTTGAGTTGAAAATTGTAACCCCGGAGTCCCCCAGAGCACAGAGCTGCTCCTCTTCCCTCACTCAACTCTACAGCCATTGGCCGCTGGTGAAGCCAGTTTTCCTTCGCACCTGCCGTAGCTTATCTGTATATATTATCATTCAAATTCTTAGGGTTTAGGCGGCTACTAAAAGTTGAAGAGAAAGGGCATCGGTTCAATACGCCACTTCCTCTTTTATTCCTCGACACTTCAAACCCTAAATTTTATTTTCTTCCCTAGCCCTTCGATCACAGTTATTATTCCAATCACGCGCCACCGCGACCGCCGAGGTTGAACTTCAACAGTTTTCCTGTCAGATGGTATTTATCTCTCAAATTTTTTTTATATTGCTGTAGACAAGAGTAATGTGGTATCTTCTTCTCCTTGTGAATCTGTAAGCAAGGACACACCATGAATGCCTCCATAATCGGTGAGCGGGCTCTTTCTTTCTTTTTTAAATTAGCTTTCTATGTGTCGGTATTTCAATTTAATTTTGAAATTGTGCCGTGTGTTGGTTGAAAGATCCATTGCAAGGAGATTTTCCTGAGGTGATAGAGGAGTATTTGGAGCATGGGGTTATGAAATGTATTGCATTCAATCGTCGTGGAACTCTTCTCGCTGGTATTTATTCAAATTGCCACTCTCACTGTTCTTGTTATTTCATATGCGGTGCATTATTCTCTACTTTGATGTCCAAAGCTCTTTACAAATTCATTTGAAAGGAGTAAAACTTGGGTTTTCTGTGAGTATGGAAGCTATAGCATGCAATGGGATGTTTGTTTTCACTTAATAATCTGATAAGCCTTTTGTTTTTTACCCTGTTACTTTTTAGTTTGATAAGCCCATTATAATTTGCTAAAAGGAACCCTTTATGGATATATATCTGCATTTTTAATCAACTGGTATAATCGGGATAAATATGTCAACCATTGTGTCCTAGTCCTTTTCTGCTTCCTGAATGGATTTAGTAACTAAAGTTTATGATGCAGTTAATTCAAAATCATCTGAATTCCAATCTTAGTTAGCTAACATGGTGCCACCTTACACTTTGTTTTCATTCAGTGCACTTTCTCTTGCAATGATTTCTAAGTTTATATCCTTCGGAATTCTGCTTATTGGTCATCATCCATGGAAGCAGGGAAGTGTACACTTCATGCATATTGGTTTCTCACAATTTTAATGAGCCATTCAAATGAATTTGCTTGTAATAACAGGATTTTTTCTTTGAGCAATTGACTCCTTTCCATGCCTTGTACGTGAGCTATTCGTCTTAATTTCATGTATGTGTTTACATAAATAAATACATGTCTTAATTACATGTATTTATAAACATGAATATATAGTTGTGTGTGTGATGTGGAAGGGAAGCCATATCTGGGTGCTTGTGTTTATTCAAGCTGTATTTATTTTAATTTTTTGGTTGTTTTGATGTTTGACTACATAAAGAAATTTATCAGAGCTGTAGCAATACATCTAAATTCTTAATTTCTTGCTATTGATACTCCTTATTCTTTGCCAGCTGGATGTTCTGATGGAAGCTGCGTTATCTGGGATTTTGAGACCAGGGGAATTGCTAAGGAGCTTCGGGACAAGGAATGTGTTGCTGCAATTACAAGCATCTGCTGGTCGAAGTATGGTCATCGTATTCTTGTTTCTGCTGCTGATAAATCATTAACGCTTTGGGATGTTGTAAGTGGAGAGAAGATTACACGCACAATTCTACAGCAGACTCCCTTGCTGGCACGCTTGCATCCTGGTTCCTCAGCTCCATCTCTCTGCCTGGCATGCCCACTTTCATCTGCTCCCATGATTGTTGACTTAAACACGGGAAGTACCACTATGCTTCCAGTTATGGTACCTGACATGGGCAATGGACTTGCCCCTACATCACGCAACAAATCTTCAGATGGAACTCCCCCTTTTACTCCAACTGCTGCATGCTTTAACAAGCATGGAGATCTAGTTTATGTGGGAAATTCCAAAGGGGAAATTTTTATAATTGATCACAAAACCATTCGAGTCCTTGCCATGATTTCGAATCCTGGTGGTGCTGTGATAAAGAACATAGTATTCAGCAGAAATGGACAGTATCTTCTTACAAATTCAAATGATCGAACTATTAGAATCTATGAAAATCTTCTGCCTTTGAAAGATGGCCTCACTACTCTAGAGGGCATGAACAGGACTATTAATGAGCAAGATTGTGTTGAGAAGATGAAGACTGTTGGATCAAAGTGCTTAGCACTGTTCCGGGAATTTCAAGATTCTATCACCAAGATGCACTGGAAAGCACCTTGTTTCAGTGGTGATGGTGAATGGGTGATTGGTGGTTCTGCAAGCAAAGGAGAGCACAAAATCTACATATGGGATAGGGCTGGATATCTTGTGAAAATCCTTGAAGGTCCAAAGGAAGCATTAATTGATTTAGCATGGCACCCTGTTCATCCCATTGTAGTCTCTGTTTCCTTGACTGGTTTGGTATATATATGGGCTAAGGATTATACTGAGAACTGGAGTGCGTTTGCACCGGACTTCAAAGAGCTAGAGGAAAATGAAGAGTATGTGGAGCGGGAAGATGAATTTGATCTGATACCCGAAACTGAAAAGGTGAAAGAAGACACATTGCTTGAGCAGATCACAGGTTTATTTTGTAATATTGACATATTTGCATGCTTGCAGGTAAAAGACTCAGATGTTAATGAAGATGAAGAAGTTGATATTGTGACAGTGGAGAAAGATGCTTTCAGTGATTCAGACATGTCACAGGATGAACTATGCTTCTTGCCAGCTGTTCCTTGTCCTGATGTTCCGGAACAGCAGGACAAGTGTGTTGGAAGTTCTTCAAAGTTGATGGACAGCAATCATTCTGGATCCCCTCTTTCAGAAGGGGCCGGACAAAATGGATTAGCTACAAACCATGCATCAAGTCCACTTGAAGGTAACACCAAGGATAATTTTTAGGGATTTGATGTCTTATTTGCGTGATTATCAAGAATTATAGTGATACTTTTATGTCAAATCATAAACCAGGATCCATAACTCCTGTGACTTCATAGAGCAACCAAACACTGTTTCAATAGCAGAGGTGAAAAATTATGAAATTTACAAGAAATCTAAAAAGAATGAAACTGTTATTTTATCATTTCTACCCTGAAAAGTGCAAGGAAAAAAAAATCATTTTTTCTTCAAAGCTTCTTCTCCTTCATTTGCCTTCCCTTCTCATAATTTTTGAGGTCTGAAACACATATGTTTTTCTTCCACATTAAATTCCCAGGAAACGGATGGCATTCTAGAAGCAAATGTAAAATGGAAGATGATAAATAAACCAAAGTCTAATCAGAAGCTAATGTTATATTCTTTATGCACATCAGTATGAATTTTAAATTCTTTTATCTTTTGCCATATTAGCTATCTTAATTACTCTTGCAAATATTTTTACATTTGTGATGTATATGTATTTATAAGCATCTATATAGTTTAGATTTTGTAATTGTGGTAGCGTTTGTTACATCTCTTTGTATTTAGTTATTATTCTGGTGTTGCTGTTATTAGAATTGAATTAGATATATTCTTGGAATGTTTTTGGTTGAATAATTTATGTTAGGAAACGTGTCTTGGTGGGTGGTTGATATGTTAAAAGTGGCAACCTTGTTCTGAATTCTCCTGTAGCCCAACTTGGTGATAGTTGGAAGAAAATTGTATTTGTGTTGGAGGAAAAGATGGTGTTTGTGGATTATAGTTGACACTGAAGATTAGCTCTCTAAATTTAGATGGGGGAGAAAAGACGTACAAGTTTGAGTGTGGAGGTCATTTGTTATTTGTGAAGATAACATTAATTATCTGTTGCTATAGCCATGGAATGAGTACAAATACCGTAGCCATAGGAACATTTGTCAACCATTTGATACTAAAGTTCATAATGCTCAGAAATACATTATGAACTTCATATTTCTCAGTCTAAAGAGGTGACTAACTTTAATATGGTGATGAATACTCTGGCAGAGGACACAGGAGGTACACGCATGAGGAGGAAGCGGAAACCTTCAGAAAAGGGGTTGGAGTTGCAGGCAGAGAAGGTCAGGAAACCCTTGAAACCATTGAAATCTTCTGGTAGAATGTCAAAAATAAAAAATAAATCTGTTGCTAACTTAGATAATAGTAATGGTGTATATAGTGACGATGTTTCTGATTAGTAGTATTAGTTTATTGTACTCTTGAAAAGTTAATTGTACCTAAATTTTTCTGAAAAGCCTAGATTAATATTATCCCTGTTTGCTCAGGCCTTTGATTGAGATATATAATTGTCTGATTCTTAATTGTTAGCTGGCTTTGTTAATCATCTTTATTCCGCAAATTCAAATGAACAGAACTAAAACTATGCTTATGTTATACCACACCCTCTCCATGAGCTCCCATATTCTATTTTTTTATCATTTTTTTCCTTCACTTGCACTGTTTGACAGAGCACTCTCACCTATTTCATGTATTCACATGTGTTCTTAAATTGGTTTATTGCTGAAAGAAATGTGAAAAATATTGTCATATAACGAATTTATTGAGAGAAAACGAATAAAAAATATATAGGACGTGAAATATTTATAGAAGCGTAAAGTTTCCCATGTACCTTTTTCGTACTGAAGCCAGGTTCTCGGAAATATCTTTTAAGTACCTGGACCAAATTATCCCATCAAATTTGATATTACCTGTTTCGACTTCCTCTCTTTCATATTGAAGAAGCCAGCATATTTCTTCTTTCTTTTTTTATTTTTGAACCGAGAATAAGTTATATTTCATATCAACAAAATCTCTCTCAGATTTTAAATAAATAAATTACACTCAAAAGTAAATTTTTAAAAAACTAACAGTGTAACTTTTTTAATTTGATAAAAATGTTGTTTGAGATAATAATTAGAAAAATTGAAGTTTAAATGTAATAATTGTTTTTTACTTAGAGTCGTTGATAACGAGTAGAAATTCTAAATTATTATGAAATATCATTAATTTGTACATTAAACTTTAAAGAATTCATACAAAAACATCTCAAATATAGAAAAATTGTGTAATATATTGTACTGTAATATTTGAAATTCATATAATATTAAATAAATTGATATTATTTAGAAAAATAAACTGTTAATTTTTTAAAAGTTTATTTCTGATTATAATTTTAAAAAATTTCAGGAAATTTTTTGTAATTTGTTCATTTTGTATTGAAGAAGTTATATTTTAAAGCATATTGAATTTGCCTTTCAACATAGAAAATTATCATAAAATTTGCAGTAACGTTGATTCAAAGATGAGTATACAAGATTTATTTTACTGATTTTGATAGGAAAATCAAACGGCATTCTACTGCAGGGGGAAAAAAGGGGCATGCTAGTGGTTGCAGATTGCAGATTGCAACTTGCACTTTAGCTTCTGCATATTTCTAAACAACTCTCAATCAGGAAAAACGGGTATTTGTTTTCTAAAATGCAAATTGCTTTTGAATGTAGCCTACCCAATAGTGTATTTGTTGGGACATTTAAAACCCACAAATAAGAATAAGCATATTTTCACAACATTAACATCTAAATAAAAGCATAATTCACAAATTAAATCTATTTTGAAAAATATAATACCTTAAAAAAAATTGAAACCAACTCCTTTTGTGGAGGTGCTGAAAAATGACTAGCCATTATGAGATTGTTGAGAATACAATGTCACCTAATCCCCTTGTCCCACCGTTCTTTATCATTGATCGATTGATTTGTTTTCATAGTCAAGGATTTCTTTTTTTCCCTAAAATTCTTATTTGACATGATTTTTTTTTTAATTACTACACAATTAGACATTAATAACTTTGTATCCACCCCAAATCCGCCTGAAATTTATACGAATCTGATCTAAAATCAAATTAAAATCTATATAAATAGATTTAAAGTTATAAATCAATAAAATGCTTTTGGATTGTTACCCAAAAATAATATATATACTCCCTTCGTTCCACTCTAAGTATGATTTAAGGTATTGTTACAAAAAATAAGAATGATATTTTATAAATATAATTATAGGTATAAAATGATTATATTACTCTCTTTTAGAATATTTACTTCAAAACTAAAATATGAATTAAGTTGTAAAGAAATATTTTATTTTTTATTGATAATTTATAAACTTCATTTAGAGTGAAACAAATTATATTTCTTAAACGATACATAGAGTAGAACGGGGCAAAATACAGCAGAGGAAAGCATGAATCGCTTAAATGGTTCATGACGATTAGGACTAATTTTCGAAAACTCTCACCAGTAAATCTTCTAATTGAGAAGATGGTTAATTAGTCTATCGGATTCAATTTTAACAGTTTGATTTTCAATTTTTTAAATAAAGGCCAATAAATCATCAATTCAAAATACAATATATAATAAATTACAAGCAATTATTAGTAATTAAAAATATAAGAAATAAATGAAATTTCAGAAAATTTCACCCTTTAATGTTTTTTAACTTTTTATTTCAAAAATACCAATAATTTTTTTTTTTTTGTTATCATCTTTACCGAAATTGAGTTTAATTTTTACCCTTTTTAATTTATTTTATTTATTAGTATTATGGTGTGATATTTACGGATGTAACTTTCCGTTTAATTTTTGTGTTTTCTAACTTTCCATTTTTTTTGTGTTTTCTTTCTATTTCCAATATTTCATGATATTTTGTATATTTTTCATTACTGAAACTCTATTCTCATTTATAAGAAAGTCTTATAGTGAGATTATTGAGAAAATAAAAAAGTCAAATACTAAACATTTACCTAAATTTTTAATGAGATTTATTACCTTATGTCATTTAATGTTGGACAAATATTGTGTAAAATGAAAGTACATCATATGTATATATATATATATATATATATATATATATATGTCAAATAAATATTGGATAAACGTTGGATAAATATTAGGTAAATATTTGGTATTTATAAATACATATCAATATTGAGTAGACATTAAGTAAATATTGGGTAAATTTTTAATAAATATTAAGTAAATTTTAAGTAAATGTTGAGTAAATGTTGAGCAAAATTTGAGTAAATATTGGAAAAATATTGAGTAAATTTTTTTAATTATCATTTTCTTGAAATATGTTATATTATATTTATTTTGTATTATTTAATATATACTCAATTTTTACTAAAAATTTACTCGTCATTTATATACAATTTATCAAATGATTTTTTTTGAAATATAAAGAAATGTATATTTATAATTTGAGTGTTGATATTGTTGTACAAAGGTAAATATAAAATACTAAAGTTAATTTTTAGAGATAAAAAGAATAATTTTTTAAAAAAGATTGTGGATGATTTAAAAATAATGATAAAAAATATTATATTATGGATATTTAAGGAAGAGGTGAATATTAAATTTTTTTGAAAAAAATTATTACGTGATATTTTCAGTTTTTGATAGATACGAAATATAAAATGTTGATTTTAGTTTTTTTTTTTTTTAAAATATAAGTGTTCGGCTTTTTTTGTAAATTTTCCATAAAAAATCAGAGTTATATATTGGAAAGTCCATGGGCCTGATTAAACTAAGCCCACAAGATAATGTCATTGACAAACCACTTGAAAATCTGCTAATTCCTAACCGTCTGTATCTAATTTGCAGCAACTACCTACAAAGCTAATATATAACGTTAATTTATCTTTATTATTTAAATAAAAATCTCGAAAAAAAAAAACTGAAATTTATATTAACTCAAAACTAAAATTACATATGAATTTTGGCCAAAAAAGTTGTTAAAGAATGAGCAAAAAAAATTGTTATCTATAATAAAAGTCTAATTCAATTATTTTCAATTAATATTTGGGGTCCTTTTATATTTTAGAGGAATATTAAAGACATTCTATTTTTAAATACTTTTCAACATTAACTTTTGATTGATTAATAAGAAATGAAAAAAATCTAAAAATAAGCATAGAGAAGAAATATTATTTTTGAAATTTTTCTTTACTTGCCAAACAATTACCAATCAATTAGAAAATAAATATTTAAAATAAAAAAAATATAGTTAGCATTTCTCTATAATTTATCTTAAAATTCTGATTTGATTAGCCATCGAATCTGAAACTATTTTCACTCTAAAACAGCCATTGAATCTGAAACAGCCGCAAGAAATTTTTCATTGCTTTTTCATTTTACTATCTTAAACAGTTCTTTTTTTAAAATCTATTTAGTCTCTTATATTTTATTTTTAAATCATTTTATCGTTTAATATTTCAAAAAAACAGATAGACCACTATATGATATATTAATATTTTAAAAAACAAATAGACCACTATATAATATAAAAAAATTTAAATCATTTTGTCGCTTAATATTAATATAAAGAATGCATCATAAATCATATTTAGACACGTTTGATTTTCTTTTGGCAAAAATCCGTTATTACCTTTTATTTTATATTTTTCCAATTTTAACCCCATTTTTTTTACTTATTTACAAAATGACTCTCTTTTTCACTCATCCCCTTGAATCCAATACAGCAAACCTTCCATCAAAGCCCAATTTTTCTCATTCTCGACCACACCCATCTCTCTCTTTAAAAAAACGGATCTTCCCTTTACTGTCAATATCGAAATCACTCACTAAAAACCCAAAATCTATGGCGTGGGCGAAAGCATGGAGAGGAAATCGTCGGGTACATCTAGATCAGCGGCGCCACCTACTCTCAATTTCGCTTCAAACGGCGGCGACTCCATCAGCACCAAATCTAAGTATCTATCCTCAGACGACGATGATACTCCTACCCAAAACGACAACAACTCTGATTCTCAACAAATAAGGCACTCCGGTAGTAATTTCTTATGGGATGACGACGAAGCCTCAACCCACAATGCCAGCAGCCCTTAATTCAAAAGGAAACTCATTCCAACAGTATTTTTTCACAAAGTGATGAGTTAAAAAAAAAAATTGTTAGATAGTGTCGGTTCTTAAAAGCATGATCAAAGTGATGATGGATTTTAGCCAAAGTGATAATATGTCTGAACTAGCGACCACAAAAATTCTGATTCTCCAAGAGAAACGAGTTACAGCAGCAATTTCTTACAAGACAGTGAAGGATTTAACCACAAAAAGGGCTCAAATGCTTCCAATTCGACCCACTAATGTAATGTGCCAAACAACTATTCATTTGAATAAAAACCAAAAAAAACATAATGATTATCCGTTAAATAAATATTTTTTTAAAAACATATTTAAAAAAATAGTTTATAAAAAATTAAAATATAATTATTTAAAAAAATAAAATTTAAATCTATTTTTTAATACTTAACAGTAATTTCAAATACGTATTCTTATAAAAGAACATATTATAATAGAAATTTGATTTTTCAAGCGGACAAAAAATAAAGAAAAATAGCTAAAATGATCAAAAATTGTTTGAGTGGGTAAAATAAAAACAAAAATTAGAAAACTTCAGACAGAGGATTATGGTTTAACCGAAAGTTAAAATATATACACTGTATGATGATTAATATAAAAACTTTGATGGAGTTTAGGTACATTTGCACATTCAAACTAACCTTAACTAATAACATAAATCAATGTGTTAATAAAATATTAAATTAATTAATATATGAAAGGCCTTTGCCATATATATAAAATAACAAAAGTGAGAATCTTCATCTTTTTTTTTTTTAATAGAAAAAGTGAGTATCTAAAACAAAAAGGAAGAGGAAGTTTCACGTTCTAAGACATGCCGGGTCCTTAGTTAGCAGACATACGTGGCAGTTATTTTAGTCCACGTGGCACTAATATTTCAGCCTCCGTTGGAATGGTATCTTTTGTTGCCTTATTAAGAAGCCAGCATAAATCGCGTATAGATTAAGATATGCGACGTGGCACAATCACACGTCCTTGTTCCACATCACAGTGTGTGACTGTGTGTACCCCTATCTTATTTTTCACTTCTTTCTCTTCCGATTTAATATACTTATTTCTCTATATTGTATACTCTCCATTATTTCATCCAATTTGATAAATTTATTTTTTATTTTCATATAATTAATATGATTTAAAATACACATTTTATCTAATATAATTCTATATTAATTAGGGTATTGTTGAAAATTAAGACATTAATTTATATTTGTTGATATTAAGACACATTATAAAAAATAATGAATAACTTTATGTTATAAAAATAATAATTTTTTGGAACAAAAGATAAACCTATTAAATTTGGACAAAAAGAGTATTATACTTAATATTAAAATTTTAATTTGTTTATATTCTCTCCATCCAAAAAAACATAATATCTTTTTCTTTCACACATATTAAAATATTTTTTACATTATTTTTCTATTATACCTTTTATGAGTCAAATCAATATTATTTAATATCTCAGGGATAAAATAATTTCCATTGGAAAATATAAAAAATTAAGAAAATTCTAAATATAAGGCAATTATATAGGGAAATAAAATATAATTAATAAAATAATTGTAGTGTAAAAATAGTAAATGAACTATATATAAAATCAATAAAAATAATTATACGTAAATACATTAAAATATTCGTTTCCAAACTTAAATGATATCCAACAATAACTGGAGCTTGACTCAGATTCTTTGCAAAAATAAAATTTTCATTTAAGTTTATGGTTACCATATTCATTAATTAATATTTAGCAAATGACTTTTCAGCATTTCAAGTTGAGAAAGTTTTTCTCCCAACTTCATAAATATTTTATAACTAATGGTTTTAGAAAGTTCTTCTCCTTCATTTTTTTTTTATTTGTTCAATTCTTGTTTATAATATCCTATATTAATATATTTTTTAAATAAAAATAAAGAAAAACTTCTCGAAAGCAAATTATACACGCAGAAGAAAGGAATATAAACCAGAAGTAACAAAATATATTCTCAATTAATCAAATTAAGGATAAAGAGAAAGGCAAAGAGAAAATGAACAAACTTTGAGCTTTAATTAAATGAAGAAGTTACAGGATACTGCTACTATATTTATGCTTGGGGTGAAGAAAAAGGATTTTCATGGGGCAGTCTTCATAAAAATGGCCAAAACCAATTGGATCAATGACAAATGACAATTGCCATAATTTTTTCCATGCATCAGTAAGTAGTAGAGAGATTAGTTCACCATACTGCTGTTTGATTATCGTTCTTCCTTACCAATTCAACTTGTCTTTTGGGTCATCTTCTCCTTTTTTTTTTCTTCTTTACACATTCAGTTATTTTTCTATGTCAGAGTTGTTGAAGTGTCGGTAGAAAAAGCCAGCAGTGGGTCCCTCCAACATATAGAATCCACCACTATTATTATTAAAAAAATTCAAGTTTGATTTTGCTATCATCTTAAAATAATTCAAATTTGATTTTGCTACTAACTTAAAATAATTCAAGTTTGATTTTGCTACTGCCTTAAAAAAAATACCTTTTTAAATTAATTTTTTCATTTCACATAATCATATATGCCTATAAATAAGTAAATCTTCATTCATAAAACTTCATAACAATAACAACAACAATCTTAATTCATTTGAGAGAATTTGAGAGAGAGTTAAATTTTTAGAACATTTCCAAAAATTCGGAAGTGACAAAAATAGTGAAAAAAATATTTTGAGATGTTTTTAGAAAACACTTGTTGACACTATTTTTGGATTTATCTTAAATTTGTTGTATTACCTCTGGCTTGTATTTAGGGAAGACTCTCTCTTTGTACCTTTTAATTTTTATTAGTGGAAGAAAAAATATTTTGAGTGTTATCCGTTGACGTATACTAAATTAAAGGGTGAACCACTTTAAATTGTCGATATTATTTTTGCTAATTATTTTATTTCACATTTATTTTTATTATTTTACTCGTTGTGCCCAACAAATGGTATCAGAGTTAGCCTGTCAGTCTTATAAAATTCTTACTATACTTTGTGGTTGCAGTATTAACTAATCTTTAACATCAGAAAAGATTTTATTTGATTATTGTCAGTTAAAGGAATCTCAATTTTTTTTAAATGGAGACAAACAGTATCAAAATAATCAGATTAAATGACATAAATTATTGCTTATGGAGAATCAAAATGAAGGATATCTTATTTGTGATGATACTATCAATTTCACATCTCACGAGACCAATTGAGTAATTGATAGTGACGCTATCACTCATGTCATATCTCAAAATGAATTATTTTCATCCTATACAGCAAAAGATTTTGGTGTTGTAAATATGAAAAATGATAATTTGTCAAAAATTGTTGGCACATGAGATATTTTTCTGGAGAATGTGAATGGTACCAGATTAGTCCTGAGAGATGTCAGACATATTCTAGATATTCGTCTGAATCTGATCTTTGCAGGAAGACTCGATAATGAAGATTTTTGCAGTACCTTATCAAATAACCAATGAAAGTTCACTAAAAGTTCCCTAATAGTGACTAGAGGCACAAAACATGTTACGTTGTATGTGATGCATGCAAAGCTCTCCAACGACACTGTGAGTGTTGTGGAGAAGGATAATGCTATTGAATTATGCCATAAAAGGCTCAGCCACATGAGTGAAAAACGAATGGCTACACTTGTCAAAATGAAGATATTGCTCGAAATGGAAGAAGTGCATTTGGAGAAATGTATTGACTGTTTAGCAGGAAAGCAAAACGGAGTTGCTTTCAAAAGTTTCTCTCCTTCCAGAATGAAGAATGTGTTAGATTTGGTCCATTCAGATTTAGGTGGGTCAATATCAAAGGCATTGGGTGGTGATCAGTACTTTATGACTTTTATTGATGACCATTCGAGAAAGACAATGGAGTATACTTTAAAGACAAATGATCAGGTGCTAAATGTCTTCAAATAATTTCATACCTCAGTTGAGAGACAGACTGGAAAGAAATTGAAATGCATCTAGACAGACAATGGTGGAAAAGAAACTTGTCAGAAGTTGTGATGCTGTTTTGGTTGAGAATGAGACCATTGAAGATATTGTCAGGACAAAAAAATATGTTCCTGATTCCGATGGTGACTCAACAGATTTCAAATTAATTCCTTTAACACCAATGCCGATACAAGTTGGGGATGAAAATCAAGTTGATATGCCTAAAAAAACAATGCTCTCATCGATAACCCAAAAGATGATGTTGAAGATGATGATGATGTTCATCATCAACCATCACCTGTGCACTCCCCAATTCCTGTGAAAATGAGCAATAGAGCTTCAAGGTATCTAGAAAATGAGTATGTATTACTCATTGATGGGAGAGAACCATAAAACTTTGAAAAAGCTATTATTGATGAGCACATATAGAAATGGATATAAGTCATGCAAGATGAAATAAAATTCTTGCATGAAAACAAGACTTTTGAACTAGTGAAATTACCAAAAAGCAAGAGAGCTTTGAAGAATAAATGAGTGTTCATAATTAAACATGAAGAGAATAGTTTCCATCTAAGATTCAAAGTCAGATTTGTTGTCAAGGGGTTTAGCCAAAGAAAAGGGATTCTTTTTATGAGATTTTCTCACCAGTTGTCAAAATGACATTCATTCGTACAATGCTGAGGTTAGCAGCAAGTCTTAACCTGTAGGTTAAGCAAATGGATGTCAAAACTGTCTTCCTACATGGTGATTTGGAAGAGGAGATATACATGGAGCAACCAAAGGGTTTTAAGCATAAAGGAAAAGAGAATTATGTTTGCAAATTGAAGAAAAGTCTCTGCGGCTTGACATCTTTAGACCATTTTGTTTTTGTACATAAATTATTTGATGAAGATTTCATCATTCTTTTGCTCTATGTGGGTGACTTGTTGATTGTTGGCCGAAATATTTTCAGAATTAACAACTTGAAAAAGCAGTTGAGCAAGTCTTTTGCTATGAAAGATTTAGGGCCAACAAAGCAGATTTTTGACATGAAAATTATCAAAGATAGGGATGCCAAGAAATTATGGTTGTCACGGGAGAAGTACATTGAGAAAGTACTTCAAAAATTTCAAATGGATCAAACTAAAATTGTTAGTTGTCCTCTTGCTAATCACTTTAAGTTGAGTTCCAAACAAAACCCTTCTACAGATGAAGAGAAATATGAGATAGACAAGATTCCATATGCTTCAACAGTTGAAAGTTTGATGTATGTTATGGTGTGCACACGACTTGATATCGCTCATATAGTTGGAGTAGTGAGCAGATTCCTTTCAAATCCTAGAAAGGAACATTGGTCTGCAATAAAGTGGATTTTCAAGTAGTTTCGAGGTATTTCAAAAATATATTTATGTTTTGGAGATGCCAAACCCGTGTTGGTTGGATATACAGATGCGGATATGGCTGACGATATTGACTCCAGAAAGTCAACGTCAGGTTGTCTGATCACTTTTGTAGGGGGAGTTGTGTCATGACAATCGAAATTACAGAAGTGCGTTGCACTATCTACAACTGAAGCAGAGTCTATTGCAGCAATAGAAATATGTAAAGAGTTGTTGTGGATGAAATTTTTTTTGAAAGAATTTAGGTTGCAGTAAGACAGATATCAGTTGTTTTATAATAGTCATAGTGTTATCCATCTTAGAAGAAATGTCTCATTTCACTCAAGATTAAAACATATTAATGTGAGATATAATTGACTCAGGGATGTAATGGAGAATAAGTTATTATAGATTGAGAAGATTCATACAGAAGAAAATGGATCAGACATATTAACGAAGATTTTACCAAAATCGTATTTTGAATACTGTCAATTAGTTGCTAGAATGGTGGAGCCTCCATGTTGTCGGGAGGGGGACCCACCACTATTATTATTAAAAAAGGGATTCAAATTTAATTTTGCTATCACCTTAAAGGAATTCAAATTTGATTTTGTTATTGCCTTAAAAAAATATTTTTTCAAATTGATTTTTTTGTTTCACATAATTATATATGCCTATAAATAGGTAGATTTTTATTCATAAAACTTTATAACAACAACAACAATCTCAATTCATTTGAGAGAATTTGAAAGATAGTTAGATTTTTGGAACATTTCAAAAAATTAGGGAGTGACAAAAATAGTAAAAAAAATATTTTGAGATATTTTGGAAAACACTTGTGTGCCACTATTTTTAAGTTTATCTCAAATTTGTTGTATTACCTCTAGATTGTGTCTAGGAAATACTCTCTCTTTATACCCATTAATTTTTATTAGTAGAAGAAAAAATATTCAGAGTATTATCTGTGGACATAGTCTAAATTAAAGGGTGAACCACGTTAAATTGTTGATATTATTTTTATTAATTATTTTATTTCATATTTATTTGTATTATTTTATCCGTGTTGCCCAATAAAAATATCTACAGTTCACTCATCCAAGTATTATTGTTAATTCCAAAGAAATATATAGTGTACTCAAAACTTCAGAACTAAAAAAAAAAACAGATTGAAAGGGCAATTTATACTAAAAATCAGTATAAGGGTCAAAGTGATCCAAAGTGTTGATTACGGGAACATTTTCTGCGTGCTAAGCCTCTTAGGAAACATTGACACATTAAACTTGAGTCTATTAAACACATTAAACTTGAGTCTATTAAATACATTTAAGCTTTATTTGTTCCGATAATTAGTAAAAAAACTAAATTTGTCGGACCTTGTACCAAAAAAAACAAAGCAAAAATGATAAATTGAAATTTAAAGACCTAATTAAGTAAAATTGGGCTTGTTAATTTTGTTCATAGAAGTGAATTCCATTGAACTTCCAACAGAAAGTGGAAAGCTAAGCATAAAAAGGGAAAGTAATTTTCATATAAATTTCTTTTATGGGGATTTGTTTAAAAGGAAAAGGATAAAAGCCACTAGTAAGACAAGTTGATATTGAAAAAGCGAAAGCTCAAAACGAAAGAATGTGTGGGCCGTTTTAGGCATTCCCACTTTTAAAAGCAGAAGAATGCAAAAGTCTTTTTAATGTCTTTATCAATTTCTCAATTGTGCATTCAATAAATTTGGTCCCTCCTTGAAAAAGTATTTATGAAATACTATCATTTTTCTTTTCCAATTTATTTGAGAACTCTAACTCAGTGCTGATGAAAATAAATGTCTTTTGGGTCCCAAAATTCTTGTAAAAATATTTATAAATTGGATATGACCCTTTTTTATGTTTTTCCTTTTCTTATGAATTTTTAAATTCTTGTGCAATTTAATATTTTATTCTACATTTTATAATCCTAAAGTATAAAGTTAGGTTTTTTTCATTAAAAAATAATGGAAAAAATTACATGGCAACTCTATTTTTGACTTGGTGTTTATTAGCATAAGTTATAAATAAGTACTTGAAAAAACAAAATTGTATTTCTTAGGTTAATTATTCTCTCTTTCTCTGGAATTCTTTAATTTGTCCTGTAAGTTTGGAAATTAGAGAATTATGAAACGGAGAAGCATGAGATATCTAAACATTATTTGAATTGTTGTTATTGATTTTTTCCTTTTTTGTTTATTTCATGAGAAATTATTAAGATTTGAACTCTTAATCTGCCATATTGAGAGGTAGGACTTGACCGTTGTTGTTCTAGTATGTAGTCCCATGATTTTTTTTTTCTTTATTTCAATTTATATAAATTTGAATGTCAACTCTATGATATTAATTTCTTGCCTGTTTATTGTTGAAAAGAACAATAATTAAAGAGTGGACAATATTTTTATTTTTAGCAGGTATGATGATTCAATGCATTCAGGGTGTATTAGTTGAACGACCTTAATTAAGAGCAACATCTCAATTTTCAAACAATTATGCATAGACCTACAAGAGTTGACCCGAAAAGATGTTTCTTAAAGACTGAATTCCAACTTAGTGACCTTGTCTAATTATTTTAATATTTATGTAAGTGTCTAACTACCCGTCAATAACTAAAGACTAAGAGTTCATTTCTTATTACATTTAGAAAAAAATATATTTAGAAAAAAAAATTATTTTTAATTTTTTTGAATTTTAAAAAATGCTTTTGTAGATAAACAATTAAATATATATTTTTTTCCATAAACAAATTTGAAAAAAATAGCTTATAAAAATTTAAAAAATATGTCAATTAAATAAAAAAAATTAAAATCTGATTTTTGAATAATTAAAAGTAATTCCAAATACCTCCTAAAAATTGAATTGAGTGTTTAGTAAGTTCGGCTTTTAATTTATTTGACCTCTAAAAGTTGAGTTAGACATATGGTTAAACAGAAGTAAAAGCCAATAATCGGAAATTTTGTCCCTCAATTTTTAGAATTTATATTAAAAGTTTGTTTCTTTGTTATAAAAAATTGAAATTTTTAATTTTTCATATTAAAAATTAGTTTTTAGATATTTAATATCTGTTTGATTCAAAATTTCCATATAACTTTAGACAGTTTAATAGACTAAATGTTGAACTAAGTATTTTGATAGCTTAGCATTTAGAAGTTCAACAATCAAAAAGCTGAATTTGATATTTAGTTAAAAATAAATAAATAAATTTCAGTTGTTAGCTTTTGAAATTTGCAGCTAATTATTTTTAATGAAAAGTTGTAATTTTTAACTTTTCATATTTAAAATTGAATTTTAAGTATTTAATACTAACATATTTTTTTTATTTGTGCTTAAATCAATTTATAACAATTTTTATTAATTAAAAAAATTATATTTCATATTATATATTTTTGTTTAATTATTTATTTTTTACATTTTATAAGATATGCATTATTAAAAAATAAAAAATTTGTATATATATATATTACATTAATAATATAATACAATTATCAATAGTTATTTTATAATTTGCAGTTACTTTTCAAATTGTTGAGTTACCAAATATAGTAGTAATGATCGATTCTATAAATCAGTTACAGTTCAACAAAAATTTAATTTTTCTTTCTTTGGTTTTTGTTTTTTTTTTATTTGAAGTGTTAAAAAATAAAATTTTTGATATCAATAAGATTTGGAATTTAGCATTTACTTTTAAAGGAAATAATGTCCCAGTCGATTATTTTATTTAATTTTAAAAATTTCATATCATTTAAAAAAATAATAATTTTTGTACTATACTATTCTTGTGGTAGTGCATATATATTTTCTTCCCATTGAAAGACCCAAATCGTTACAACTTGCACGAATACAGTGGATGGGTCTAATTAAATACAATAAAGTATTTTAATGTTTATAAAACTGAGACATTATTACATTAATGACATTAAGAGATTTGATTCTGAGGAAATAGTTGGAGTTTGAGGTGACAATCTTAGTAATTTAATCATAAACTTTTTCAAAGTGGTGTCCTTTTTATTATTACAATTAGCTTTAATCACATGTTTAACAAGTGCAAACTTCTTGTAATTAACTTCGGCCGACCACATATAAATATATAACCCCCTATTCGTATCTAATAGATCTGGCAAACAAATTAACTTGAATAGATTCAATTTTAATAATTTTTAAATTAAATTATTATCGGATTTTAATAAATTTGAATTAAATTTTAAGTCGATAATTTTGTTGAATAATCAGATAATCATATTATATCATTTTTTTAATTTGGGTGAATTGTTAAATCACGTAATTTTCATGTTGAAATGTTATTTCACATTATTATTATTATTATTATTATTACTCCGATCATAAAAGTTTTTGCAACGAAAATAAAACGGAGACAATATATATATATATATATATATATATATATATTAACATAACTAATATTTTTAAAAAATAATAAAACAAATTTAACACTCATTTAAATTAAAAATTATTTTTAATTAAATAAGTAAATAATTAATAAAAATAAAATAATGAACATTAAAATAAATAATTTAATAAAAATTGAGGAATGGAAAGGGATCGGAGATCCAGGAAAGGAGATTGAAATTTTTTTTAAGAATTTTGGGGTAAAAAGTGGAGGTGCAAAACTTTCTTCTAAAACTGCCCCATTGTCATTTCTAAAATCACAATCCTATAATATTAGTTTTTTTTTTTTATAAAAAAACCATAAGTTATTAGTTTAAATCCATATACATATTAGACCCAACAATTATTAGGTTTAAACTCATAAATTATTTTGACCCAAAAAAATTTTAAAGTTATACATAATTTTTCACAGTAATTCTTTATATTTATCTCATCCACCACTTTATCTTCTACAAATTTTTAATATCGTATTCTACAATTTTTTTTCCTCTTCTACTGCTTCTTTTACTTTTATGTAAATTTAAAATTAATTTAATTGCAAAAAAAAATTACAATTAGTCATAATTTTATTTATTTTTATTATTGGTGACTTCAATTAGCCATTTTATTGTAATTTTTCTTTATTGTTGAAAATTGAAAAAGATTACAAGTTTTTGTAACACCATAAAAATATATTAAAGTAGTGATATTACTGTATTAAATACATTATTGATTCAATTTAAAAACTATAACTTGAATTGAATTTTGTCCTGTTAAGATTCTATATTTTTAGGGTAAAAAAGAGAATAGTATTTTTTTTCAATCATTTGAGTTTAAAGCAACGACGGAGCTTGACCCCAAGTTGTTGGGGAGGGGGTAAATTAAAAATATTTAAAGAATTCTCAATTAAAAAAAATATCACTAAACAAAACATCATTTTTAATTGACATTAACTAAATTCACCTAAAAATAAAAATAAAAAATCATGGATAACTAATAAATTAGCAAATAAAATATATGAAAAATATTTCTCATAATTTTTAATTATATTATATATAAGAGGAAATTTGAGACTCATAGCCCTCCCATGCCTTCACTAAGTTATTCTTCTAGTTAAAACATTGCAATTTAGAGATTCATGTAGAGGTTCGACTGTGTCTTTTGGAATAATGGAAGATATTGGTTGTAAAAATAATTATAAAATACAAAGCATTATAATTTTTAGAATATTAAGAAATATTTTTGAATTATAGCATATATATTTTTTAATCTACATTTCTTGATTTGTTTATTAATACAAAATTCTGAATTGTCTTTATTTTATTTAACTTTTCAACTTCAATTTATCTTGTTTAATTATATTTAACTTTTTTTAAATCATGAGAGCAAAAATGGTATTTATCTCTAACTATTATAAGTTAATTGTTTGATGACAATAATAATACAATTGCATTTATTATTTATTTTTAAATTATATATAAATGAACTATTAAATTAAAACATATATGATAAAATACTGAAAACTGCAATATAGCACGAGTTTACTTATTCGTTACATTCTATGATGACATTTACAAATCTAAAAAATCGTAAATAATTAATTCAATTAAAATCAAAACCCTAAACCTATCAAAGATAATCTAATATTTGATTTAGCGTAATTTTACTAGAAGTGTTTATCACGTTAATTGTTTAAATGGATATAATCTATACATGATTAATATTTTATGTGTAATGATAAATGAAATCATTTTAAAAATGAATAATATAATTCAAATATTAACAATTTTAAAATAACATATTGCCATTTAAAAAAAAAAAACCGCATATGCCACCTTCATATTTTAGATATTAATATAGGTTAGTTTGATATTGCCATTAAAAAATCCTACGTCGAAAACAATATTTATTGAGTTTTAAAAATTATTTTTAGAAAAAAAATATAAATAATTTTGTTCATAAATAATTTAAATATATATATATATATATATATATATATTTTTACAGCCAACAATAACCTTAAATACTCCAAATATCATGTAAGTTCGAATTGAAAGATTTTTTTCCTAACAAAGCCATTTTTTTTTTTTTCTTAAACTAACCAATAAACCCAGTTTACCAAAAAGAAACGATTCCTTAGAAAATTCCAGTAGGACAAGAGTAAAATCAACGGGAGAAAAGAAAATGAAAATGTATTTTGCTAGATCAACGGCTAGAAGAGCACACAAACAATGGAAGCACAATACCACCGTGGTACACAATCACACCTTCATAAATTACGTAATAAACAAATAATTAAGAAAATATATAAAATACTGTATCAATGGCAGATTAGCAGTCACCTGGCAATGTAACATGAGCCTACGTGGCTACATGCTGCGTGAAGCCAAGAGTAGCAGCACACGTGTGCATGGAATAATCAAAGAAGGACAGATCGGGCACTTCAAAAGTGGTGACCGTGATTCACGGGCAGAGGCTGTGGTTGGAGAAACAAAAACCTTGGAACACGAGCCATTATTTTTTTTAATAGTATGAATGAGTCTCCCTAGTAATTATTGTATTGCCCCACCTTTCTTTCAGTTCTTTTCTTTTGCTTTGTCGTTTTATTACTTTCCTATTCTTTCTTTTTAGTTTTAAAAAAAAGAACATCTTATTATATTTTTATTAATCACCTAACCCTATAATTATCATAGTATAAAAGGATGATTCTGCGTGCCATGTCCTGTTTGGCAGAAAAATATTTTTTATTTTTTAAAATTTTTAAAATTAATTTTAAAAAATAGATAAATAAATATTTTTTTATATTAATATATTTAATAAAAAAGTTTATAAAAAATTAAAGAAATTTATTAATTAAATAAAAATATATCAAAAATTTTTTATATCCAACAATATTTCTAAATACTACCTAATACAATACTTTAGTGAATTTTATTAATTAGTAAAAAATTTACAAAGGCGTTAATTTCATATGAAAAATTAGGAGGCATATAAAAATAAATTATTTTGATTTGAAAAACACCCATAACAAAATTTTCATAATTTTAGAGAAGAAAGTTAGTCATTTTCTCACTTTTTAGCTTTTATTAATCAGATTTAATTTTGATTATAAATTAAGTTAAATACATTTTTTTCTTAAAAAACTAATATTGAGTGAGAAATTTTAAGTGATAAGTATAATAACCTCCATGACTTTTCCAGTTGAGTTCAATTATTTTATTTTATTTATTCTTAATTAAGTATATATTTTCTAATTTTTTCTTGGAATAATTTGTTTTCTAATACGAAGTGATATGATCACATAAATTCTATTATTTTTTTATTCTTATTAAATTATTAGGATGACATAAATTTAATTTTTCCATCTTTATTGGATATGTGTATTCTATTAAATTCTAGATCTTTTTTTGCCCCCTTGTCTTTTGTGCATGAAATTATGATCACATTAAATTTGACAATTTGATAAGAATATATAATTATTCAAAATTCTTTTAATATCAACGATGAATATCATGGTTATAATCTATTTATAGTCATCAAAGGTTTGATTAAAAAAAAAAAGAAAAATAGTTCGTCATGAAAAGAATATTATTCATTCGACCTTTGATTTAAAATTTTTATTGTGATTAACAAGCACGTCTTTTTATATACGTGTGAATATAAAATAAATATTTAAATAATTTCAAAAATTATGATAATAATCAAAATCTACGAATTCTATATAAAAGTAATATTTATTTGAGTGTTTATTAATTTATTATATTATACATTAATTTTTTTGATTTATATGATTTTATTAATTATTTTTTAAAATTTATGGTGTTGTGGGTATGATGCAATATAATACGATATGATTAAGAATAATATCGTTACACAGATATTGATATATTATGATGTACTGTTATAACTAATTTAAATCAAAGCATATTTTTAAAGAATATAAAAGTAACTAACAAAAAATGTATAAAAAAATAAACAAAAAAAATTACTCAATTATCCAACATCAGTGCAATTTAGAAATGAAATATTTTAATTTTGAAGGCAATGTTAAATTTCCAACTTTGAAAAGGTTAAATATGCATCAATTTCATTAATATTAAAACTATACATTTCATTTTTAGTTTAATTGTGTACATTTTAATTTAAGCATGTAAATCAATTATGTCAGTAATATCGCCAATAAAAAAAAGGTAGAAATTAAAGTGCGTAGGTTAACGTGGTTTATAATTCCACTCTCTTGTCTCTATTGAAGCATTTGTCGTTTATTTTCACATATAAGATTTTTTTTTTTTGTCATTTACAAATACAAAGGAAGAACGGAAAGCAAAAACGTTTTGGAAACGGTTGAGAATAAAACTTGAGAGTTGATTTCATACTAAAAAAAACAATTTAGTGGTTACGGGTATATATCGGTTCAATTTGAACCGAACAACTCAGATCCAAAATATAAGCATAATTTTCTTATTTAAAATTTAAGTTTGCCTCGAAAATTAAATTTAGAATTGGATAATAATAAATTATTCCATTCAAATTGACTTTAACAATCTCAACAAAGCAAACCGAATAATTCAACTAATAGAATATTTTATAATTCGATTTATCTTGACTCAGCCCTGTTTGTCGTTATAACCCAAAAGAAATCAAAGCCTACACTACACATCAATACAAAAGCATGGGGGAGGGGCATGCGGGGTCCACAGTTGATGGTTTTGGTCCTTTTTGGAAGATGGGGTCCAAGTGAGATGGGTCCCACTGTAGAGTAAAGGTATGGGGTCACAGTGTGGAGGGTAGAGTAAATGAGAAACCGTGGGTGGGTTCGGGGGAAAAAAAGGGATGGGACAAGGGAGTGTTGAAGGCGGAACTGGTACAAGTGTGCTTTTGTACTATTTAAATTATTTTGGAAGGTTTTTATACTTTCACCTCTGGCGCGTGCTTCTAATCACCGAATTTATGTAGACAAATACTTTTGTATAATTGTTTTTTT
Source organism: Triadica sebifera (assembly GCA_023653625.1). Taxonomy (NCBI): domain Eukaryota; kingdom Viridiplantae; phylum Streptophyta; class Magnoliopsida; order Malpighiales; family Euphorbiaceae; genus Triadica; species Triadica sebifera. The sequence continues at coordinate 6,929,786 of CM042913.1, forward strand.
TATCTTAAATTCTCAATATATTTTGCATTTGTTTTTTTATTAGATCGAGATAATCCGACTTTGTTTGAAATTTTTTAATTAGTTCGAGTTGACTTGTTTAGCTGAATAATAATTTTTAAATTAGGTAAAAAATTGTGAATTTGGCTAAGAATGAGTAAATATTATTTAAACTTCTTTCTTTTTTATATAGAAATTAAATTTCTTAAATCCATATGAATTTGAAAATGGATCGAAAATCGAAGGGTGATAAATAATGATTAGATTCCTTGGTGTGATGGTTACGGTAACGCGCAACATAAGAGTGTGAGTTTGAGGCCTCAGGTCTAATAGCGACGTTAAATTTTACGGTCGCTGGTGGTGGGGTTTGGGGAATAAAGATCTAGCACCTAAAAAGCACGTAATTTATTCTAACACATAACCCCTAACAGTGTACGATATCACAAAACTGCCATTGATTTAAATTATCCCCTTATTTATCACAAATGGCCTTTTTTATAATTTTGTGAAGAAAGCAAGGGCAAAATATTAATAAATAATAACCCAAAGATGCAGGTATTTTTGAGCCAATGGATTCAATTTCACGGGATTCATGATACCTGCCGTTTGTTTAATAATTATTGATATTTAATATATTTTTTTTATTGTTCTCTCTCTTCAAATATTCAAGAAATTATATTCATGCTTTTTCCTTATAAAAACTTGCCCTGTTGCCCTTTTCTTCCATTTCAGTTTAAACCCTAACTCTCTCCTCTCTTTTTCTCTCCTTTCTCCATCGAGAAGATCAAAAAACGGTAATATGGACTCAAGAAGGCCTTGTTTCATTGAGGAAGATGATGGGTTGGCTTCTCTTGCAGATATGGAAGCTGGGTTTTCTGGCCACCACCATAACAACACCAACGGCGGCAGCAACCACCCATTCTTCTCTAGGACACTTCGCTATGGAAGAAGGGCTAGTGTCAGAAACTTGTCATCGTATTCTGTTTCTTCACCAAGATCTGCCAGGTTTTATGATGCGAGATTTGAAGATGAGCATCAACCCCATTTCTTGGAATCTTGTTTTCTTTGCAAAAAATCTTTGGGTGGTAACAGAGACATCTATATGTACAGGTACCTTTTCTTTTCCTTTCCTTTTCTTTTAGAATTTTAAATCTGAAGAACACTGACAACAAAAAAAAGTTCTAATTTTTATTGTTGATTTTGAAAATTTGAGTGTTGGATTCTGATGGATAAATTTGAATGGTGAAATTTGTGCAGAGGGGATACTCCATTTTGCAGTGAAGAGTGCAGACAAGAACAAATAGAGATAGATGAAGCCAATGACAAAAACAGGAGCCTTAAAGCGTTAAGGAAAAAGGAACAGAAGAAATCTATTTCTCCTACCAAAGCCCAGAACTACCCTTCTTCCACAGGAACTGTAGCCGCTGCTTAAATACAAAAAAAATTATATACATACATAATTTACAATATTTCCACTGGAAATGGAAAAAAAAAACCCAAATATATTAGAGAATCAAAAGAGAAAAAATAATATGTATGGTTTGTCTCCTAAAGTTAACGGGCTAAAGGTGGCCAAGAAGACCCATTTTGAGGATTTTTCTTTTTATTTTTTTTCCTGAATTTTGGTGGGTTTTTCTTCAAACTTCCAAGAATGTAAATTTTACATGTATGAGGAGTGTTCTGTTTGTGGGTTGTTGGATCTGCTCCATGATTTGGCTCTGTTTTCTTCTTTTTTCTTGTAAACAGTTACTATATATTACTAAATACTTTCAATGATCAAAATACTTTCAATGATCAAAAAGTAACAAGGAAATTTCTATGTTAGTTCCTGTCTGTCAGTGATCATAATTAGCTTATGTTTAATTTGGGAATTTGGAAGAGAAGATGAGCAAGTGATTTTTTCCTGTAAGCATGGAAAAAAAGGCCTTGGGGTGATGAAATTCTAGCAGATGGAAGTCTTTTTCTTGGAAATAATTATGAAAGGTTTTGATTTTGATTAGTGTTTGTTCAATGTGGAATAAAGCTGTCATAAATAATTCTCCACTATGTGGTAGATGCTGTTTGCCATTATCACGCATGACGTGATCATATTGCTAAAGGGGGATAATTGCACTCATTCATATATTTCCCATTTTTTCACTATGGAGTTCTTTTATTCTATTTTATATTAAGACTTTTTATTTTATTTTATTATATTGTATGTTTTTTATAATGATTTGTTTAAATTGAGTCATATATATTATAAATTATACAATATTAATAAATTATATTTTTATTTTTAACAACTAAGATATACAGTGCAAAATTTTTTATATTTAAAGTTTTACTTGAAATGTCGATTTTCAAAAATTTTCACTTTTCCTTTATATTTTCGTACAATTTATTAATTTCAGCTAACTTTTAATATGCATATTTTTCAATTTGAATGAAATATTAAAGAAGATTATAATATAGCTACAAATTAAAGTTTAGGGACTTTATAAATCAAAATAAAAGTATAAAAGTTCAATAACAAACAAACTGAAAAATTTACAAGATTAATATTGCATTTTTTTCTATTTTATACAATCGATTATTATAAAACACTAAATTATTTGAGTTCTAAAAATTGAAAGTGGGTTATAAATGTTCTCATATATATCTTTTTTTTTTTGGTATTGATGTGAATAAATATGAAATATCTTATTAAGTTCTCATTTGGAGTACCCACAAAAATTATTATAATCATTTTTAAATTTATTATTTGTATTCGTTGAAATTTTATTCAACAATTATTTCTGTAATATCTTTATTAGTTTCAATTTCTAAAATTTGAATGACATTATTCATTTACTATCTTTGTGCATTAGTTATTTATTTAATATTCTTTTTTTTTATCTCAAAATACAAAAAAGAATATTAAAAAATGAATAATCAAATTACTCAATATATAATTATTAGTTTAATATTAAAATTAATAATAGAGTAGGAAAATTAATTGCCATCTTATTATAATGATAATAATAAAGAAGGGGGTATCAAGTTAATGTTAGAGATTTGTGGTCATAGATGTCTAATGGTCTACTGAATAATATGGAAGCTTTGAGTTGATGAATTAAATAATTGACAACAAGATGAACCTTCTTGAATAATTGAATTCCTTCAAACCTCTTCTTTTGCTAAACGCTAAGCACGTAGTTAAGATTTGATTAATAAAAATTGGGAAATTGACCAAAATGGGGAAAGGAAGAAAGAAAAGGTTTTCTTGGTGTTGAAGGGACGGTATCCCACACGGCTTAACTGCTCTTTTTCATGTTCTTATGGGCCCTTTGTTAGAGACCAACAACATTGGACTCGATGTTGGAAAGCCACAGCCTAACTAAATATTATGTTTGGAAAAAAATATGTTTGGAATAAATTTTTTTAAATTTTAAATACTATTTAAAAAAACAGATAGATAATTTTTTCAGAATAAAATTTCAGAAAAATAATTTATAAAAAATTAAAAAAATCAGTTAATTAAATCAAAAAAATTATAAATCTATTTTTTTAGACATCTAATATCAATCACAAACACCTTTTACGTGTTTCTTTCTATTTAATATGCAATTAATCTCATTTTAGTTTTGGATCAAAATCAATATTTAATGAAATTTAATTTACATAATTTATTTGTATATAAATTCAAATATTTGTTGTATTATTTTATATGAATTTTGGTAACCTATCTCTCTGTAAATATTTAACCAATTTTAGTTAAATCATTTGCAATGTCAATCTGATTAGAATTTGACTAGGGACTGACCTATTAATATAATCCTGGAAAAATTATAATGCATACAAAATAGTTAATTATGAAATTGCAAATACATTACACAGTAAATTTTATGAAACTCATTTATAAAAGTTTGTTGGATGTTGACTTCTCTCTCTCCCTCCCTCTCTCTCTCTCTCTCTATATATATATATATAAATAGAGAGAGAGAGAGAATTTTTTCCAGAAGAGGAAGAAGAGAGTTTAACTGAATAGAATACTTCAGCTGTAGGCATGGCTCGCTTCCTTGATGGAGGTTGAGTTATAGTTACCTCTATGAATTGGGCTAACAACAGTAGAATACAGTTGAATTCGGCTAGATTGGATCTCGGAGTTTACATTTTGTACACATTTGTCGTAAAATAATGGCTTTGCTCTATTTTTTTTTTGTAAAAACCAATTTTCATTTATACATTTTTTTCCATTTAAAGTCAAAATTTCAAAATACTAGATAAAAATGAAAAAAAATAAAAAGGAAAAAGTCAAATTTAAACAAAGAAAAGAGTAAAAATGTATTTTATTTTAAAAAAAAATAGGTATAGGATGGAATTTTCTCTATAAAAAAATATTTAAGTATGTTGTTGCATGTGCATCCACAAGAGAGTTCGATCAATTCGCACCGTCATTGTGAGAGGAATCAAAAGAATATAAAGTTTATAACAAAGTTAGTTTATTATTGAATTTCTTGCATGTTAATGCAGCAAATTAATTTTAAAATGGTTCTGAATTATATTGTGAAAAGTCACAAAGTTATAATTATAAATTTGCTTTGCTTTTCTATCAAGGCAAATACCGAGTTTATATAAATAAAAATAAGAATAAAATACTATATAAATAAAATAATCTACTTGCTAATGAATGAGTCGATGAGAACGAATAAGCTTTCTTTTAAATTGAAAAAAAAATGGGTTAAGCCCTGGATATGGCGTGATTAGAAGAAGATGGCACGTGCCAACGTGCGTGCCTTGCTGTGGAAGTCAAGACCGCTATAATAGAATTCTATTATTATCTCCACTGACGTATTCTCCGTAGAGCAATAAAGAAGAGCATATGCTACCTTTCTTTCAAATCTAGTTCTGCCGTATGTCGATGGAAGTGACGTCGTTTTCATTCATCTCTTAACGTTATCCTTACACCGCCTCTGCACAGTGGCATTTCCGCAAAATCAAATGGCCTTTATGAGCTGATCATCCACTGCAACCGTATCTACTTTTTCTTTCTCGCATCTCCTATCTTTATTTGCCACGTGCGTTTAAAAGAAAAACATCACTGCCACTTTTCCTCTTTTCTTTTTCCCTTATTTCATTTTCATTCTAAATATCTTATTTTATGTTTTTTTTTTTTAATTTTCAACTTTTTACAATTGCCAAATTTTTGCCATTTTTATTTTCCGTAGGAAATAATTCATGACTCTTTTTATTATTCTCATGTGAAGTACGATTGTAGCTAAATAAAAAATTTAAAATCTATATATAATGCAAATGCTATTTAATTATAAAATAACTTTTGTATATTCACATTATCCGAAATAAGATTGATTTGATTATATAAAATGTATAAAATTTTATTGAAAATTACATTTATAATCTTGTACTAGTAAAATAAAATTCATATATTCATTACAAATGGTAATTTTTTAATTTATTGAAAGATAATATATAGCAGTATTTTTAAAAAAATTAAAAATCAAAGTATAAATATCATCAATAATAAATACTACTAATTTAATCTTTATTTTCTAATGTTATAAAAAAGTGACTTTATTGCAAAGTTTATTTTCTTTAATTTTGTCAAATAAAATTTTTTAGAATTTATACAAGAAGAATTCAAAGGAATTTTGTTTGTAATTTTAATTTCTATAAAATTATGGTACTTGATGAGGAAGAGTGCAGCGTAGAGTTTACGCACAGGATATCTGCTCCCTTTTGCACCTTCCAGTCTTACCAGGTTAGCAGTCCCCCAATAAAAAAAGAAAAGAACGAACAAGAAAGGATACGTGTACTTTTAAACGGGCGAATCTGCCTTCCATACTCGGAAAAATTAAAAATTTTCTTCTCATTTACATGTAATTTTTCCTGAATTTCGCTGATGAGCTATTATTCCGATCATACACTCCGGCAGAATGGTGCGACAGCCAATTGTTTCTTTTAAACGTTGATCAGAGAATCGAATTCGAATAGATATCACCGCCAACATGTTGGAGGATCAGGTGGCGTATCTATTGCAGAGATACCTGGGTAATTATGTCCGGGGCCTCAATAAAGAAGCTCTCAAGATTAGTGTCTGGCAAGGTTTGTGCCTTCGTCATCATCTTCTCCTCTTTATTAGCTCGTCCATTGTTTGGCGTTTTTTTAATTTTATTTTGTTTCTGGTCAAGGCATTAGAAATCCATGTGAATTCTAATTTTCGGGTTTAGGGTATCATTAGTTGTGCAATTGAAGTTGAATTTGCAGTGGTCGATGTATTATTAACTACTCCTCCACATTAGGAAGTAATTGCCGTTTATTTTCTTAATCTGTAAGTTAAGTCCACGGTGCAGGACTAGAATGTGCTTGAATTTGAAGAATGAATGATAATGATGCATTATTACATGTACGATCATTTTGGTTTGACTCAGTATCTGCAACTAAACTGAAGTTTGTGAGAATAGGTGGCTTTAGATGTCGATAATCAAATTGGCTCCTACTGAATTTTGGCCTTAGATTTTATCTGTTTAATAGGATTTTCAGGGCAAGTAGATCCAAATTGTAATGCAATGCTTACAACGATTCTTGATATTGGTATTGGTCACGAATGAATCTAGAATCATTTCACTCGAAGGATCCAATTTCAAAAGTTCATAACTTATTTCATGAAATACATTTCCATGACAATGTATACATTATAATCCATGTCTCTTGTCATTATATCTCTTACCTAGGATAATCTGTGTTTTATCTTCAAAGAATTGATCAAGTTATGTGTGACTGTTTTTATTACATTTTGTCTCTTAACCATGTTCTATATTGAATCCTAGGTTATGCATTGAATTCTTAGTGATGATTTATTTAAGTTTGAACATAAGAAATAGGTGTGCATTGTCAAAACAATCATGATTTAATAGTTGTGAAATTGAGCCATATTTTGCTCTCTGACATTAATTGGATTCGTCATTAAACAAACATCGTGTTTAGTTCAAAAGTGAGCAATTATTTAGTACTTTTGCATTCTGGTTCTTAAAACAGGTGATGTAGAGCTAACAAATATGCAACTGAAGCCAGAGGCGCTCAATGCATTAGAGTTGCCTATGAAGGTTAAAGCAGGATTTCTTGGATCTGTGAAGCTTAAGGTTTGTGGATCTGGCTTTTCCATTCTAGTACTGTATTTGTCATGGACTATAATAGTATTATTCCTTTTTGTTTGTCAAGTGCCGGAATCCATTTTTGTGCCTATGTATGTGTTTGAATTTGAATAATCTGTTATATTTTTTCATTGGAGTTTACTTTTAGGATTTAATGTTTCTGTAGAACTTGGATTATGTAGTCTGCTAAAATATTTGCTTGTTGGAACATTTGCAGCTTATGCACTGTTTTTAATGTTAATGTAGACATCTTTATATCTTGGTCTGTATTTGTTTTGCTCTTTGTTGGCATAGTATCCAGATAAGGTCGTGTATACAAATAATAAGGAAATTTCTCAGTTTCCAAAATTAATGATTTGTAGGACACAAATGTCACACTTTATATTAGTGATATCTGCCTGGCAAATTTGGACTTGGACATTGTAGAAAGACTCTTTTGAGAGATGGTTGATGAATTCTTACTGTTTTGACATTTTTCAAGGATTTGGAAGAAGGAAATTCAGCTTTATCCTTCTAGATTGTAGAGTGGTTGTTGATGAGTGTAGTGGGAAACGATGGCTATTGACAATTTGACATATGTGCTGTGGGATACACTGTGGGGAGGGATTAAGTTGCAAAGCTCCTGTCCTTTTTGTATAAACATTCATGGGTTTGCCTTTGGCATGATGGTGAAATTGACCTTCAAAACTAGCTTTGTATACTTTTTCTCCATTGCGAAAGAAGGAACAGCTAATTGACCTGGTTAGCAAAGCCCAGTGGCATTCACATGCAGGGTTAGAGATATAAAACTATGCTGGGGCCCACACCAACAAGCTGGAGCACTTAGAATTGAGTGGTTCTTTCATGAGATTTTGTTATAGGATTAGACGGTTGGAAATTAAGTTTGTGAACACTTACTTTTGTATGTTATTGAATAAATCTTCAGATTGTTGGTTAAGGTAGCTGTACTGCTGGATTGGATTTAAAAGAATTTGGGTTGATGGGCTAAGGTATGAGATGAGACTACAAAATATATCCTCCTGTAAAAGAGAATTTGGCATGATTGAGTGCCCTGTGTCACATTTATACAAAAATAGATTTTTAGGTTGGTGGTATATTTGGAGATGTGAGAGGAATGAGATTCATTATTTTGATTTTTTTAATGCTCTAGTGCTAAGTTTTTTTGGGTATTTGTTTGTGTATGTCATCTATTTCTTGTGAAGAATGGTGTTAGCCAGTTTGACAAGACAAAAGGCATTGTAAGAGAAGCTGGTCCTTTCTATATAATTATGTGCAAATATATGTTGAAAAGGAGCAATCTGATGTTGAAAGTGGATTCTAATGTTGTTACTCATGATTTCTTATAGACTTCCAAATCTTTGGGCTGCTATCCTCTGCACACTGATAAATTTTTTACCATTGTGGAAAAAAAGATCGGTGTGAATCTTCTACTGGAGTTTTTTTTGTTCCATTACTAAAAATAGGAGGCAAATAAAGGATTGATAGCAACAAATGGAGTTTCAGTTTTCTTTTAGTTTGGGGTATCTTGTAGTGGTGGAACTCAATTGCTTTATAAATTGTTGGTGTATAGTAGGGGAGCTCATGGTTTGGTCTGTTTAATCAAATTCTTGAGTTATATTATTGAACTGAACCGATCACCTGAGTTGAGAAATATTCAAACTGAAATCTAACCATTAGAACCTGTTAACTAGTTATAATGGTTTGGGTAACCAGCTTTCTGGTTTTAAGATTTCCATTTATTTAATTTTAGATCTTTAATTTATTTTCATAACATGCAAGAGTTCTACGTAAAACCCAAAAATATCTACATGCAAACAAAATAAAGCTAATTGGTTGGTTAACTGAAACTGATAACCAAACCCAGAACCACACACACGGCACTCTATATAGACACACTATATGAACACACTTTTTCTATCATAAAATATAACTAATTTGGTCGGTTAACTGAAACTAAGGATCATAACTGAAACCACACAACACACTGTATAGACACACATTTCATTTGGTTAATTGAAACCAAAACCACATATATAGCTAAGTTGGTTGGTTAACCAAATTCAAAACTGAAATGCAAACATAAAAACCAGAATCACTGGTTTGGTTTTTTATTTTTTTTCAGCCCTAATCTACTTACACCAAGGTTTACATTGCAACTTAAGAAGGACCAGAGTGTGCTAAGTGGGTCAGGGTGATTGGGAACATATATGGTCAAGAAGCCTTACATGCCACAGATTGACTCTTCAATAGTTTCTGTGGCTACACATTGCATGCAAGGAATTTATATCAAGACCTTGTTATTGGCATCTTGGAACTGGTCTGTTTTTTAACTTCTTGCAATGATGTTTGTTAATATTATCTATTGCTGCTCTGTTTCTCTTGTACCATAATCATTGTTATTTTATCATCATGTAAGGTTACACCTGTTCCTAGCTTACAGTATCCTTTATTTTCTTGTAATCAAAGCGCAGTCCTTTCATAATTTTCGTGGATGGCATGATGAGAAATCGAGAATATTCTGAACTCTGAAAAATTTACTTTTGTAGATAATAATCATAGGTCACCAGCATACAAGGTGAATAGATCATATTCTACTCCAACACTTTATCTTCCATATTGTCCTAGTCACTCTGCTTTCCAAATAAAATTCAGATATAGTTTAGTTGCATAAAAATGATGGCAGATTGCCTAAAAATTCTGAAAGAATTTTGCATAATATGTATCTGCCATTTGAATTCCAGGTTCCATGGAGCAGGCTTGGCCAAGATCCAGTTTTAGTTTATCTGGATCAAATTTTTTTGTTAGCTGAACCTGCAACTGAAGTTGAGGGGTATAGTGAGGATGGAGTCCAAGAAGCAAAAAAAAGTCGAGTACGGGTAAGATATAGTGAGCCATCAGTATGTAGATTTTGTTTCTGCATATAGTAATATTAAAGTGATGAATTTACTTTTCTGTTCTATTGGGCATAGGAAATGGAAATGAAGCTATTGGAGAGGGCACAGCAATTAAAGTCTGAAGTGGTATGATATTCATATACCAGCTAAACATGCTTGATTATATAGAGTTACTTCCAGAAATAGTTGAAATTTGTAATTAAATAAATCCCTTAATTCTTAATTTATTATCATTGGATTGGCATGTTATGTGTTCCTAGCATAGTGAGTTTTATTTTTATTTGTTTCAACATCGTGATGTCACTTGACCTTTTGGATTTGTCTTGTTGGAATTCTTGAGGAAAAACAGGTGTGCCTACATCTGGAGACTTCCTTGGACCAAAATGGATACTGTTTGGCAGTAGAAAGTAGGAGAAAATCCATCAAAATTTTAACTTTTTGCTATCCTATTTATGGAGTGTTTAGTAAGAAAGGGCTCCCTATGATTTTATGGGCTGCTTTTATCTTATAGCAACATCTTACTGTTTATCTGCTTTTATTGGCCTTTTTAAACTGCATTAGAACTTGTAGCTACAAGAAAAACCTGCTGGGAGCAGTGCCAATATCCGCTGGGAGGTTGTCCTTTTTGTATAGCATATCTTGTAATTAGAAGTTGTTTATCCAATATAATATTTCTTACATCTGGATGCATACACTTCCAGCGAATATGTTTTTTTCTATATCTGTGATCCCCACAAATTTCAAATTCAAATTTCGGCTGAACCTTTCTTCATTCTCACTGTATTTGTTCTTGTAGCTGTCTTTATATTTTTTCCACTGTCCTTACCAGTTATCACAAAGCAATATAGTTCCAGGAATGTGGATAAAAGTAGTCTGAATTTTTTGGCTTTCCACTATTCATGTCTTGATTATTTTGGTATTTTCATTTCTCGAATCCTATCTCCTGAATCTGGTTCAATTTGCAATGGATTTTGCATGTTTGACTTTTGAAGAATTCATCATGGTTGGGTTCTCTCATCAACACCATAATTGGAAACCTAAAGCTTTCAATTTCAAATATCCATATCAGATATGAAGATCATGAGAGGTATTCTCTCTCTTTTGAATGTTAATTTCTTGTTCATTACTACTTATGGGGTGTTTGGGATTGCTGTTAGGTGTCCAAAAAGCAGGTTTAGAATTTTTTTGATTTAATTGACTAATTTTTTTAATTTTTTATAAACTGCTTTTCTTAAACATGCCTCTGGAAAAAATATCTATTTACCCGTTTCTCTCCAAAAGCAGTTTTCAAAACTCAAAAAATTTAAAAATAAATTTTTTTCTTTGAAAACGCTTTTGGCAAACGCAATGCCAAACGGACCCCTGCTAGCTATTCTTTAGCTCCATTGCATGTGAGCAAAGTTGTGAATATATTTTCTTTCTTCAATAGTTATAATATTTGCTAATATAATTGATTATTGCATTATTAATTATCATATAAAAAATTATAATCTTAGAATGTATTCAAAATATTAATAATCTCTTGTTGGAATTTTTTTTCTCTTAACGTTGGATCAATATTATTTAAAACCTCCCATCCATATAGTATTGTTATTTGTGTTTTTATTATTAGAGTTAGTTATTAAATTATATGTAGGGTTGAGATTTCTAATGGAATTACCGTAGAATTAGGATTACTTTTTTTCTTTTTTAAGTTTATGGTAGAATAGTAATATAATTTTTATGGTTATAATGTTTTTTTCCAAAAATTGAAGAGCAAAACAATTTGTTTCACCAATAAATTGACAGGATTAACAATTGAATTTTTTCAAATGCTTTACTGAATTATTTATAGTTAGTCTATCATGTGTTTATTACTTGGTTGGGGATTTATGATTAGATTATATTAAATATTGCAATTGCGGCAATGTTATTGGATTGTTTATAGTTAATCTTTTCTTTTTGTTTTTATTATTGAGTTAGGATTATAGAATTTTAGAATGTCATGTAATGTAAATGATATAACAATTAATCAATTATGTTCTTTTTTGCTTGTCCAAATGATCATGCCCTCATCTGTACATGTGTGTGTATAACTTAATTTGAATTTTTTTCTGTTTTGCAGCAACCTGGGCCATCCATTTGCGGCTGGTTTAACTTTGGGGAAACTCTCAGCTGTGACGGTTGATGATTATGGCATGGAAACTTTTGTTACTGGGGGTACACTTGACCATATTCAGAAGGTTCATATTTCCATTCTGCATATAAATTGCCCAATATGGGGAAGATGTAAAATTTTTTTCTTGTCTAATTCTCATCGAGTGTAGATTGAAATGAAATATTTATTTGAAAATAGCAGATTAATGTTTTGAATTTTGATTTTGCTAAATGTTTTGGAAAAAAATGTTAGCTGCTTATTCAACTTACTGTGCTCTTAAGCAGTACTTCAAACTTTAGATGCTTAGTGATCTGTGATTGCTTTTGAGACTTGATGGAAATGGCAGTTACACAGGCCAATCGGATGCATCATGTATGCAGAGCTTTTTGCATCTCTTCCCTGCTCTGCCTTTTGCTTGGATAATGTTCTCAATGAGTATTTTCATTGTTACCATAGTTGTGGATTTAATTTTTTAAATTTCTGTTCTTTTTCAGTCCGTTGAACTCGATCAACTTGCTATTTATCTTGATTCTGATATATCTCCATGGTCTCTTGAGAAACCATGGGAGGATTTGCTTCCTTTGGAATGGGCTCAGGTATTGTTGTTCAAGTAGTCTAGCATGCTAGCTTTAGCAGCATTTTTCTCAAATTTTTATCTTGGCCTTTAAATTGACATACATTTTCAAATTTTTGTGGAACTTCAGGTTTTTCAGTTTGGTACAAAAAATGGTGAACCGGCAGATCATATAATGGAAAAGCATTCATACATACTACAACCGGTGACTGGGAATGCAAAGTACTCAAAATTGCGTCCGAATGAATCACCTAATAGCAGTCAACCTCTACAGAGAGCAGAAGTGAACTTGGACGATGTGACACTCTGTTTATCAAAGGTCCACTGGTGTTTGGGTTCATTTTGTTTTTTGATTCTGAGAGTAGTAGATTCTTGTGATTTTCATTAGGTTGTTTCTTTGTGTTTACAGAATGGATATAGGGATATTTTAAAATTAGCTGATAATTTTGCTGCATTTAACCAACGCTTGAAGTATGCACACTATCGCCCATTTGTGTCAGTGAAATCTAATCCACAAGCTTGGTGGAAGTATGCCTACAGAGCTGTTTCTGACCAGATGAAGAAGGCAAGGTATTAAATAGTTAGTCTCCTTTCCCTTCTGACCAAGATTATGTACTTGTTGCAAGTTATTATCATAGATGTATAACTTATATGCTCCCCCGAATTATGACCGGCTTACAATTATTACTGTGTTGCTTGCCTATAATGTCGGATAATGCAAATCTCTCTGTCTGCTTGTTTCAGAAAATTCATTAAAGGTTCCATGCAGGTATAAAAAATTCAAGATAAGATGCATGATCTATGAACTATTAAACAGTATGTTCATAAACAAAGTCTTACTTCATACACCAAAAATGAGGAGTATTTATCTGATTGTTGCCCACATAAATAACCATTATTCGTTGGTTTTGGATGTTAAGGCTGCCTGTTCTATCAATGTAGCTTCATAGTGTTGGTGGGAGTTGCTTGAGAAAAATAAAAGTGCTGCGGGTCTTTTATATCTCAAGATCATCTTTGGTACAGGCATTTGCTTCCTGTTTTTCGGTTGGATAGGAGATTTTATGGGAGTGTAGTATTTTTTCCCCCCATCTTACATGTATGAGGTCTTTTAGTGCTGCTCTCTAAGGAAAATGACCTTTCTGGCAGTGGGAAATTATCTTGGGAACAGGTCCTTAGATATGCAAGTTTACGCAAGAGATATATCTCTCTCTATGCTTCTCTGCTGAAGTCTGACCCGAATCGGCTGATAATTGATGAGAATAAAGAAATTGAGGAGCTGGACTGTCAACTTGATATTGAACTCATACTACAGTGGAGGTATCTATAATTCCTTAATTATTAATTTATAATATATAATAATTTTTTATTAAGCTGGATGAAGAAAAATAGTTACTTTCAGTTTCAGGTGTATTCCATATTATGATAATGTGTAAAGAAAATAAAACCTGCTCTATTGAGACCAGCATGCCATTGAAATTTTGCCCCTTTTATATTCTCTCTTTCACATACACACACATACACGTGTGTGCCAACTTTTATTGCTAGTTTCACCTGTGGAATCCTCTTTTACCTCTTAAATTTTTTCTATTTTTGGATATTTCGTTCAAAAACATTGAGCCTAATGGCACAAACACTTCTTTTTCTTTATTTCTTTTTCGGAAAAACATATTTTGTTACCTGAACTTTTTAAATTTATACTATTTAGTCTTTCAAATGAAATTTTATTCATTTGATTCGTTAAACTATCTATTTTAAACTGTAATTAATTTCTATCCATTAAATACTTAAATCTAATTAATGAAACACTTATCATCTATTCCATGACAACTAATTGAAAAGATTTTCAATTAAGATTTTTTTCCTTAATTCTCATATTCAAATTTTCGAAATCACTATTTTTAATTTTCTAGTAAAACCATAGGGGAGAAGTTAGTAATGGAAAACATAGATTTAAATTGCAGTTGTGGCCATGATCACGGTCACATGTATTGGAACTGGGCTGTTAAGGCCAATACTAAGCAATCAATTTGGCAAGTAAAGGGTGGGGCAGCAGTGTATCTGGGAATTTGAGTCAGTGGGATCAAAATTTTATATGATCAATAAATAAAATTAATAAGGTCATTACTTTATAAATAGTGGGTCATTATTTTTAATTTAATTTTTAGTGGGGTCATTTGTAATATCTTAATAGGATCAAAATAAAAATTAATAAATTACAGGGTGAAAAAGGAAAAATTTTGAAGCCAGTGGGGTCATCTTATGAGCTAGATATGCTCCTGTACAGGGGGCTCCATATGTATTAGGCCTCTTAAGTAATTGACCTCATTGAAGAAAATTGTGAAAAATGCATGTGTTCTTGATACTTGCTTGTTAACAGTTGAAATTTGATCTTTTTAAGTGATTATAGTGTTTTAAGGAAATAGAGGCAAAATTAAGTGATTTCAGGAGCAGAATGCTCCAAAAATCTGCACAAAAAAAGGACCAGGTAAAGTAACACGATAACAGTACCCCCAAATGTTCCTTAATATATAATGGTCTTCATTTAAATCAATGATGAAAAATCGGAACTGTCCATGCATGTGCTTCTAGACAGTTTTTCTTTCTTCACATCACCCATATATTTTTGCTTGTGACTATATTGATAGCTACAAGGTTAACAATATATCTTTCTGGATTTGACTCCTTCTCTCTCTCTCTCTCTCTCTTTCAAATTTATTGTTGAGGTATCCATATCAGCATATTGCTTTTTTTTTGCAGGATGTTGGCTCACAAGTTTGTGGAGCAGTCGATTGAATCAGAACTTTATTCAAGGAAGCAGAAAGCTAAGAAATCATGGTGGTCATTTGGATGGTACTATATTTATTCCTGAGAATAAAACCTTTTGACGGTTTTCTTAATTTATTTTACATGAACTGGTAATACCGGAAAATGTATGGGATTTTTTTTTATGATCTACTTTTTCAGGGGCAACCAATCTCTTAAAGATGGAGGTGAACAATTTCATTTCACTGATGAGGACTGGGAACAACTGAATAAACTGATAGGTTATAAGGAAGGTGATGATGGGCAGTTGGTAATACCTAATGAGAAGGTGGATTCTCTTCATACCTATTTGGAGGTTCACATGCAGCATAATGCTTCAAAGCTTGTTGATGGGGCCCTGGAGTGTCTTGCTGAATTATCTTGTGATGACCTGAAATGCTCCATTAAGCTTTATCCAGAAACAAAGATTTTTGACTTGAAATTGGGGTCCTATCGGTTATCATCACCAAACGGTCTCCTTGCTGAGGTTAGGACCCCCATTTCATGAGGGAAACCTTTTGGCTAATCCCTAAAAATTAGTTATTTAATCCCAACATTAATATGTTATTATAAATCATTTGGTCGTTGACCATGCAGAGTGCAAATGCTGTGGACTCTCTAATTGGTGTTTTCTGCTATAAGCCTTTCGATGCTAAGGTGGACTGGAGCATGGTTGTCAAAGCTTCACCATGTTACATGACTGTATGCTGCTACTCTCTTATTCTCTAAGATGACAAACTTATATTTGTGCTTATTGACTGATTAATGTTATGGGCCAGTATTTGAAGGACTCCATTGATGAAATTATCAAATTTTTTGAAAGCAATGATGCTGTTAGTCACACTATTGCACTGGAAACAGCAGCAGCTGTGCAGGTATATTCTATTTATGTATATTTTCTGGATTATTGTATATACGTAGCTTCACAGTGCTAGCAAGCTTTTTCTACAATTTAGCACCCCTACTGCTGGACTCAAGAAACAGTTTGTGGTGGGTGGTGCATACGGTTGTAGCAATAAGTTGGTAAATTCTCTCTCTAAAGTTGTGGAAAGAAATTTTATTGTTTATAGAATGCATTGTGGAAATTACACAAGCATGCTTATAATAATTGAATTCATGAACTGTAAAATTCTGCAGAGATTGAAGTGTCTTTGCAGAATAAGCACTTGTAATGGTTAATTTCATGTTTAATTGTTATAACAGAAATTGGTAAGCTAGAGATGTGTATAATGTTGAATTTATGCGTTGTGAATCTGTGGGGTTTATTCTTTCTATAGATCCTATGGTGATTGTTCTCTCCTTTTTTTGTAAGTAGATGACAATTGATGGAGTAAAGCGCACTGCTCAGCAACAAGTGAACAGAGCACTGAAGGATCAATCAAGGTTCATTGCGCTCTGTTTTTGTTTCTGGTTTGAATAGAATTGTAGCAATCTTACTTCATGGGTCGAGCAAAGCACTAGGTGTAGCTGTTAATCTTTCAGATTGTTCATGGATTTTTACCCTGCAGTTTTTCAGACGATTGTCTTCAGGTTATAGTTTACAAAATTGGTGGTGGTTATTTTATTAGTTATGTTTTTGTGTTTATTTTTTGCTTTTTTAAGAGGAGGATATCTTGTAACCAATTTTTATCTATCTGCTTTCTTCATTAATGGTCCTCATTAATCCAAAGAAAACCGAGTTTTTGTTGTTCATATAGTCACCTACTGACAGAATGTTATAAGATCTTCCTTGATTTTTTTTAAGGAGTGTGCAGGCAAGTTATTTTACAAGATTGATTGATATTCAAAAGCTAATTGCCAAATTTGTAGAGTTTCAGTTGTATTCTATAGGATTATTGTATTTCAATATTTACTATGTGCCAGTGGCCAGTGAATGTAAGGTGAGATGCATACTGAGTATTGCCTTTTTTTAGTGATGAGACTGACATTTAGCATTTATATGCTATAGGTTTCTGTTGGACTTGGATATAGCTGCTCCAAAGATTACAATTCCTACTGATTTTCGTCCGAATGACATCCATTCAACAAAACTTTTGCTAGACTTGGGAAATTTGGTGATTCGCTCACAGGTCAATCCACTAACTTGATCTTAATATGAGAAGTTAAATGGCTGAAGCTGGTGAACTTATTATAGATTTGTAAAATGTACACAGGATGACTATGACAGGAGATCATCTGAGGAACTCAACTTGTATTTGCAGTTTGATTTGGTTTTGAGTGATGTCTCTGCTTTTTTGGTTGATGGTGACTACCGCTGGAGTCAAACCTCTTTGCACCAGTCTGCTGATTCTGGCCAATCATGTGGTATTAACTTCTTGCCTGTTGTTGACAAGTGTGGGGTAATCTTAAGACTCCAACAGGTAAAACTATTGATATTTTTATTCTAAATTCTTGATATTCTCAGTGTCTGCATGTATATATGTGCATCTGGTTCATGTTGTATTGTATTTTACGTGGTTAGCATGTGTGCATGATGTTTGTGATACTTTTTAGCATTTCAGGTCATGGAAGCTAATATAAATGTTTTGTCATATTCAGATTCGATTAGAAAATCCATCCTATCCTTCAACACGAATATCTGTTCGGTTGCCATCATTAGGGTTTCACTTTTCTCCTGCACGGTATCATCGATTGATGAAAGTAGCAAAAATTTTCCAGGTTGAGGATGCTGAGAGTTCAAATCTTATTCGCCCTTGGTTTCACACAGATTTTGAGGGGTGGTCACACCTTCTCATTCGAAGGGTTCTCTCTCTCTCTCTCTTTCTCTCATGTGCACACTCATGTGGTTTAATGTCAGAAAGAGGGTCGACATTTTGACAACATAGTTACTTTTTCTTGATTTTTATTTGATAGGGTATGGCAAATAGGGAAGCTGTATGGCAGCGGCGATACCTCTGCTTGGTTGGGCCTTTTCTTTATGTACTGGAAACCCCTGGGTCTAAATCTTACAAGCAGTATCTCAGGTTCAAGAGCCAACTTCTTTTCAACCCAAATATTTGATCATATAGGCATGAGATGTATCAAAAACATGGATTTAGAAAATGAAAAGCATAATATTAAGTGGTAGAAGCTTTTGATTAAAGTCTCCAGTTATTGATTTGTGCTTATGATTTATGATTCTTGTCAATCTAAGTTATCTTTATCATCTGATTGCTTTCATGTTGCTGGTGCAATTAATTGGAATTGGATTCTGTTTGAAATAGTCCTTTTGTTTTGCTGAATTTTGATCATGACAAGGAAACCATTTAGAAATAATGAGAATTGGGCTTTATTATGTGAAGAGGATATGTGGTGATTAGTTGGCCACATGCATGGTACAAAAAAAAAGGGACTTGACTGAATGCTTGCACATACGTAACTGATATTTCCTGTTAGAGAGTAGTGACAAACTTGGACACTTTTTGTTGATAAAATTAATCAGTACGCAGTACACTTCAGTTTAAATCAGTACTTAGTACACTTCTGTTGTCAACAGCATACTTGGAAAAAAATTCAGATATATGGTTTATGATTCTATGTCTATTTCAAGTCTGGAGAAGTAGGGCTGCCTTAGTTTGACAACTATCATAGTCTTCATTTCATTGACCAAAGCGTCTAAAACTCTCTTCTTAGAATTGAGTGAGTTCAAAAAAAGTGGATGATTTTACAAATAAACATTAATGTAAAATTTGCAAATCACAACTAGAGCTAGAATCCTACAATAGTACAGTGTTCAGCTGTATGAAAAATTAGAAATATATGGTTGAACCTAGTGTTTTAGATATATATTGTGTTTGTTGAGCTAAGTTCCATATTGAATGATTGGTGTCTGCTGTTGTTAATTATACATTTCCATGCACTTGTTGTAGCCTACGAGGAAAACAGATATATCAACTTCCGGCGGAATTTGTTGGTGTACAGTATTTAATGGCCATCTGTGATGCTGGACGGCCAATTAGCAAGGTTCTAATTATTTTATTTGTTATTTAATGGCCTTCTATTGGTCATTCATAGTAGAAGTATGTCTTCTCAATTTCATGATTTTCCTGTATATAGGTTATGGAAGATGTGAATGCACTAATACTACGATGTGATTCTGATGATTCACGGAGAAATTGGCAAAGCCGGTTGCAGGGGGCCATATATCGTGCTTCAGTAAGTTCATTTAGTTCAAGCTATTGTACTTGGTTATTTGTTGAATAATAGTCTCCGTACTCTTACCAATTTTTAGCAGTTATTCTTAAAGCAATAGGACAATAAAAAGGTTGAAAAGAATCTTTTTCTTTTAAAGGTGGCTTGCAGTGTGCCCTTGGGTTTTCTGCCTTCCTTTTTAATTAATTTATTTTTTTCTTGTCTTGTGTCCATAGCATGTAATCTATGTTGAAAGGTTAACAATAATGTTGTAAAGGAATTGACATGAAAAGATAATTAAAAAATGTTGCAAGATAAAAAGGAAAAAAAATTACCAACCATTTTCTTTGTGATTAGAATGAGCTTTAGTTATCAGTTCATAAGTGACCATAAACACCTGAAATAATCCACGGTTTATATACTCTGACTTAGTAGGAGAACAATGAGAATTGCTGTGCCTGTGTCCTTATATACCTCACCATCCATCTGCTTGTTGCCTGTAATCAGAGATCTAACCGTCGATTGCTACACAGGGTTCTGCACCCATTACTAGTCTTTCTGAAAGTTCATCAGATGCTGATGACTCGGAAACAGAACTTGGTGACAACGTTGATGCAAGTGATGTTTTAAAGATGGAGCGAATATTTTTGACTGGAGTTCTTGATGAACTAAAGATATGCTTCAATTACAGTCATCAGGTAAAGCAAAACACTTTTGACATTTCATATAACAATAACTGCTTGAAATCTTATGGCTGTGTCATTTTCTAGCGTGACCTGAGTTTTCTAAAGGCGCTTATTGCTGAAGAGAGTCCTTTATTCGAATTTCGAGCAATAGGTGGTCAGGTATGAATAGTATTGAACAATAGTTAAGCGTATGGTTACTTTTATGTTTTGCATCTTAGCAGAGTTATATTTGTGAACTCAGATTGAACTTTCAGTGAGAGCAAATGATATGTTCATTGGTACTGTTCTAAAATCTTTGGAGATTGAAGATTTAGTTTGTCATAGTAGTATTTCTCGGCCTTCTTTCCTGGCAAGGTCATTTATCCAAAATGAAGATGACAATTCATCCTCTAAGGAAAATAATCCCACTCCCATCGAAGGCGAGGATAACTTCTATGAGGCATCAGAAAATTTGGTTGACTCTGAGTATCTGACTTCCCAGAGTTCACTTCCATTTGAAAATGCATCATTGAAGCCTCCTAGTTTTAGTCGAATCTCTGGCTTATTACCTAGTGATACTGTTCAAAACAGGATGGATACCGAACAGACTAATACCTTGGATAGTTTTGTGAAAGCTCAGATAGTTATCTATGACCAGAACTCTTCTCTGTACAATAACATTGATATGCAGGTGAATAACTTTCTGTTTTGGAGTTTCTGCCCTCAATCTGTTTATGTGGTTGAAAAGCTGACTCATTTGTAAATTGTCATTTCAGATCTCAGTGACACTGGCTACATTGTCCGTTTACTGCCGCAGACCTACAATTCTTGCCATCATGGAATTTGTCGATGCAATTATTGTTGATGATGAAAAAAGTGAAGCTTTTAGTGATAGTTATTCAGCTACAGCTGTTAATCATGATGATTCTAGAGATTATGTGGTTGATGATCAATTGACCTCCATTGAGGAACCTGTTGTAAAGGGCTTGTTAGGGAGAGGAAAATCCAGAATTGTTTTCAATTTAATATTGAATATGGCCCGTGCTCAGATTTTGTTGATGAATGAAAATGAAACAAAGCTAACTTCTTTTTCCCAAGAGAATTTGCTCACAGATATAAAGGTTTGCTTCTGTTTTTTCCCTTTTCTTTACAATTTCCATGTTCAGTTGTTCTTTTATGTGGATACTATTCGTTTATGCTTGTTGATTATGTTTTTCCATTAAGGTCTTTCCAAGCTCTTTCAGTATAAAGGCAGCTCTGGGTAATCTAAGAATAAGTGATGAGAGTCTTCCTGGAAATCATGCATATTTCTGGATCTGTGATATGAGAAATCCTGGGGGCAGCTCATTTGTTGAGGTATTTATTATTCTTTTTATGTTTTCTTTCTCTTATGACAAAGGATATCAATTTGAGGTGTCTTAGATTATTCTTATACCGGGTGGTGTGGGATAAATGCATTCATGTATATGAACCGATCTAGTTATGGCCTGGTTGTGCTGAGTTCTCAAAAGGTTACTAATTTCTCTATGTTACAGGACAAGGATAATTTTAGAATTAGGTGTAGAAAGACGAAATTGATGGGCTTCTATATTACTTAATTTTTACTCTTCTTTAGTAGCTCTCTAGTGTCTAATATTCCTGGCAGTTACTTTTTAAAAATTCTACTTTTGGTATTTTCATAGGAGCAATTAAAAATTTAAAACCACCTTTTCTATGTTGTGTACTTTTTTGAGAGAGAGAGAGTATAAAGAGGAAGAAAATACACTCGTATTTCTGCATAATACATCCTAGATTATATATTCTAAAATCGGGAGATAACTAAATAAGGAATAAAAGCTATAAAGTATTCTATAAGATAGAAACTAATAATACAGCCCTAGTAACATGATATACAACTAATAAGTCCCTAAAAATATGCTGCTAATAATTCTCTAAAATCATCCTACCACACGGCATCCATACAGCTGTCAACATGTATCTTACAAGGCTTATGTAATTATGCAGCTGGTTTTTACTTCATTTAGTGCGGATGATGAAGACTACAAAGGTTATGAATATAGCCTTTTTGGCCAGCTTTCAGAAGTGCGCATTGTTTATTTGAACCGATTTGTGCAGGAGGTAAATCAATATTAAGTGCTTTAACTCTTGTGGATTGTTTATCTCATTTCTGATGTCTTTCCAATGATTATTATGCAGGTTGTTAGTTACTTTATGGGTCTTGTTCCCAACAATTCAAAGGGCGTTGTAAAGTTAAAAGATCAAGTGACAAATTCTGAGAAGTCATTTACAACTAGTGAAATTGAAGGATCACCTGCTTTGAGATTGAATCTTTCACTTAGGAAGCCTATTATATTGATGCCTAGGCGAACAGACAGTCTTGAGTATGTTTACATTTAGGTTTAAGAAAGTGTTATGCTTTACTCACTATAGTGTGTATAATTGAATTTTATTTGATTTCTAACAGTTATTTGAAGCTTGATGTGGTTCACATAACCATACAAAACACGTTTCATTGGCTTTGTGGTGGAAAGAGTGACATGAATGCTGTTCATGTGGAAATATTAATGATTAAGGTGAGAATTTTGTCAGAACAACTGAATGACTTTTGCCATTGATCCTTATTTAATTGTTGGATCCAATAAAGGAGTTTATGGTCAGCCTGATCCATGTTGACTCTTTCAGTGCTTGTACTATAAGATAGTCAGATGTTTTTGTTCTTGTTACAGAACTTTCTCATGCCTGCAAGTGTTGAACTTCTTGTGATACACGGTTGATTGTTGTCATTTTCAGGCCGGAAGGCATTTTACCTGTGGACCTGACAGTTCAATTATTTCTTATGACTTGTAGGTCGAGGACATCAATTTAAATGTTGGTACTGGAACCAAATTAGGTGAAAGCATAATTCAAGATGTTAAGGGGGTTTCCATAAGCATTCGAAGGTCGCTTAGGGACTTGTTGCACCAAATACCAAGTATAGAAGCTGCAATCAAGGTATATTGTTAGAAAAGTCATCAGGTGTCTTCATAAACAGTTGCTTTTTCTCATTTGATCAACCTTTTTACTATTTTTTTCCTTATTTGGAAGTTATGGAAAGACATAAGTAGTTGCTAATATTTGATGTTTTGCTTCATCAGATAGAAGAACTTAAAGCGGCTCTATCAAATAGGGAATACCAGATTATTACCGAATGTGCACTAACTAATATATCTGAGATTCCGCGTATTGTGCCTCCACTTAGCCATGATTCTGGGACATTTTCCATTGATATGATAGAACCCGTTGTCTCTCAGAATCCAGTTTATGTTGAAATTGAGCCACAGAGTGGAGAAGCATGGATTTCCATGAAAGTTTCTGTTCTTATCAATCTAGTCGAGTTGCGCTTAAATACTGGGGTATCCAGAGATGCATCTCTGGCCACAATACAGGTAATATTTTTGTTGTTTACATTTATCCATTTTCATTAGTTAGTCTTTGCTTGAGATCATGAATGGCATACTTAAGTTTACCCATCGGTGCCTTTTTTTGTCCTTAGACCTCTTGTGATTATTTTATCAATGTTCAGATCTCTTTTATGCTATTGGAGACATTTTTCAGGGTTAGACATTGCTTTTCTTTTTGGCCCCCTTATTCAATTCTCCAGAACAAAAATTGAAGCACTCAGTTTATTGTGGTGCTTGAAACTCAATATATATATATATATATATATAGGTTCAAATTGAGAAATCTAATTTTTTTTTCCTATGGTAGGACAAGCTTTATAGTCTAACCAATGAAACTTTTGCTTGTCCTGGAGAAAATGGCCACTGATCAAAATTTGAGGTCTCAAGTCTGAACCGGGATGGGTGCTTATAGAAGACAGTGTTTTGCTAGTTCAAAGCTGCCCAAGAAATAAAAGTAGAATTTGTACTATTTCTTGCCATTGGTCTTCCTCTTCCATGGCCTTAGTTCCTTAACTATGATGGGTGTTAGAGGAAAGAGGGAATAAACGAAACCTTTTATCTCATGTCAATAATTCTTTTATTGGACTTCTTATTGGATTTTCCCAATCTCAAGTGTTTCATAATTTTTTTTTTCATTTTTATTTCTATTCTTACAAAATTTGGTTCAGGATTTACTATCAAATGATCAAGTTTCAATTAGATTTTCAAGGTGGAATTTTTTTTTTAGCATTCCTTTATCTAATATTTTTTTGTGTTTTGCCACACAGGTTGCTGGTGCATGGATTTTATACAAATCCAATAATGTCGGAGAAGGTTTTCTTTCAGCAACACTTAAGGGCTTCACTGTAATTGATGACCGAGTGGGAACTGAAGAAGAATTTAGATTGGCAATAGGAAAGCCTGAGAAGATAAGTTATGGGCCACTTGGCTTTCCAATTGAGAAGGAAGGCCAGCATATGGCTGATCCAAATTTTAAAAAATATAATGAGATGATGCCAACTCCTACAATGCTTATACTTGATGCAAAATTTGGTGAACACTTGACACATATGTCTGTTTCTGTTCAAAGACCGCAGCTGCTTGTTGCACTTGATTTTCTTCTGGCTGTTGTTGAGTTTTTTGTTCCAACAGTTGGTAGTATGCTGTCAAATGATGAAAATAAAAACCCAGTGCTTGTAGTTGATACATTAGTTTTGGATGAGCCAATTTATAGGCAACCCTCTGCTGAGATTTCACTTTCCCCATCAAGGCCATTAATCATTGATGATGAAAGATTTGATCATTTTATTTATGATGGTCAAGGTGGAATATTGCATTTAAAAGATAGACAGGGACATAGTCTCTCTGCACCTAGCAAGGAAGCTATAATGTATGTGGGAAGTGGAAAAAGATTGCAATTTAAAAATGTTGTAATCAAGGTAATACTTTCTAGTTTCATATTCTGATTGAGAGTTTAGAAAATATTTACTTGACATAGATATTGACAAATTATGAAAATTTTGTTGACGTAGAATGGGAAGTATTTGGATTCTTGTATCTCATTGGGAAGCAATAGCGGCTATTGTGTTTCAAGGGAAGATCAGGTTCGTTTGGAGGAAGAGGATGAAACTTCTTATTTGGATTTATCAAGAGAGAGTATTAATGACCTACAAACTCAAAATTCCGCTGTTGAGAGGTCCACAGAACTTATCCTTGAGTTTCAGGTGAAGAATTTTTTTATTAGTTTTCTCAAACAGTTTGGAAATGTATATTTCTATCAGTTTTGGGTCATTCTAATTTGAGTGTCTAAAATTTTGTTTGGGTGAATGGATGGTTATGGAGATTTCCCTAAGAAGTAGACTCCCTTTGGCATAAGAAGGATAAAGTATGGCCTTTTTTTTGCTCATTTTCCTTGCTTTAATTCCTTTCGTTATGCTAATTTTGTATGGGAGGGTGAAGTCTGGTTTAATTTAATTGTGTGATTAGTAGGACAACATTAATGATTTACAATAGGTTCAGAGATAAGGTTCTATATGTAGACCTATTTCTTCTTGGTTTAAGGAGTACATAAACTATAGCTAGTTGTTTTCAAATTGCACAATGGGATGGCACAGAATGAGCAGACTTGCTGTGGTTGGTATGATATGGGTTTCCCATTGTACTTTTTTTTTAAAACTAAATTTTGAGGTTTTAGGATGAGGTCGGAAGAAAAAAATTAATTGGTGCCTGAAATTTTTGTGATCCATGGTGTATTTTGCTTGAGTAAAATGTGAGGCATTTAAGAAAATTGCCCAATATTTTGGATTGTTTATAATTTCTGCAGATTCTTTTAATGCATTGTAGAGAAGAAGTTTGCCTCATGTGTGGTGGGATGATTGTTTTATTATGACCATATCTTGGTTATACTTCCATTTGGGAGGATCTTATATTTTCATTTCTGTCATCCACTATTTCTTTCTTAATAAAATTTCTTTCCCCATTATGAAAAAAATGTTTGACGCACAAATATGATCATCTTTGGACTCTTGAAATTATGCAGTTAGTTGTAGATTTTTATTTCTAATTAGTCCGTTTGTTTTCCTTCTAAGTGTTTTTGAGTTAAATTGGTCTGTCAAAGTGCGAGGATCGTTCGTGTATTAGGACCATTGATACAGCAGAATTATATATTGGGTCTGATATTCTTGAAAATAATGTTTATGTTGCCTTCGTGCTTGGCATTCTTTTTTCTTTTTCTATTTTGTATGTATAAGAAATTATTTTTTATTGAGAGAGAAAGGAAAGTACATGAAGTAGACAGAATCCTCATGTATCATCAGTAGTCAACTCCATAAACAAACATTAAGAATTAGCTAGAAAAATAATACCCTCTAATCAAGTAAGAGGAGGTTTCGCTTAGGAGTTTTGGGAGCATGTGTCCATATGGAAGCCAAAAACACCACACTGTCCCACAACAATACTTCGCATTCTGGTTCCACTTGTACTGGGGGATTCTTTCAATTAAACATTTATAAAATAGACTGTTGCGAATCATGAGACAGGCAGTGAGAGACTGCAGAAAAGGAAGCTTAAAATAACATTAGGAAACAACATTTATTGGAATAAAAGGACCCAGGATTTCACATTTTTTTCTCTTTCGACACCAGACTGCTATTGGCTAGATTTTACTTTCAATCTTCTTTAGTTTTAAGTAGGGATTTTAATCATCCCAGGTTTGCCAAAATTAGTAGTTTAGACATCAGTCTGATGCTGATTTATTTTGGTCAAGTATTGTTATGGACCCCTATTTAGTCTTTTGAGGAAAGTAGTTTTTCTATGAGGAATTCAAGTCCTATGAGTTTGGGAGTAACTAGAGCATTAGATGTGGGTCTAACACGATTTCAAATTTTAACCCTAGCTATGATGTTCACGATTGTTTGATTTAAACCTAAGGTCAAATTCTTTTTTGGTAAACTATCTTAAGAAATTTTCCTTGTACATTGGTGTTTGGCACAAATAAGAAAACTAGTCAATGTAATGTTTGTTTTTGGTTAGGGAAAATTTAAACATTTTTGAGGAAAATAAAAATGGCCCATTGCATTGAAAATGGAAGCCATTTCTCTAACGTTCATAGACTTGAAAGGGAAGGGAGTCATTATAGCTATCATTCATTATTTACTAATAACCATTCAGTACTATCAAACATCTTGGTTTATCAACGACCATCACAAGTTTTGACTTTTGTTTAGCTTTCTTTTCTATTCAAATATAAATGAAAAAGTGTAAAGCTTTCAAAATTTCCAAAGGTGTTCCTAATTAACAGGTTATATTTCTTTTCTCCAATGTATTTCAAACACCAAAATTTTTTTAGTTGATTCCTAGTGTTACAACAAAAAGTTGGAAAATTTTCACTAGAATTTAGTTTTTGCATGATAAGGTGTGAGCATTCGAAATTTTTTTAGCTTTTCTTTCATTTTTTGCTAGCAATTTCATCTGGCCAAACCTTAGAAATTTTCTTTTTGGAATTGTAAATCAATCTTATGATCAATCTTTGCAAAGTTGGAAACCTCAAGGTTCACATGTATCATGCACATTACACGTTGAGCTCACTCGTGAAAATTGTAAAATGTTTAGTACGTGTTTTTTGGACTTAGGTTGCTATCATATTTTTGAAAAAGCTTCTCAAGGGAACATTTCCATAGTCACTAATCCCAAGTTTTAGGCATCTATCTACTCCTGCCCATTTTCGCATCAACATTACTGTTGCTCTCTCTCTCTTAGCATTTTTAACTAATATGTTTCTTCATAGGCTATTGGCCCTGAGCTTACGTTTTACAACACATCGCAAGAAGTGGGAATGTCACCAATCATATCTAACAAACTTTTGCATGCACAATTGGATGCATTTGTCAGGTTTGTTTCGTAATCGTTATTTTTGATTTGTTGGTCATTTATCTTTTTGCTAACAATTGTTCTTGCCTTTAATGATTAGGCCATATTTCTTTCTCTCATGACAATATATTCAAATGCTATTAAAACTTGTGATCTATATTAATAATTTAGTTGTCTTTTTTCTTAAATGATGTTTCAAGCATTAAATTAGTAGTTAGATGATATTGTTGACGGTGTTATATTTGAAGCATTGTTTTATTCATGTTTTTATTGCTTTTTTTTTTTTTCCTTTGGGTTTGAGATAAGTTGAAGAGGATGTGGGGGAGGACAAGCATAATCTTGGGTTGGTATTTTTTTTAGTTCATCTTTTAGCTGATGTAGAATAAAATAATGATATCTCTTGTTACTATTTCTCGTTCTATGCCCCTTTAGACTCAACTAAACAAAGGATACATCTGTTGATTAATTTCTCATTTTATGTCAAGAGAGCAACTTTGGGAGCTACTTTTTGAATAAGAGTTGATGCATAATTTTTTTCGTAAGAGTTTATGCTTAATTTTCAAAAGAAAATACAAGAATTATATATGGTTTTCATTGATGGAGTGGTATATAACCAAATTCTATGAGAGGTTTTTGTAGTGGTTGGACTGAAAGGGTTCAAATTTTTGCAAGAGCTTCTAAGCTAAAATAGGACTCTTAAAATTTTATTAGATTTAGTTTTCCTTATTTAATTTGATTTAGGATCTTTTTTTCCATCTTTATTTAGCTCTCTTGTTTAATAAATTTATTTTTTTGTTTATGATTCCTTTTCTATCAAGGGTTAGAATTCATCCTAACTAGTACAAGTAGGGTTTTCATATGCAAAATCATTAGTTGTATGTGTGTTGTATTTTATTTCTGTACTCAAATTCATATATAATGTATATGCTCACGAATATATATTGTGCATTTATATTCATGAATAACAAATTATAATTTACAATCATTTTGTACTTTATAGAATTTATTATGCATTTTACTTAAAAATATAATTAATATGGAAATATAATTATTTATTAAAATTTAGCATTCATATATAATTTATTATTGAAACTATATCCTAATCATGTGCATACTTTAATTAAAAAACTCAAACTTTAATATATAATATTATATACATGGAATTGTAGAAACAAGAGATTAATTAGGATATTGGAATAGCATGTTGAAGATTTTGTAGTGGGAAATTGGATAGTTTTTATGTTGTTAATTGGTGTCATGATTCTAATAGGTTTAATATTTACAATTTTAATAGTTTTAATGTTACATAATTTTATTTAAATAGAATTTAATAATATTAGAAGAAAAATATTAATAGAATTTACATAATATTAATAGAATTAGAACAAAAAAATAGGATACATATAAAATAATACTTTTTTAACAAGCAGGAATTGTCCTATGATTCTGGTATACTAGAGGAATGCCTGCTTATGGTAATTTTCCTTGATCTGTGATAATACCTTTTTTCTTTTTCTTTTAGGAAAGAAGTTTATCATTTTAACTTCATCTCTTTAGGTTATTTTGACATGTTTTAGGTTTGTATGCATTTCTAGTAATATATGCTATTCCATTGTCTTTTCTCGATGTTTATGGAGCTTTTTTGTTTTTGAAAACCTATAAATTGACGCTTTCTGATGCAATTTAATAATTCTGTATTGGAATTTTTGGCAAAAAAGTTAATTTCATTTTACACTAAACTATTGTTTTGTCAGATTAATTTTTGTGAGTTCTCAAGTTCTTTAGGGATAATTGTTGAAAGAAAAATCTTGTTGTTTGGTGCTGCTTTTATGATTGTCCAGCCTTACAAAGATGCATTATGAGATGAAAACTGTTTTTGCTGTTTCCCCTGCACCGTCAAACATGCTGGTGTAATCATTTCAATCTAACTTCACCTTCTTCAGTATTGAAGGGTGTCTTAATAGAAGCACAGGGAAATATAATTTATGTAATAATGATGTTTTTGTACTTCGCTACTGTAAGGCTTGTTTCGAAGGGTGATACAATTGAAATGAATGCAAATGCACTTGGCTTGATGATGGAAAGCAATGGAATCAGGATTTTGGAGCCTTTTGATGCCTCTGTCAACTATACAAATGCTTCTGGGAAGACCAATATCCAACTTTTTGTTTCAAATATATTTATGAACTTTACATTCAGCATCCTGAGATTGTTTTTAGCAGTTGAAGAGGACATTTTGGCATTTTTGAGGATGACATCAAAGCAGATAACTGTGGCTTGTTCTGAGTTTGATAAGATTGGAACGATAAAAAGTATGTTATACACTTGGCGTCTTCCCTTATCTATTGTTAGTGATAAAATGATATGAACTTGTGTTGTGTTGAGATGTTGATTTATTTCCTTATCATTGTGCTTTGCAGATCCATATAATGACCAAATATATGCCTTTTGGAGACCTCGTGTGCCACCTGGATTTGCAGTCCTGGGTGACTATCTGACTCCATTGTCAGTAAAAACTTTTAATGACGCCCTATGTAAAGTTTATTGTATTTATTTTTGTTTGCTTCAACAATCAAATATTTGCTTTCCACATGACAGGGACAAGCCACCTACAAAAGGAGTGGTTGCAGTGAATATGAACTTTGCTAGAGTCAAAAGACCCATATCTTTCAAACTAATATGGCCACCATTAGCTTCTAAGGAAACTTCTGGTCAAGATGTAAGCTGTTCAAATTTTCTACCCAATGGCCACAAAGATGGGGATGATAGCTGTTCCATTTGGTTTCCTGAAGCACCCGAAGGTTATGTGGCATTGGGCTGTGTGGTATCTGCAAGAAGAACACAACCTCCTCTATCTTCTGCTTTTTGCATCTCAGCTTCTCTACTTTCTCCTTGTCCTGTGAGGGATTGCATCGCCATAACTTTTACCAATCTGTATGTTGAATTTTGAGAAATTATTCTCAGTAATGGATTTATTTTCTATATCACCACAGATGTACATCTGCACAAAAACATGGATGCATACACCTTGTCTTGCACAGAAACAGGTGCATGCGTGCACAGTTTATCGGTTCTTTTGATGTAATACATGTTTAATTTTCTATTTTTGTTTTGAAAATTTCAGATATTCATCAAGTTTGGCCTTTTGGCGTGTGGAAAATTCTTTTGGTACTTTCTTGCCTGCAGATCCAATGAGTCTTCGCTTAATGGGTGGAGCTTATGAATTGCGCCATTTAAAATTTGGGCTTCCTGAATTTTCTCCAAAAGAATACAAAAGTTCAAATAAACAATCTCCTTCTAGTGATATTGATGCACTGATATCAGAGAAAACATCTATAAACTCTGGTCGACGTTTTGAGGCTGTTGCTAGCTTTCAGTTGATTTGGTGGAACCGAAATTCAAGCTCAAGGAAGAAACTATCCATATGGCGTCCTGTAGTCCCTGAGGGGATGGTCTATTTTGGTGATATTGCAGTTAAAGGGTACACAATGCTTTCCTTTGTTTCCATTATAGATTTATTTCCCTATGTTGAACTTAAGAAGTCTAAAACTTGATGATCGTTTGAATGATAGGTATGAACCTCCCAACACTTGCATTATCCTTCATGATACTGGGGATGATGAACTTTTTAAAGCTCCTATGGATTACCAATTTGTTGGACAGATTAAGAAACAGAGGGGAATGGAGAGTATTTCTTTCTGGATGCCTCAATCTCCCCCAGGTTTTGTTTCATTGGGCTGTATTGCATGTAAGGGCTCTCCAAAATCACATGACTTCAGCAAATTAAGATGCATGCGTAGTGACATGGTTGCTGGGGATCAATTCCTAGAGGAAACTATATGGGATACATCTGAGGCCAAGTTTACAAAGGAACCATTTAGCATATGGACAGTTGGTTATGAATTGGGGACCTTTATTGTCCGTAGTGGTTTTAAAAAACCTCCAAGGCGGTTTGCTCTTAAGTTGGCAGATCCCAACATGCACAGTGGTTCAGATGATACTGTCATTGATGCGGAAATCGGAACCTTTTCTGCTGCCATTTTTGATGATTTTGGTGGTTTGGTAAGATTTTGTGAGCCTTGCCTTTTGATATTGTTGTAATTATGTGTAAAATACTTGTTATGTCCGAAATGTATGCTAGTATGAGTGGACTGAACTTGATGTATAGGTTCATGTGCCTCCACGAATTATGGATACAGAAAGCTTGAGTTAGAATAGTTTGTTATATCTTTACTTCTCTGTTTGCTTGTCAAATTTTTGAACTTTATGAAGTGAGGAAGATGAAATATGGAGTTTACAATTGAATGTGAAGTTTTTTATGGCTCCATTCCGAAAAGCCTTGTTCCACAGCCTTGTTGAAAGTGTCATAAGGTGAAGGGGTTTGAAAATGAGCCTTGTTTTGGTAATCTGCAAGGATGCATGTGATGCTTAAGTTTTATGCTTCGTATCTGTGTAGATGCCTGTGATGCTGAAGTCTCATATTTTATTCTTGTTTGGTCTGATAGACAAGGGACTGATTCATTGGCCAAAAATGGGTCCTTAGAATAAAAATAGACTGTAGCATAATCTTTTCATTCTCTTTTGCAGCTGAACATAATTTAAAAAAAATTCAAGTGTGTTCTGCTACTCACAATATTTGTTCATCAAATATGGGACCCTCTCTTTAATCTCAGAAATGTATTTTCTATGAAATGAGTGGTTTCTGTTTATTTGCTTAGGTGTAGACTGAAAGAATCTTCTTTTGATGACAATTTAGTTGGCTGCAATTGGGGTTCTTGTATATTAAGTACATGGATATATGACTCTGGCAGGGAAACTGGAAACATATTTCTCAGTGAAAACATGGATCATTTTAGGTTTGTCTACCATAGATTTTGCAGTTTATTCTCCTTCTAATGTTTGGTTGATGATGATCTTACATTCATTATACTATTATGCTGTTGGCACTACTGAACTTAAGCTTTAGTTTAAGCAGTTATGGATTCCATTTTAAATGATATATTGTACTTTGATTTGTTTGTAATAAACATTAGGGAAGTTGAACAGAAGGAACCTTTTAGCTAGTTGGGTGCATTAGGGTTGATTTGTGGTTGTCAAGTGGACTTGCTTGTTCTTGTCTTCATTGGTTTGCATCCTTTTCTATTTTTTAGTCTTGTTCATTGTTTTTCTAGTAACTAAGAATTCTGGCAAATTTAAACAGAAAAAAAATGTTAATGCAGTCATAAGAAAAGAAATTCTCTCTTTTTTAGCTTTCTTTTGT
The DNA here is from genome assembly GCA_023653625.1 of Triadica sebifera. Lineage (NCBI taxonomy): Eukaryota > Viridiplantae > Streptophyta > Magnoliopsida > Malpighiales > Euphorbiaceae > Triadica > Triadica sebifera. The sequence continues at coordinate 6,963,145 of CM042913.1, forward strand.
CAAGATTCTGTATGGTTTTTGAGTGGCATGAGGGGTATGGAAAAATTGTTCAAACACAGTATCCTTCCTCATTAAGTAGACTTATTGAATTCTGGACAAACATTTCAATTTCTTTTGCACTTATTGTGAATTGAAATGAGATTTTGTAGTTATATTTAGGAATTTACTATGCAATACTAATCCATTTTAGTAGTTTCTTTATTTTTTAGTGTTTTGGTCTTTAAAGATTTTGAATAACTAACTGACAGTATTTATTATTTTCCACCTTACGACTTGCAGCCTATATGAAAACATCAATTATAGTTTTTTATGTGAAGACGTGTAATATTGTGCTTCTTCCCTAAGTTGAAAACCTATTGTTGTGGTGTTCTTTAGCTTGAGTTTGTCTTATCTTTGTGAAATATTTTGTCAGGATGTTTCATTTTAAACCTAGTAATGATTACATTTATTAGTTATTGATTTATTTCCTGAAAATTGCAGATGGTTCCATTGTTCAATATATCTTTAAGTGGAATTGGGTTTAACTTGCATGGAAGAACTGATTACTTGAATTCTACTGTCAGCTTCTCTCTGGCTGCTAGATCATATAATGATAAGTTAGAATCATGGGAGCCACTTGTTGAGCCAATTGATGGTTTTTTAAGGTATGTTGTTTTGTCTGCAAATTTCTCTGGATGTTTGTTTGGTGTAAGGATGGGAGGATATAGATACTTCCAATCCCCATTTGCCCCACCTTGCTTGGTGAAATTGATGAATAGAAGTCTTGCTGTCATTTAATATACACAAACCATACTGTACAATTTAGAAGTTAAAGAAACAAAAAAGAAAAAAAAAAAGAAGGCAAGGACCTTAAGAAAGCACAACCATTAAATTTTTTGGATATTGAACCTTGTATTCTATTGAACCCTCCAACTACGTGATCTGATGCTACTTAAAATCAGGAAATAAAATGTGGCTTATATAGTCAATGGACCTACAAGTCAGAAACTGATTTTTTGTTTTGTTTTTTTCCCTCTTTGATAAGAGAAGATATTTTGTCGAGAAAGAACAAACATGAGTACACCATGAAAGACAAGAGGGATCCGCAGTAAATACCCCCCAAACAACAACAAACAAGAACTTTGATTGATTGTGAAATGCATGGAGAAGAGAAAATAATGATCTTATAAGTGCACATCAGCCATTACATTCTAGTTGATTGAATTTTTTATTTCATGGAACATTTGATTGGGAGCAATGCTAAATTATGCATGCCCTGTCATCTTTTAGAGTTTTTTTCTTCCTTTTCATTTTCTAAGTTAGATTTGTAGATCAAAGTTACTTTATTCACGCTGGATTTTGCATTACCTGGAATGGGTGAGAATGAATTTTGGGTGTGCGTTTGAATGTGAAATCCTCTGGCCTTTTTTGTTACTTTTGCTTCTTTTTTTTCCCTTTTGGATTTTGGTAATGTGGAACTTGTGATTTTATTGAATTAGTAATTTTTTTTTATGTAACTTGCAGATACCAATATGATCTCAGTGCTCCGGGGGCAGCTTCACAGATACGCTTGACCTCTACCAGGGATTTAAACCTAAATGTTACTGTATCTAATGCGAATATGATCATTCAAGCTTATGCAAGCTGGAATAATCTTACTCATGTCCATCAATATTATAAAAATAGAGTAATTTTCCTCTCTCTCATATCTGTCCCTCTGCCATGAATAAAAATAGAGTACATTTCCTCTCTTCTATCTCATTTTCTCTTACTTCCTGTCTCATGTGAACTTCCTCTCTCTCTCTCTCTCTCTACGGTGCTGCATCATTTTGTAATTGTTCTTTTTCGTTTTTTTTTTGTGGTTTGGTATATTCATATCAGCTGATAGTCTCTGTGATCAAATAGGAAGTGCTTTCTCCAACTTATGGTGCAAGATCCTTAGTTGACATCCATCAGAAGAAAAATTATTATATAATCCCACAGAACAAGCTTGGTCAGGACATTTTTATGCGGGCAATTCAAGTGAGGGGCCCCTCAGATATAATACGAATGCCATCTGGGGATATGAAGCCAGTGAAAGTCCTTGTTTCAAAAAATATGTTGGACTCTCATTTGAAAGGAAGGCTTTGTGCAAAAGTTAGATTAATGGCAACAGTTGTCATAATGGATGCACAGGTATATGTTATTTTATGATGTTTTGCGCTTCTCTTCTGTTGAACTTTTCCTCTGCAGCTCGAGTATGTGTAAATCTATCGTGAAAGATAAGCACGGTGAAGTTGATTTTATGTTCAAGATTCTAATAAGATCTTTTAATTTTCCTCGATAAGATTGTTTGCTTGCACAGCTACATGTTTGGATTTCTTGTGGTATAGTGTTTAATAGGACTCTGATTTTAGATACATCAAGTATGCTTTGTTTACTGATTCTTATTGAACTGGAGTGGCATGAAGGTACTTTAGCCTAGAGGATAGGCTTTTAACTAGTAAAAGCTAGGTTTATATTAGAAACATGGACAGAATAATAATCTGAGCCATGCAAATGGGAAGTGTCTTTGCGTACTATCTAGAAATATAGAACGTACAAAATAGTTGTAGGATTTGCATCACTCAAAACTCTCAGACGTAGGAGATTTTAATGACTAAGTCAGAAGATTTTAGAGGGGGACAAATTACATCTTTTATAGAAAGGAAATAAAATAAATCCAAACAAAACAAAACAAAAAAGCTGACAAAGTAATTCCTTCCAATCAAATTAAAGCTCGACATAAGATACTCTTCTAAGTCCTTCAGCAGAAAGGCATGATGTGAATTAATCAATTTAATCCCCTTAACAGTTGCCAAGATAGACCTGATTCTTAGATATATCGGCTGTTGAGGTACAACTCAAATTCCTAGTGAGACTTGCATAAGATGTTTTCCATTTGTTGGAGGATTATTTCCTTTGTGAAACAGGACCTTATTCTTAGAGGTTGTCATTGATGAATTATTTTGTAGGTTACTACATACTAATAGAAATAAACCAAAAAGTGAATGTTCTTATGTTGGAATGTATATATTTTGTTGATTTGGTTTGTTTTGACTGGTGAATACCATACTCACAGGTGTAATTGTGTCGATACAGCTCCCAGATTTATTGATATATTTGTATAATTTGTTTGGTAGTGGAAGGAAGATTGCTTGTGGATATAGTAGATTTTGGTTGTTGGGGACTGAACCATGTAAATTTTGGTGTTGTTGGACTACATTGTTTCTTAATGTTTTCTAATTCTTCCATGACCAGAAAAAGTTAGATTTTGGTGTGCAACATGAACATTTGTCTTCGTCAAAATACTATAAATTAACTCAGAAAGTGATCGATGTTTGTTAGTTTCTTTTCTTTCAAAAGCACTAAATTCTAATTTAGATTGCCCTCTATTGTCTCTGGGCACCCACCTTATGTTGGTCAAAAATAAAATCTAAAAAAGAGTATAATGCAACTTTGCAATGAAGAAAATGGTGAGAATATTAACCCCTTCCCTCTCTTCTTTCAAGATAACTTTGCAAGATTAATATATCTACAAGTCATTAGAATAATTCTCTGGATCAAAGCAAATAGTTAAACAATCTTGCAGGATATATTGTTCTTGGCCCATTTTTTATCGTAAATGTTACATTGTTTGTTTATAAGGTGGAGGACTTCTTTATAACTTATGAGGCCCTCTTATTTCAACACCTGGGGTTTAAAGTTGGCTTTGGGTTTCTTAGCATGGTATCAGAACTGGGTTTCCTCATTGTTTCTGGCAAGCTGATGTGTAGGTGGGCTGTTAAATATATTCTTTTTGGTCTATTCTTTGTTATATATCCCTCATTCCCTGCTTGAAAGGTTGAGGGCCTCTTTATAATCTATGAGGCCCTCTAACTTTTATATATTTGATTGTTAATGAACATTTGTAAAATATTTCCATACTTCTGTGTGTATGTATTTTATTTAGTTCTTTCACACCTTTTGAATTCCTCCTTATGTAGATGATAACATAACATAGCTATTTGTTCTGATATCTCCTCTGTTTTAAGAATGGGTTTGCTTATTTTCAGTCGTCTCCTTATGTTTATGCTGTAGTTACCAAGAGCAGAGGGGTTGACTTCTAATGTCTACACAGTAGCAATCCGTCTTACTCCAAACCAGGGTCTGAGTGGTGAATCCCCATTGCATCAGCAGAGTGCACGTACTAGTGGAGGCATTTCAAACTCATCTTCTACTGAGCTCCAGTTGGTGAACTGGAGTGAAATCTTTTTCTTTAAAGTTGATTGCCAGGTATTAAGAAAATTATGCTTCTATTGAATGCTAGTGTTAAATTATTTTTTGTTAAACTTCAAACATTCATTTTTTCCTTGGAGACTAGCATCAGCAATTGTTATTTTATGTTTAAAACAGTACATCTTGTTTTCCAAATTTTTTCTGAATGCCTTTTGATAATATTTATTTTGCTTTTTGTTTTTGTGTTTCTAATTGACAAAATTTTGCAGGACAATTATTTGTTGGAACTTGTGGTGACTGATATGGGAAAAGGTATTTGCTAGAATTTTCTTGTAATGGATGGTCATATATGTCACTGGATCATTGCTTGGTGCAATTGAAAGTCTTGAGTTAAAGAACTCAGTCGATTTGAATTTGAAGTTTAAGAGTAGCTATTTCATGCAAAAATGCTGAATTGTACATAAAATTTTCAATCTCATGAATGACATTTTTTGGGAACATATGTAGAAAATGGCTTTTGTTTGCTGTGTGCAATGGCAAAAGTCTGAGTTTACAACCATTGAAGATTTTTAAGACAGTTATTTCTAGTATAGGTATTCCTAAATTCACCCTTCTTGGGAGGGTGAATTACATTGACGGTATCTCAAATATATAACATATCACAACTCAGTATTCAAATTATTATTTGTAATATAAGACTACCTAAATTATTATTTTGTAACACTAAACTACTTATGTCAACTCCTGTTAATTTCTGTTAATGGCATGATGAGGTGTAATATCCACGTTAGCGTTTAATTAAAAAATCTAAATGACATGTATATACCCACGTAACAAAATAGTACTCGAATTAATTGAAATGTAACAACGTGGTACTTAAAACTATTTATCTTGAAATTTAACGGTAGTCACACTACATGCAATCTAACATTGCAACCACTGAATACAACAACCAAACATTTTCATTCATAAACATTTTCGTTCATAGCGGAAATTAACAAGAGTTGACTAAGATAGTTTAATGTTATAAAATAATAGTTTAGGTAGTTTTATGTTTTAAATTATAATTTGGGTACTAAATTGTTGCGTGTTATATATTTGAGATACCATTGGTGTAATTCACCCCCCTTCTTGGACATAACTGAAGGTTACGTTGCTGGTTTAGCTAGTGATTTGGCTTGCCTAGCTCTTTGTGAAAGATATTCTTTAAGCAAAATTTACTAAAGATATATCATGATTAACATATATTAGACTTCTGAGCCTTGTTGACTACATGTTTTGGTTCCACAGGTGATGCTGTTGGGTTTTTCTCAGCTGCTTTGAACCAGATTGCGATAAATATTCAAGAAAGTTTTAATCAGTCTGATTATCTGCATTACTTGACCTGGATAGACTTATCCCCTGCTAAATATATGGTGAGGTTATCTTTTACACCAGTCTATTGATATTAAGACACTGTTTTAGTTGTTTTCTTTTTCTCTTGCAGATACATATTGTAGCCTCATCCATCAATAGTAATTGTAATATTTGTTATTTGCATGCAGATTGTGAATCAAGGAGATAAACATAGCAAGTCATCTGGGAGAATAAGATGTGCTGTACTCTTGTCGCCTGGATCTGAAGTTGAGGAAAAAAATGAATTTTTTATTGGTGGCAGAAAATCTGGATTTATTCAGATCAGTCCTAGTGTGGAAGGGCCTTGGACTACTGTGAGACTAAACTATGCTGCACCTGCTGCTTGTTGGCGACTGGGCAATGATGCTGTTGCTAGTGAAGTGAGTGTAAAGGATGGCAACAGACATGTGACCATAAGATCTCTGGTTTCTGTATGTAATAATACAGATTTTATGCTTGATTTACACCTTGTATCCAGAGCTTCAATTGATGTAAATGAACCTGAAGATTCACAAAGCGGTTGTGGAGCTCAGACAGATGAGGTCTTTGAAATTGAAGTTTACAAAGCAACTGGTGGTTGGGTTGGCTGCTCAAATTGCTCAGAAGGTGGAGGTCGCCTTGAGGTAATGATCAATAAAGCTGTTTTTCATGTCCTTTACCACCTTTGATTTGTGTGCATAAGCTAGAGGCCAAAGACTTCCACCTTCCCTCCCTTTATTTCTCTGTATATCTCTCTCTCACACTCATGCAAGCACACACCTAGTGCTTTCTCCAACATTAATGAAGTCTATCAAGAAAAAGATAGAAAGGGTTTTTGATATGACTTTCTGTTTGGCTACCTCATTAGAAACAGTGGATCAGGGAAGGCACATTTCAGTATCTGATTGTTATGCCCACTTTGCTCTTGGATATTTTAATTCTGATTTGTTTTTAGTCTGTTGCTGGGTACCTATGCTAAGGCATTCAGATGATAATAAGCGAATACACCATTCTGGAAACTGCTGAAAGGCTGCAAAAGACCAAGAAAATACTTCATCTTGCAAGAGATTAAAAGGCAAAGCTTTATGTTTGATATTTCTGCGTCTTTCACCATCCATAAACATCATAAAACAACAAAAAATGCCAAATCCAAAGTACTTCAACTTTATTTCTGCTGCTGAGGACTCAGCGTTTTGATATTTATAATATTGTTTCTAGTAATTTATATATGCATAATGTTCTCGTCTTCTGTACTTTTATGAGGTTAATAGGATACCTTATCTTTCACCTTAAGTGAAAAGAATTCAGTATTGCTGTATATTGAATTAATTCTATACAATAGGTTTAATTACAGGACAATCCCTAGAGTGTAGGAACCTACTCAAACAAGGAAATACAGCCGCGAATCTTTGTAATTTAATTCCCATCTTTAAATAATCTATTTTTTGCCTATGGAAAAAAGACCATCTGATCAACTTATTAGGTACTCAATCAGTAATATTTTTTTTTTTTGTCTCTCATCACCTTAACCACTGTTTTTTATGTTCAAATTGTGATTCAAAACTGAGATGCATAAACACAAAACTTTTCTCGATTTGGAAGTCGAAACTTATTGAAATGCTTTAGATATCTGGGCCTTTTCAATTTACCAGCTTATTTCTAATATTTATCATTCACTCAGGCTAATTTTGGAGTGGAGTTACCATCATCAGCCTGGGAATGGATTGATGATTGGCACATGGATACATCATCTGTTAATGATCCTGAAGGTTGGGTTTATTCTCCAGATGTTGAAAGCTTAAGGTGGCCAGAGTCTCATGATCCTCTGAATTTTGTTAACCAAGCAAGGCAAAGGAGGTGGATCAGGAACAGAAGGCAAGTTTCAGGGGAAGTAAAGAGAGAGATGCCTGTTGGATCACTGAAACCTGGAGACACCATACCTCTCCCTTTATTGAGCTTGACACAATTTGGAATGTATGTCTTGCAATTGAGACCTTCAAGTCTTGTTACTTCGAATGAATATTCCTGGAGTTCTGTGGTAGATAGGTCTGGTCAAACTTTGCAAAATGGCAAGATGAAAGATTCTGAAATATGTGTGTCAACTCTCACAGAGTCTGAGGAACTTCTGTACTGCACCAAGATTAGTAGTAACTCTTTAAATGGTTCCCAGAGATTGTGGTTTTGTGTAAGCTTACAAGCTGCGGAGATTGCAAAAGACATTCATTCTGATCCAATTCATGATTGGCGCCTTGTGGTCAAATCCCCATTATCCATCACCAGTTTTCTTCCACTTGCTTCTGAATACTCTGTTCTTGAAATGCAAACAAGCGGTCATTTTGTTGCATGTGCTAGGGGAATAATACCGCCAGGAAAAACTGTGAACATTCATACTGCTGACATAGGAAAGCCTTTATTCTTTTCATTGCTCCCACAGAGAGGTTGGCTGCCAATACAGGTAAGATTTCAATGCTAAACTATTTATCATTTATGGACAGCATTATATGTTCGCGTAGAATGATAGACCCTTCTCATCTTTTCCTAAACTTTCTTTTTCAAATGCAGGAAGCTGTCCTCATGTCTCATCCTAATGAACTTCCATCTAAAACAATAAGCTTAAGAAGTTCAATTTCTGGAAGGTTCTGATACATGCAACTTGCAGTTCCTATTTTCAATGTTTTTGTCAATAGATAGAAGTGTATATCTTTTGTAGCTTAAACTTCATTCAATTTGTTAAATATGCAGGATCGTTCAACTCATTCTTGAGCAAAATTTTGAAAAGGAGCAACTACATCTGGCAAAGATTATTAGAATCTATGCTCCTTATTGGTTTTCAGTTGCCAGATGCTCTCCACTTACATATAGACTTGTGGAACTAACAGGGAAAAAACATGCCCGAAAGATAGCTTTCCCATTTGAATCCAAAAGAATTGGTGAAGTGATCCTTGGGGAGATAACTGAAGAGGAAATATATGAAGGTTATACAATCGCTTCAGCTTTGAACTTCAATTTGTTGGGCCTTTCTGTATCAATTGCTCAAACTTGCCAGGGCCAGCATTTTGGGCCTGTTACAGATCTTTCTCCCCTTGGTGACATGGTAGATGTCAATACAGTTTATTTATCACGCTATCATTCTCTACTTGCAAACATCCTTCATGAATTCTCTCCTTTTTTTTAATTATTATTATTATTATCAGGATGGATCGCTCGATCTTTATGCTTATGATGCTGATGGAAATTGCATGAGGCTATTTATTTCCTCAAAACCTTGTCCTTACCAATCTGTCCCTACCAAGGTAGCAATAGAATTGGGAGAATTTCGGAAATTTTCTAAGCTGTAAGGTACTTAATGCATTTTTCTTTTCTAGGTCATTTCAGTGCGGCCATTCATGACCTTCACAAATAGACTTGGTCAAGATTTATATATCAAGTTAAGCAGTGATGATGAACCAAAGGTTCTTCATACATTTGATTCAAGAATCTCCTTTGTATATCGGAAAACCAGTGGAACTGATAAACTTCAGGTCAGTGGACTATATGAATCTGCAACCTTGTCAATCATGTTTCTTTGGTATTCTTACCTCCTTAATGCTGAATTAGGGCGATTAATTTTTTATTTTTTTATGCCCTACTATTTTTTGAGGATTTACATGAAAAAACTCTTCTTGTTTCTGAAGCTTCATAAGCTCTATGATTTTCCCAAGCTAGCATGTCTTAAATCATACTGGGCCTCTAGATTTGCATTTCCATCAAATGAATTTAGTATCCTGAAATAAGTGGCTAATATATTGCATAGCACTGCCTTCTGATGTGGTATCATAAAATCATATCAGATGAGCATTTTATTGAGGGAAGTTATATCTCTTTAATTTTGCTGACAGCTGGATATATATGAGAGATGAGTTTCTTATCATAATTTTTGTGCTTACAACTTTTAATAATGATAAAAACTGTTCCGTTATTATTTTATATGCTGATAGTTGAAGTTAGAATTATTGGATGAGAACCTTCCTTTGAGCACAAGCCAATTAAAGATGTTTAGATTTTGCTTGAATAGGTGATCCCCAACTAATGTGCAGTTAAGGCTTAGTGGAGCAGAGTTTAATTAAGTTCTAGTTTGGGTTTAAGGCTTAGTTGAGTTGAGCTACATTAATTTGATTATGTCTTGCTGTTTTTTTTTTTCCATTTATTTTCTTCTTTTGGCAGACCTAAATACTTTAAAAATACAGGTAACCTGCAATGAATATGTTCCTGGTAAAAATATATCAGGGATGATAAAAGATAACCAAATCTTACTGAAGTAAAAGAAACTGAAGTTACCTCAAACGCAAAATCAAAATCATGATTTCTTTGAGTAACAACAAAATAGTACCTTTTGTCATCAAGACCAGGGTAATGGTTGTTTCATGGAACATCTGTTGCCAATAACAAGCAAATAATAAATAAAGTGAGTGGCAATTTTGTTGGGCAAAGTTCAACAGTTGCTGATATCATTCATCGTGAAATCTCATAATATGATTTCATAATTAATGGAAGTAACTTTGATCTACAGATCTAACTTAGAAAATGAAAAGGAAGAAAAAAAACTCTAAAAGATGACAGGCACACATAATTTAGCATTCCTCCCAATCAAATGTTCCTTGAAATCAAAAGTTCAATCAACTAGGATGCAATGGCTGATTTGTACTTTTAAAATCATTATTTTTTCTTCTCCATGCATGTCACAATCTTTTAGTTTTTTAATTTCTTAGGTTCGGTTAGAAGATACAGATTGGTCGTACCCTGTTCACATTATGAAGGAGGACACTATCTTTCTAGTTTTAAGGAGAACAAATGGTACCTGGCAAATTTTGAGGACAGAAATACGGGGCTTTGAAGAAGGATCACGTTTTATTGTTGTGTTCCGCCTTGGGCCAACCGATGGTCCGATCAGGTATTCATGTTGCATGTCTATAAATGCCATTACATAATATTTTGGACAGTTTGATAATGCTGTTAATCCTTTTTAAACAGGATTGAAAACAGAGCAATTAGTAAGACCATAAGCATTCGCCAGACAGGATTTGGTGATGACATATGGATTATGTTGGAACCTCTGTCAACCAAAAACTTCACTTGGGAAGATCCATACGGCCAGAAGTTCATTGATGCTAAGATTGATTGTGATGGTATAGTTGGTGTTTATAAATTTGATTTGGAAAGGACTGGGATATCTTCTGTAGAGGAAGCTGAAACCGGGTTGCAGTTCCATGTTCAAGATTTGGGAGACATTAAGGTTGCTAGTTTTACAGATATGGGTTTTACATCAGACAGAGAAAGCAAATCTTCGGCGCCTACTGGTTACTGGAGAAATCCTCAAGGACAAGGTGACACTCAGAATGAGATCACACCTTTAGAGCTTATAGTTGAGCTAGGAGTGGTTGGGATTTCTGTTGTGGATCATAGACCTAAAGAGCTCTCTTACTTGTACTTGGAAAGGGTGTTTGTGTCATATTCAACTGGCTATGATGGTGGGACAACAAGCAGGTACAGCTCTTTTCACTTGAATTATCTATATATGGTTCTGCTTACCACACTAGGTTTTAGATATTGTTGATTTGTAATGGAAAAATGGTTTCCAAGCTTATACAAATCATGGCCTGTTCTTGGTTGATCCAGCCCTATGTCAAGCACTGACGTATTTTAAGTGAGGAGTATGCATTGTTGGAAATCTATGGTCCAACTCATTAATAGTTTCCAGCACACAGTGATAAAGAAAAATGTTTAGCACCTTCTCCAATATACATTGGACACAATATATGTTTTCTTGTATAATTATTTGTGTCAAAATAAAATAAAGAAAATATTATTAATTTATGTTATCTAATAGTTTTCTTTATTAATTTATTAGATATTTAGCAAATAATTATTGTTAGGGAGGCTATTATGATCTACATTGATGTCAAACATTTTTATCATATTATTATGAAATTATTTCATCTTGCTGTATGGACATTATTTTTTTTGTTACATGGGCAGTTGATTCTCTTAAGCATTTCTTGTGTAACGACAATGGGAAACTTAGAATAGTAATAGTCTCGATGCATTATTCCATCTACATAAGTGTGTGTGCGTGCGTGCGCCCGTGCGTTTTGAGAGAGAGAGTGGATGAAGTGGGAAGGTAGACAAAGGATGACATTGTTTCTTTCATTTTGTTTTTCTTTTGAGAACTTCCAGATTTTGTTTTTCCTTTTTATATTTTTGCTGAATCTTGGTTTGCTGAAATTGAGGCTTCAAGCTCAGGAATTTAGTGTCCTCTTCTGCTGTTCCAGGTTCAAGCTCATACTGGGTTATTTGCAGCTTGACAATCAACTTCCTCTGACCTTGATGCCGGTGCTGTTGGCACCTGAGCAGACCAGTGATATTCATAATCCAGTTTTTAAAATGACTATTACAAAACGCAATGAGAACAGTGATGGCATCCAAGTCTACCCATATGTATATATACGGGTAATACTGATAAGGATGTTATTTGATATGCATATTATTTTGTGCTTAGAAGAGTGCATAACGTCTGTCAACTCATTGCAATCTACTTCAAAATTGTAGGTGACTGAGAAGGTTTGGAGGCTTAATATCCATGAACCTATTATCTGGGCGTTGATTGATTTCTACAATCAGCTCCAGCTTGATCGTGTGCCCCAAAGTTCTAATGTCACACAAGTTGATCCAGAGATACATGTGGGGTAAGATTCTCATATTATGATTCATGTGTGATTATTCATTGTTTTTGTATCTGATGCCATGTTGATTCTATCATATGATCAAGTGTTGCCTAGAGATTTGTCTAATCTTATTATAGAATACTTGTTTGCCCTACCATAGGGTTGAGAAATGCTTGATTCGGCTCATGGTTTTCCTCATACTTGCTTGATTCAGCTTCACTCTCTAGTCTCTACTTCTCTCTGCTTCTTAAGTTCTTATGCACACGAGTGATCAAATGTGTATTTATTCTTTGGGTGATTTACTGGTGCATTGCATCATCTCATTAGAGGAACCTTCACATAGGAATCTCGCTACTAAGCATTCAATTTGTCTCTTTCTGTTCATGGTCAACATGATTGGTGTTTTTTAATGGTCTCTAGTCTCTACCACGTCAATTTGAGATTGTAGCTTGTGCTGCTCTGTTTGCACTTTTTATTTCACCTGGTTTTCATTGAAATGCTCTCTGTATCCACTGAGCTACTTTAGCTCTTACAAATATCATGTTCGAAAACTTAGTCGGGGGAGGATGCCAGTGACATGTTTTCTTTGTTACTGCATTGAAAGGAATTTATTAGTTTACCATCTGTGTTCTTTTACAAAGAGAATTCATCCTGCCTACGGAATTTTCAAGCCTACAGATGCAAAGATACTTCTAGGATTTTTAATTTACAGACAAGTTTTCTTCTTATCTTTTCAGGCTAATTGATGTTTCAGAAATAAGGCTGAAGGTGTCCTTAGAGACAGCACCAGCACAGAGACCTCATGGCGTTCTAGGTGTATGGAGCCCCATTTTGTCTGCTATTGGAAATGCATTCAAAATTCAGGTCAGTTCAGTTAGTTAATCAAGAAGTCATGGACAAAAATTCAGTTTAATTACTTAAAAAGAATAAAACTGGAATCTGGTTTTATTTCCTTCTGTTTATTTATGGTTCATCTTTTAAGCATGTTCTATAATTTCTATTGATCACTTGATACTAAAATTCCCGACATGCGATGTTATCCTAATAGTTGTATCAGTGGATGTGGGATAGATGCATTGTCAAATTAAATTGGATACCACAAAATTGATCATTGAAACATCTTTGGATTTTAGAGTGAATAGACACGATACACGTGTAGTCTTCAGAGCAAGTTAAATTGACATTTATTTTTCATGTTGATACTACAAAATGCATGTTTGTTAATTCTTTTTAAAAAACTAATATATTTTATTTTTCTAGCATGGAAAAAATATTAGTATTTGTATTATTTTGAAAGAAATGCTAAAAAGTCAAATTTAAAAATATATGTTTTAGCAATTAAGCTCATCTATGTAAGCTTCACATGTATAATACCACACTTCCTCACTAAATTGGCCAGAACAATAACCAGTTTGAAAAGTTACAGCCACGATTGATAAAATTGGAAATGTGCTAAATTTCTTCCTTTTAATTTTTGTTATATCATCATTCTTCTCCTCTGGTTTTATTTTGGGGGAAAAAATCCTTTTCTTTTATTGGGAGATTATGAAGTTCTCTTAATTGGTTACTTTTGTTTGATTTTTTTTGGAAGACATAGGACATATAGAAGGATTTGCTCTTTGAATTTTTTTCTAAGCTTTGTTCTAAATTTTTCTGTTCACATCTTAATTCTCCACATAACTATTCCTTTACATGGCTAATAAATTTTGGGAAACTAATGTGCCGCTTGTGCAAGGAATTTTTTTGTTGTACAATTTTTTAGTAGCTGAATACTAATAAATTCTGCATAAAGCAGGCTTAAGAAGGCGTTTATATTCTTGTAAGTGTTATTGTTGCAAGCTTAGAGAATCTCTTTAGCTACCATTTATTTTTTTGCATTGTGATGTAGCTTTGGCCATTAGGAGCTTCCAGTTTCTTTTTTTGGTCTCTTTGAGGAGAATTGGTTGCATATTTTTATATGCTTCAAAGAATCTTGCTTTTAAGATTATACAGAATTCATTTTTGATTGTGGAAAGCATATCTTTAGGTAACTTTGCTTAGTGGCTGTCTTATTGTGTTTCAAATTTATTTGTCTGGCAAGAAACATCTGCATTTTTATTAGTAATTTATGTTTTGTATTTTTTAATGTTCTGTGGAATACAGTGCTTGTATGTCCTTCTTTCTTTATGAGCTTGTGCTTTGAGGGTGGGGAGCTTCCCATGGAAATCTCTGAGGATTATTCTTCATATCCATCTCTTTTCTACTTATTTAATGAATTTCATTTTTCCTAAAAAAAAAAAAAAGAGGGGTATTAGTTCATTAGATCATAGCAGTAGTGGACAAGTGCTTTTTTAAATTTGAGAAAATATTGGAAAGTACTTCACATTCTAACAGTTGGACTAGATAGTCTTAACAAGAGTACAATATTAATGAGGAAAATGAATTAGAAAACCGTAATGATTCTCTCACAACTCTTGAATAGATTGCTTCAAGGTTGGTTCCACATGATTGCCAATAGCTTTGACTATACTTCCCACTTCGAGACCTGAAAGTGCTTGTTCTCAATTACTCATACTTAATAATTGCAAATATTACTTGAATTTAATTCTGGGACTAACACAATGATCTGTCTGAAGTGTAAAAACTGATGCTGGACATATTGTTAAGTTTACAATGATCATAAGAATACACCTTTTTTCTCCCAATCACTCACTTCAAATGTTTCAAGTATTGCAACTCAAATTGTTTCCTATCTTGATGCTTGCAACAATTTATCAATAAAAATGATGTCAAGCAAGATTGAAGTTTTTGGAGACAAGATGTAACATTGTGGTATCTCTAATTTAGGTCCATTTGAGGAGAGTTATGCACAGAGACAGATTCATGCGAAAGAGTTCCATTATTCCTGCCATTGGAAATCGCATTTGGAGAGATCTGATCCATAATCCATTGCATCTAATATTTTCCGTAGATGTACTTGGTATGACAAGTTCAACATTGGCTTCTCTAAGTAAAGGATTTGCTGAACTTTCAACTGATGGACAATTTCTTCAATTACGCTCTAAACAGGTGATTTTGTTATATTATTATATTTGGTGGAGTTATTCTGCAATCTAAGTTGGAAATAAAATTTTGACGCCTGAGCAGGTGGGATCAAGGAGAATCACGGGGGTAGGTGATGGAATTATTCAAGGAACAGAAGCTCTGGCACAGGGTGTTGCCTTTGGGGTGTCTGGAGTGCTGACAAAGCCAGTGGAAAGTGCCAGGCAAAATGGTCTCTTAGGACTTGCTCATGGGCTTGGCCGTGCATTCTTGGGATTTATTGTACAACCAGTTAGTGGTGCATTAGATTTTTTCTCACTTACAGTTGATGGAATTGGCGCTAGTTGTTCCAAGTGCTTAGAGGGTCTCAATAGTAAGACCACCTTTCAGAGAATTAGAAACCCTCGGGCAATTCATGCTGATTGCATACTCGGGGATTATTCTGAGAAAGAAGCTGTGGGGCAGGTACAGTTGCTATTGCTCATGAATAAGTTTGTTTTAGAGAGTCTTGAGTATTTCTGCTTGAATCACAGAATTTTGGTTAATCTAAACTCAATTGGCATTTTTTAAACCAAAATATTTGGATCCATCTTTTATTCCTCCTAGCTGGATAGCTCAAAAAGGGGGGATAAAAAGTTAAGAATTTAAGTCATTTACTAATATGGGATTGAGAGACAAGGTAACTTGTTCCCTATTTTATAATGCTAGATATTAAGAAAAATATAATTTTTCCTTCTTTTCCCTTATCATTCCCAAAGCTGTGGTCTATAAATCCAGGATGAAACATATTGTGCATGTCTTCTTTGAGTTTCGGCTAACTTAACACCATATTTCAGTGAAATATTTGAACTCTTCTTTCTTATCTCTATCTGAATAACAAAAATAAAATAGGGATGATGGGATTAAGAGATGCTTCAACTGTATACTGATTGAGAAATTGGGAGAGAGAAGGGAACATTTTCCTTGTTATTTAAGGCCAAAATGTAGCTCACTAAACATGGTTAGAACTGAAAAGTGCATATTTACAGACAATATCAGTATGAACCTAATCTTATTTCAATTATTTTGCCAGGAAAATCCTAATACAATTCTTAATAATTTTTAAATTTTCTGTGTTGGTGCCAGATGATACTTTACATCGCAGAAGCAAGTCGGCGTATTGGCTGTACTGAAATATTTAAGGAGCCCTCAAAATTTGCTGGGTCTGATTATTTTGAAGAATTTTTTTTGGTGCCTTATCAAAGGATTGTTTTAGTGAGCAATAAAAGAATCATGCTGCTGCAGGTTAATAAAAGATAAAATTCTTACATACACAATTCACAAATAATTTTCTAATTGATTAACTTTGACTGATTTTTTTGTTCTTTGATATATATCTTTCTACTTTAACAAATTTCATTGTGTTATGCTGTATCTAGTGCCCAGCTCTCGACAAGATGGACAAGAAACCTTCCAGGATCATGTGGGATGTGCCATGGGAAGACCTCATGGCCCTGGAGCTGGCAAAAGCAGGTTGTCGGCAACCTTCTCACTTACTCCTCCATCTCAAGCATTTCAGAAAATCAGAAGATTTTGTTCGAGTCATAAAATGTAATGTTGAGGAAGAGTCAGAAGAGGATGAACCCCAAGCTGTTAGAATATGTTCTGCAGTCCATAGGGTGTGGAAGGCGTACCAGTCTGACATGAAAAGCTTAATTCTAAAGGTTGTTATCAGAGATAAATATGTTATTACATTAGAGAGCATATATGTAATTTTGATGGCATTGATTCTGAGTTTATTCACTATGCAAGTCTAATAGGTTTCTCCTTGTTGACTTGCTTAGGTTCCTTCAAGTCAGAGACATGTCTACTTTCCTTTAAGTGAAGCTGATGTAGGAGAACAACACATCCCTAGTAAGACTATTTTCAAGTCAAGAGAGCTATCTTCATCAAGTACTGCATCTGATGAAGGGAAATTCGTTAAACATAGTATCAACTTTTCAAAGATTTGGAGCAGTGAACGAGAATCTAGAGGTCGATGCAAATTGTGCAGGAAGCAGGTGCTTTGCCATATACCAAGCTTAGCTCAATTTTTGTGTTAATCTATTTCTTGAATTGGGTGTTATATGTTATGCATGCTATGCTCAGTTTTTGCCTTAAAACATGGATTAATGTTTCAGGATGTGGACGACGATAAAATATGCAGCATTTGGAGACCCATTTGTCCTAAAGGGTAACTTCTGTTTGTTACTTTTATAATGGTGTGTCTGAATTCTCATCACTGACACATCCCAATTTCTGCTATGATTTAAAATTTGTCTTTCTTGGATATGTCATGATGTAGCATGAAGATGTTAATAAAAAGTGCGTGCTTAATTTTTTTATATGTTAAAAAATGGGTGGGTTGAATTTTCTGTTATTTTTAATCCCTTTTTCTCTTAGGTTTAACCATGGTTGTACCACAGGGCAGATAAACCAGAAACATTAGATGACAACCATTTGCTTTGTGGTCACCTTAACCATGTATTGGAAACTTGGAAAAATGTAGAAGTGTAGATAGCTAAATATTTTTTACTGCTGATCCATAATGCATGAAACCATGGTAAATAAACTTGTTTGTGACGTCAGTCAACCGAATGAAATCTAATGTTGATGTTACTGTTAGTAGTGAGGTTATAAGATATGCTGGATCTCAGGAGGCTGAGGATGGATATTTGAAGCAGGTGGTAGGCTTGACAAGTAATCTTCAAAACACCTTCAAACCTCCTAAAACGCGATAAAATAAGAACACAGTTAATTGCCTGATTTAACATTATTTTAATTGCCCATGGTACGTGAGGCAAATTATAGAACACTATTGCACTGCTGGTAAGTACGGGAGTTTTATCATTTTAGCAACTGGAAGCATCTTTATTGTGTCTACTCACATTATGTTATACACATCATAGCCTGTTGAATACACCATATGCTTCTAACAATAGAATATACATGTATATTATAATGTTTTCCCAGGTACGTCTCCATAGGGGATATAGCTCATGCTGGCAGCCATCCTCCAAATGTTGCTGCTATTTATCGTAACATGGACAGATTATTTGCGCTTCCTCTAGGTTATGACTTGGTAAGAAATCTTCATTCGATGTATGGAAATAATTCTGTGGAGGAATCAAAATTCAGGTTGATTACAAATATCTGCCGTAAAATGAGATGGTGCATAAGCATTAGTAATCTTTACAGGTATGGAGGAATTGTGTGGATGACTACAAAAGTCCTGTATCGATTTGGCATCCAAGGGCTCCGGAGGGATACGTATCTCCCGGATGTGTTGCTGTGGCTGGTTTTGAGGAGCCAGTACCAAATCGAGTATGGTGTGTAGCAGAATCCATTATGGAGCAAACAGAGTTTGAGGAGCAGAAGATTTGGTCGGCTGCAGATTCTTATCCATGGGCTTGTCATATATATCAAGTGAAAAGCGATGCCCTTCACTTTGCTGCCCTTAGGCAAGAGAAGGAAGAATCTGAGTGGAAACCAGTGAGGGTGGTTGATGATCCTCACTCTCCGGAGCATTCGTTAGAAGCTTAGTGAGAAATTTGTTCTAATTTTGGCTGTAAATGGAATTTTTGAAGGAATTCCCCTTGATAAAGTATAAAAAAAAGTCACGTATCGTTTCCAAACATGGTAGGGCTTTCAGCAAAGGAATCAAATAGTCCCCTTTTCAGGGGCTATACAAAACAAAAGAAAACATTACAATCATATGTGAATTTTCATGTAACGATTCTTTCTTTTTAATCCTGAGTAATAATATCATTTCGTCCTCAATCATCGTTTTGTTTTCTCTCTATTATTTTCTCTAGTGATACTCTTTATTTCAATGCTATATTATTAAATTAATGACAATTAATCTGATTAATTTTTCTTATCTATCAACGTTTTTGTGTTGTATGTTTACTCACAAGCCATTCACTCATTTGTTTATTATCAAAATTCGGTAATTGGCATTATGAGGAAAAGAAGGCAATAAAATCTGATTTTGTTATGTTAATAAATTATTCTAATCTGCAATAATTTATAATAGAGTTTCAATCCGCTGTTAATTGAGAATATTTTTTAGAATAGCTAGAAGTTTTTTAAATATAAAATTAAATTATCTTTGTTCAATCTCGCATCATATATTCGTAAATTATATATATTTTTGAAATTTTTATTTATTAATTAATAATAGAGTTGCATTTTATTTTGTTCAATCTCGCATCATATATTCGTAAATTATATATTTTTTTGAAATTTTTATTTATTAATTAATATCTAATTATTGTTATTATTATTATTATTTTATGTAGTAAAATAAAATTTATTTTATATTCCGGTATCAAAGAATAAAAGAATAGCTTCTTATTCCCTTTTTCATCTCTAGGAGCCAGTGCAACGAAGAATAAGGAGTATTTACATTATTTTGTAGGAAATTGATGATGTGTTGTTACTTGATATTATAATTTTTGATTATTTCCTGCAGCACAGCAATATATTTTTCTTCTCTTTTTCTTTATTTTTATTTTCTGAAAGATTGTAATAACAAAAAATCTAGCGAGTTGGAAGTAGACATCCGAGAAAAGGACTGATACGGAACCTTTGAGTGAGGATTTTGCATCATCAAAATATCAAAGTTCAGTTTCAAAACTCCCTACAAATAAAAAAAAAAATTAAAACTCAAACCATAAATAGCATCCTTCGCCATATTTCAAAAAAAAAATATATATATATATATATATATATATATATATATATATATATATATATATATATGAAGCAAGAGAGAAAAAAATACTCTCTCAATCTTATTCTAATGCTGAAGTTACATGGGTTTAAATACAAAATATGTTCCTAGAATTAAGGAACAAAAAAGGAAAAAATACAAATAAGGAAAAAATCAAAATACAAGAAAGGAAGAAAATAAAACTAAGAAGGGAAGAAATAAAACTAATTTAATGGGAACTGATTTTATGCAGTATTTCCCACACTCCCCCTCAAGTTGGTGCATAGATGTCCATCATGCCCAACTTGCTTATCAGATGTTCAAAGTTAGATCTCGCAAGTCCTTTGGTCAAGATGTCAGCTGTTTGTTGACTGGAAGGAACAAATGGCAAGCAAATAATTCCAGCTTCTAGTTTGTCTTTTATAAAGTGTCGATCAATCTCAATGTGCTTTGTTCTATCATGTTGAACAGGATTGTGAGCAATACTTATAGCAGCCTTATTGTCACAGTACAATTTCAAAGGAAGTTTTACTGTCTTTTTAAGTTCTTTGAGAAATCTATATATCCACAATACTTCACAAATCCCTTGAGCCATTGCTCTGAATTCAGCTTCAGCACTACTTCTAGCAACAACACTTTGTTTTTTGCTTCGCCAAGTAACCAAGTTCCCCCACACAAAGGTGCAGTATCCGGAAGTAGATCTCCTGTCAGTTACTGAACCTGCCCAATCTGCATCGGTAAAAACTTCAATGTTCCTTTGATTGGTTTTTTTAAAAAATAGACCTTTCCCAGGAGTAGACTTCAAATATCTCAAAATCCGGTAAACCGCCTCAAGATGCTCTTCATAAGGTGCATGCATGAATTGACTGACAACACTAACTGTGAAGGCAATATCTGGTCGAGTGTGAGATAAATAGATCAGCTTACCAACTAATCTTTGATATCTGCCAGTATTCACAGGAACACTTCCCTTTTCCCAAAGTTTTACATTAGGATCCATGAGAGTTTCAGTTGGTTTGCAACCACTCATTCCTGTCTCTCTTAAAAGATCAAGAATATATTTGCGCTGAGATACAACAATTCCTTTCCTTGAGCGAGCAATCTCCATTCCAAGGAAATATCGTAAATTTCCCAAATCTTTGATCTCAAATTCAAGAGCAAGACTTTTCTTTAACCTTTCCATTTCAGCCACATCATCACCTGTTAGAATAATATCATCAACATAAACTATCAGTACAGCAACCTTACCTTCAGAGGAAAGCTTGTAAAACAAGGTATGATCTGCTTGTCCTTGAGAATATCCTTGCTTTCTAACAGAGTGTGTGAATTTTTCGAACCATGCCCTTGGAGACTGTTTTAAGCCATATAAGGACTTTTTTAGCTTCACACTTTTGAGCCAAACTTCTCTTCAAAACCGGGTGGACTATCCATGTAGACTTCCTCCTCCAAGTCTCCATTGAGAAAGGCATTCTTTACATCAAATTGCTGTAAAGACCAGTCTAGATTAGTAGCAATAGATAAAAGTACCCTTACCGAGTTCAATTTTGCAACAGGAGCAAATGTTTCAGAGTAATCTATGCCATATGTCTGGGTGAATCCCTTAGCTACCAATCGGGCCTTATATCTCTCCACTGAACCATCAGAATTATACTTCACAGTAAGGACCCATTTACAGCCTACTGTAGCCTTCTTTGCAGGCAATGCCTCAACACTCCAGGTATTGTTCTTCTCAAGAGCTCTCATCTCCTCAAGAACTGCTTCCTTCCACTTTGGAACTTTTAGAGCCTCCTGTATACTGTTAGGAATTTCTATGCTGGACAATTGAGTTGTAAAAGCAGCAAGAGACGGAGACAATTTTGAGTATGACACAAATTTAGATAATGGATATCTAGTACAAGATCTAACCCCTTTTCGAAGGGCTATAGGAATGTCACAATCAAAAGTCTCAAGATGATTGTCAGGAAGAGAATGAGAGTTACCTGTACTAGACTCAGACTGTTGATTTGTCCTCAGTTCAGAATCATGGTCGTGCTGTAGAGCTGATTCATCTTTTCTTTGTTTATGATTCTTCTTCGAGTAAACAATCCCTTTCCAAGTTTGATCACCTTCTGTAAATCTATTTGTTGTTGTTTTGGTGGTATTATATTGTGGAATTATAGTAGGTTGTCCCTTATTCCCAGTTTCAAAAGATTGTTGATCAGATTTTTCACTTTCAAATGTAGGCTTAGATATAAGTGAAACATTACTCATAGTAAGAGGAGTTTCCACAAATGAATCTTGGTCATTTGCTGTAGGTGCATTAGACTCAAAATCCTGTGATTGTGAAATAAATACATCATCTGAAAATAAATTATCACAAGATTTAACAAATGAATCTTCATTATAATTCTCCCCCTGAAGATGAGTATCTTGAAAAAAAGGTTGTTTTTCAAAAAATGTCACATCCATTGTAACAAAGAATTTTTTTGATATTGGATCAAAACATTTATATCCCTTCTGAGTTGGAGAATATCCAATAAAAGCACATTTTATAGCTCGAGGTTCAAGTTTTCCAAGTTTTCTATGTTCATGAACAAATGCTGTACAACCAAAAATTTTTAGAGGGAGATCAGCAGAGATTCTAGCAGTTGGTAAAATCTTTGTAAAAACTTGAAAAGGAGTTTGATAGTGTAAAACTTTGGAGGGCATTCTATTTATTAAATATGCAGCAGTTAAAACTGCCTCTCCCCATAAATACTTAGGCACTTTAGTAGTAAAAAGTAATGCACGAGCCACTTCCAACAAATGTCTATTTTTTCTTTCAGCAACACCATTCTGTTGGGGTGTATCAATGCAAGAACTATGGTGTATTATGCCTTCTTCAAGAAAAAAATTTCTTAGGATTGTATTGAAGTATTCTTTTCCATTATCACTCCTGAAAATTTGTATGTTTGTGTGAAACTGAGTCTGCACCATATTGTAAAAGTTTTTAAAAACTTGTTCCACCTCTGACTTTTCTTTTAATAAATATACCCAACAAAGTCGAGTATAATCATCTGTGAAAGTGATAAACCATTTTTTGTTAGAAAGAGTATTTGTTCGATTTGGACCCCAAACATCACTGTGAATAATAGTGAATGGTTTTGATGGTTTATATGGTTGTGAAGGAAATGAAGTACGGTGGTGTTTTGCAAATTCACACATTTCACAATGAAACAAAGATGGATCTTTATTGTAAAATAACTTAGGAAATAAATGTTTTAAATACCTAAAACTTGGATGGCCTAATCTAAAATGCCATAACATAATATCATTATTGGAAACAGAACTAGATTCAAAGCAGGTACTTATTGGTTGAGATTGTTGTCCCGATTCAGATCCACCATCAAAGAAATAGAGTCCTCCACTCTGTTTAGCACTGCCAATCATCCTCCCCGATGTCAAATCCTGAAATACACAGTAAGTTGGAAAGAAATTAGCTTGACAATTTTGATCATGAACTAACTTACTGACAGACAATAAATTACACGAAAGTTTGGGAACATGAAGAACATCATAAAGTGTAAGTGATGAAGATACTATAATAGAACCTTTTCCTGCAATGGCTGAAAGAGAGTCATCTGCAATTTTAATTTTCTGATTACCTGCACAAGGACTATATGAAGAAAAAATATTTGACAATCCTGTCATATGATCTGTTGCACCTGAATCGATAATCCAGGTATGATTAGAATGGACACTTAAGAAAGCAGCTTGCAAGTAATTACCTTTTTGAGCTAAAGAACAAAAAGGAATTTGTTGAGACTCAAGAAGCTTGGATAGTTGATCTATTTGTTCCTTAGTGAAAGGAAATGAACTTGAAGAAAATGATTGCTCTTGATCTGAGACATTAACATGTAGTGCACGTCCCCCTCCACCAACTTTCTTTTTTTGATTTTTAGGCTTGCCATGGATTTTCCAACATGTTTCCCGTGTGTGCCATGGGCGCTTGCAATGATCACACCATGGTCGCTTGCCATCATTCCTTTCTTCATCCTGAAACCTCTGGGTTGCTAAAGCTGAGTTATCAATTTCCACTGTTTTGTGGATTGAAACAGATTTGTCAAGCATTACATTTTGTCTTGCTTCCTCTCTTCTAACCTCTGAAAACACCTCACGAATTGTTGGTAGAGGTGTTTTTCCCAAAATTCTACCTCGCACTTCATCTAATTTTTTGTTCAATCCTGCCAAGAACATAAAGACCCGATCATTTTCTTGTCGCTTCATGAATCTCACACTGTCATTTGTGCATTCCCATACATCGTTATAACAAAGGTCTAACTCCTGCCACAAGGTCATTAACTCATTGAAGTAGAGAGTGACATCTCGATCACCCTGTTTCGCATGCCAAAGTTTAGATTTTAACTCAAATATTTGTGAAGAATTTTCTAGATCTGAGTAAGTATCTCTGACTGCTTCCCAAACATCTCTGGCTGTAGGTAAAAACATGAATGGTTTGCCAATTGCAGGTTCCATTGAATTCACCAACCATGTAATGATCAAGGAATTTTCTGACTTCCAGGTTTTTAAAGCCGGATCTCCATCTACAGGCTTTGTTACTTCACCTATCAAATAACCCAGCTTCCCCTTACCTTCCATGATCAGTCGAACAGTTTGAGACCATTCCAGATAGTTTTTTCCATTAAGTCGGTGAATATTCACATGTAGTGAATTATTGGACCCTTCTACTGGACTTCCGAATGAGATGGAACTCATAGTGCTTTCTCCTATCGCAGTGGAGTCCCTGCTGGATGCACCAGTCAAGGCTCAATCACGTGCGGAAATATGAGGAGAAGAGATCTGGAAAAAGAAAATCACAAAACAGTGGCCGGAAAGTGTCTCACGCGCCGGCGCGTGTGATCGGAGCGGGAAGGTCGATCGGCGCGTGTTCTCACGCGCGGCCGCTTCTGGTGATGGAATTCTGACCGAACGCCGGTCGGCGCCTGTTCTGTCCACTGGTGTGGGCGGTGAGAGTTAAAACTCTCTCTAAATGGGCGGGTATTAAAACCCTAGAAAATTGACAGAAAAAAAGAGCTAGGTTTTACTAGGCTCTGATACCATGAAGCAAGAGAGAAAAAAATACTCTCTCAATCTTATTCTAATGCTGAAGTTACATGGGTTTAAATACAAAATATGTTCCTAGAATTAAGGAACAAAAAAGGAAAAAATACAAATAAGGAAAAAATCAAAATACAAGAAAGGAAGAAAATAAAACTAAGAAGGGAAGAAATAAAACTAATTTAATGGGAACTGATTTTATGCAGTATTTCCCACAATATATATATATATATTATCCCACATGAGTTGAAGATATTTTTCTTTTGGTTCGTTTGCCATTTGGTTCTAATTAATTTTTCGAATCAGTTTCACTTTGATGTTCAATATATAAGCAGTATAACTTGCTATGGATGGCATGCCTCTATGATTTTGTTTGATCGCAGGCTGGAGAGTTGCCAGTAGAAGGAAGGGATATGAGATGGTTTGCGTGAGGATTTGATAGGGGTAATACTTCCAAGCAATGGAGAACCACAAAAGCAAAGGAGAAAAGTGGCATGTGAACTCGTAAGCTTGTGGGGAACCTCTACCCCAGTTGCCCTGCAACAAGACAATAGCACCATGAATATGCAAGAGTACAAAACATTTTACATATAAATGAAATCACCTCATTTTATTCATGACAGCGATGCTAGATTCTTCATTAAAGGAAAGAGAAGCGACAACAACTAATATCTATCTCCCCTTTCAAATTCAATTGCAGCTATTTGATAGAGAGAGACTTGTATCAGGAAAAAGATTTTTATCCTACATTTTCACCTGCTTTCAAGTTTTACAACTAGATATCAAATGAATCTCATCTAATGGGAACATTCCAATGGGAGAAGTGTAATTAATACTCGAAGAGCGGGTGCATGCTACTACCAAAATTTCTTTACATACAAGCAATTGGAGGCTTTGATTCGACTTATCTGGTCTAACATGTGAGGCATGCATGCACAAGAAGTACTCTTCTCAGCCCCAAGCAAATTACAAGATAGCTTGATGTTTTCTAAAACACACCACCTATGGGACCCATTAAATTCATACAAGAATGCATTGTTCAAAAGACATACCCACATATTTATATTTGTCCATTTTTACCATTTTAGTTTTTTTATCCAAATTGTCCCTTATATTTCTTCTTTTGCCCTTAAATTTTCATTATAATATGCCCCTTGTTTGATAAAAAATAGCACGTGCATTTCATGTGCTGATGTATTTTTCCAACATTTCATATCATCATATAGTGGCTCGGTATATTATATTTTTTAAATATTAAGTGACAATTGGTCCAAAAACAAAATTTAAAATTCAAGTAGGACAAAAAAACCGACAGAAGGAGCAAAATGACAAATATGGATAAATTCATGTGACCTGATGCATCTTTTGTCTCTTATGCATGAGCAAATGTATATGCAGGGCAATAACGCGTGGGTGCGTGTGTGTTAGAGAGGAGAGAGAGAGAGATATTTAAAGAGATAATATCACACGTCCACAGGAAAATGGCAATCATAGGTTAAGAAGTTGGGGTAAACATTGACTAATCTTAATACACGTCAATATGATTAATAATAAATAATCAATGTAGGAGGTGGGAATTCATAGTCATCTTTTCAATCGATGAGGACGAACTTGCCAAACTCACAATCAAACTTGTACACATCCTCTATGCCTAGCAATGCAATTTGCTAACACTACATTGGTGGTACTCTCTTGTTTTCTATTAGAAATAACGATAGGAAGAGCAAAAGCACCATGAAGGTATCTCTTCATTCATTGTGATGATATAAACCAACAATAGTAGACACATGTAACCCTGCCTGTTGCCATCATCAAATGAAGAAGACTGTAGAGAAAAGGGAAATTTGTGATAAAAAGACTAAAGATATTAGAATGAATTTGTAACTTTTAAAAATCATTCTCTTCAGACATATAAAATGGCTATTTGAACAATTAAATCTTTGCAATTTGAATTTTGACCACTATTTGCATGAATTTTACATTTTCTTCAACATAAGAATTCCATAAAAGATCAAATTAGAGCAGGTAAAACCTCAACCACATTTGCTAGAACACAATAGACAGACTTAAGATATAATTTTCTATGAAAATACATATCAATAATGGTGCAATCAGCGCAGAAAATTAGTTCAATTCAGTAATATTCTTCCATTATCCACTAAAGAAGAATCAAGATATACATTACAAGCCCATAATTACAGGCATTATTTGATTGTTTACATTTCAAATACCAAGTTTATTTTTGCCCCATGCTTAGAATTTGCTAACATCATAAATACTGGAATGCTTATGTAGGAGCCAAATGCCATATATCTCACACTGAATCATGGACAATGAAGCACTAGGGTATTAATTGTTTTCAAATACACTAGAGAGAAATAAAGCCATGTTGTGCAAGAGCATACAAATTTTGATCTTATCAACACAGATTGGATGGGGTTTGGTCAAATTCGCAACTCCAGTGGAACCCACGGCCCAATAGACAAATGTTGGGAAGCACCATATAGTAAATAGTTAAGAGCATACAAAACCAAAATTCCAGAAATAGAGAAAGCAGAGACCTTATTGCAGCCACATGCTTTCCCAATGAAAAGAACCTCCAAACTTCTTATCCAAAGCCAAGCAGGACCAAAAAAAATGCAATTTATCTCGCTTTATTTCCAGCCACATAAATAAGGAAGAACATAAAGAGAAACTAAATAAGATTTTGCCCCATTGCCGGAAAGTGGTGAAACAAAATCACTCATTAGTCATCATACCAAGAAATTTGGTATAGC
Source organism: Triadica sebifera (assembly GCA_023653625.1). Taxonomy (NCBI): domain Eukaryota; kingdom Viridiplantae; phylum Streptophyta; class Magnoliopsida; order Malpighiales; family Euphorbiaceae; genus Triadica; species Triadica sebifera. The sequence goes on from CM042913.1 coordinate 6,991,041, forward strand.
AGTGAATTTTACTGCTCTTACAAGTCAATAACAATAACAATAATAGCACTGGTCTCACAAAGATTCAAACATCAGTAGCAAGTCTAATGTACTAAGCAAAATTTGATAGCCTATATGCATCAACTAGAACTTCAAGAAGCACCGAGTAAAAGGAAGGGAAAAAAAAAGAGTTGGGGAAAGGCGGACCATTAAGGTGGTTATCATTATAAACAAATTTATATTTTTTAGCGATTTTCTGCTAATTACAAATATTCTGTTGAAAGAAACAAATAAAATCTTCAACCAACCGGTGCAAACCAAGCAGTACTTCTAACTATCAAAGTGCTTGCATCAATCAAGATATTTCAATATTTTATTCAGAAAATGCAAGAATTGAAGAATGATTTTTACCTGACACTGACAGCTTGAGTACAGGGAAAATACGCAACAGATAAGTATTGAAATGCTAGATGTCAAATACATCTTGAGCCAACATCGCACAATCCCAAACAAAATTTACCAAATTAATGGATGACCATTAAATATGAAGACTTTTTTTTTGGTTTGAATATAAATGGAAAAGGAGTTACCGCGTATACCAAAAAAGATTTCAAAAAGGTGAGCTAACTAATTTTGAATTTTTGCACTTTTTTTCTTTTTAAACTAAAGCCCACCTTAACTGTCTCCTTCAAACCCTGAACCAGACTTTTCTTCTATAAATGAACTCATCCAGCCTTCATTTATTCCTACATTTCTTCTCTCCCTCTTCGGTTCTAAAAATACCAAAGAGAATATGACTTTAACATTACATTCTTCAACCTCGTTTATCAATCTGAAAGACTCCAAGGGCCTAAAAATTCTTGATGATCTCTCTGGCACAATTTGCTTTGCACAAATGAAACCATCTTGCTGTCTACGAGCAAGGAATTCAACACAACAAGCACAGCTCTCGCAAGAAAATATTTTCATGATGGAAGGCAGGAAAAGCCATAAGTGGGAGACGCTGCACCCAATATCCAGTCCTCAAACTAGCAGTGACTCCAAGGTACCTGTGTTTGTGATGTTGCCACTCGACACAATAACACTTGGAGGCAATTTGAACAAACCACGAGCAATGAATGCTAGCTTGATGGCCTTAAAGAGCGCTGGAGTGGAAGGATTGATGGTTGATGTTTGGTGGGGTTTGGTGGAGAAAGATGGACCTCTTAAGTACAATTGGGAAGGCTACGCTGAGCTTGTGCAGATGGTGCAAAAGCATGGCCTGAAACTTCAAGCAGTTATGTCCTTCCATCAGTGTGGAGGAAATGTTGGAGATTCATGCAGGTAATTTAGGATCTATGTTTTAATGTTTAGCAGTGAGCTTTGACTGACAATCAGACAGTCAACAGCTTTAAAATTTCAATCTTCTTTTCTCGTTTAAGATCGAAAAGAAATCTTCACCTGGGAATATTTTGAGCATCACTTGAGAGCTAAGCCACAAAACTTTTTCCACTCTTAGTTTCCCAAGTTACTTATCTTTTCAAGTTCTAAATTGCATCTGAATTCTGAGGCCTATTGTAATTTATGCTAAATAGAATTTTATTCTGAAAAATGGTTAAACTCACTAACTAATCTATCTTCTGCTCGAAATTTTAGCATTCCCCTACCTCCATGGGTACTTGAAGAGATCAGTAAGAACCCAGACCTCGTCTATACAGACAGATCAGGTGGGAGGAATCCTGAGTACATCTCATTGGGTTGTGACTTGTTACCAGTGCTAAGAGGACGAACACCCATACAGGTCTACACTGATTGCATGAGAAGCTTCCGCAATCGATTCAAAGATTACCTAGGAGAAGTTGTAGTGGTAAGCTTTTATACCTCACATCTTTTAATGTTATTTTTGGAGTACGGCGAGGATTCATAAAAAATAGACAAAGCAAACATCATCAAATCATTTCATAAAAAAAATCAAGGGTACACAAAACTACCTTGTAATTTGGAGATTTGATACTTCGAAGGGTGTGTTTTGATTTGTATCAGAACAGTATACTATGATCCCAGCCCTTGGAGTGTGGTATCCCAAAAAATACCATAGTTTGGGTGCCCTTCCCAAGGATCAGATAACAGATTGAAAAGCGTACTTAAAAAACTAACTCAATTCCTTTGCAGGAAATTCAAGTGGGCATGGGTCCTTGTGGAGAGCTGAGATACCCAGCTTATCCAGAAAGCAATGGAACATGGAGGTTTCCTGGAATTGGGGAATTCCAATGCTATGACAAGGTAAGCTTTGCAATTTGTACCATGAAACCAAAACATAAAATTTGCAAGAGGCCATACCATACTATAATTTTGAAATAAAACTAAAAAAAAAAGTTAATCTACTAAGGTTTGCAAGGGTTAATTCCTAATTGAAAACCTATGTTGAACAGTACATGAAAGCTTCACTGCAAGCATCAGCTGAAGCAATTGGAAAGAAGGACTGGGGTCAAGGTGGGCCCCATGATGCAGGCCAGTATAAGAAATTTCCTGAAGAAACTGGATTTTTCCGAAGAGATGGAACATGGAAAACCGAATATGGACAATTCTTCTTAGAATGGTACTCAGGCATGCTACTAGATCATGGTGACAGAATCCTGGCAGCCGCAGAAAGAATATTTCAAGGAACTGGAGCAAAGTTATCAGGAAAAGTAGCTGGAATTCATTGGCATTACAGAACAAGATCCCATGCAGCTGAACTCACTGCAGGATACTATAATACTAGACAGCACGATGGCTACCTACCGGTGGCAAGAATGTTTGCCAAACATGGAGTTATATTCAATTTTACCTGCATGGAAATGCGAGATGGAGAACAACCTGAAAGTGCGAATTGCTCACCAGAAGGACTAGTACAACAAGTCAAGATAGTGACAAGAACTGCTGGAATTGAACTGGCTGGAGAAAATGCACTAGAGAGGTATGATGCAGGTGCATATGCACAAGTTTTGGCAACAAGTAGATCAGAATCTGGCAATAGATTAACAGCATTTACATATCTGAGAATGAATAAGAAGTTGTTTGAAGGGGATAATTGGCAGCGCCTTGTGGAGTTTGTGAAAAGCATGTCAGAACATGGTCAAAACAAAAGACTGCCTGAATGTGACACCCAAGGAACAGACCTTTATGTTGGCTTTATCAAAGAAAAGAAAATCCAAAGGACAAAGGAAGCAACTCTTGTTTAAACATATGTTATTGTTAAGGTATAAAGATGCACAGCCCATATGTATTATATATAAAAGAGGGGAAACAACTAAAAGCAAAAAGTTGTTACACATATACACCATACTTTTGGCATTATACGCCATCCTCTGAGATGGTTGAAAACAAGTACAAAAATATGTGTTTATATCTACCGCTTGTTGTGAGGACATTGGCCATATTTTCAGGGCCTGTTCATGGAACCCTGAGGAATTAGATTTAATCCCTTAGGGATTTGTACTATCCGATTAATCTATTTGTTTCTCTCAATAACTGTATAAAAGAAAAGGCTAGAACATTTTCGTTTCTATATTCCTTGGTCATTCTCACTAGCATTAGAATTCATATAAGCATTCTCATTTCTAAAGTTTCTATGTTTATTACATTTCCCAAGACCAATTTTTTTGTTCAGAAACTACTTACAACACAAGCACACAATTCCAGGGCAAAACTCTCATCAAGCAATTGTTGCATGTTGAAAAATATCACAAAAAAGGCTTAACATAACAGTGGCAGGCGCCATATCTCAAAATTGCACCAATTGGACATAACAATCAGAAAAAACCAGTGCTGCTGTAAATTTTCTAACAGAAACAGAAAAACTGTCTCAGATTTATAATCTAACAAGAATTTAAAGGAATAGTAACAGCTACATAAACTGATACCCTCAATAGTTAAAATAACTTATTATTTCCTTCTTGTAGTTGACATAGCAGCAATAACAATGCCTAAAGCACACTATAATTAAAAAATAAATAAATTTTTAAATGTAAAAATAAAATTTATAAATAATTTTGTATTGAAAAAAAAAACACTAATATGGATTTAAAGGAGGCCTAAACAGAAGTATTAATATATAAGAGAAAGAGGTCTTCCCCAGCACTTGTCAGCCTTAGTAACATCTACACCGCCCCTCTCTTTCTCCCCATTTTTCTTTTTCCCATTTTTTTTTCTCTTTTTTGGAAATACATTCTGTTTTAATTCCTTCCCAAGTCGCATAATGCCCTGAATCAGCCATATCAACTGTTTCAGGCTGTTTTTCATGAAAATATAATATGAAGTCACCATATATGGTACTAGGAAAGTACAGCTGCTGACTTTCTGTTATGTATGATGATAAATTATAGCCAGCCAATATTTAAAACATTGCTTTTAACAGTTTGGGGCAGACTAGTTGAGCATGTATGCAATCTCAGCATGAGAAAGCGCTTCATAATCTGCTAAGAAATTCCTCATGAAAAAGAACCACGGGAGCTGGGAGGCTGTTATGTTCGTCTATTTAGAATAAAGGATTCCTACTTCTGGTGTCAACACCTTTACAAGATGGAAAACTTGCAGACTAAAGCTGTTGGCTGTAGGAAGTAATTTCATTAATACATGTATCAAAATGGCTTTCAACATTTTACATAATACCATTCCATATTATCCCAATATCAGTCAAAAAACAAAGTAAACAATTTACTGATGCTATATCAATAAATATGAACATAATTAGACTAGAGATTGTAGCCAAAATAGGATGTACTTTTAGGCTTCCTAGAAAATTTGATAAAAATCGAAACCTAAGCAGGTTAAGAGAGAGAATACCATCCTTTAGGCTTTAAGAAAGAGGTGATTTGTGAGTATATCCTAATACTCTGTTAATACACAACCACTCTAATATCTCCATAGAGAAAGTATGCCTTGCGAAGTCAAAATGCGTTCACCAAAACTTTAAGAGCATAGATTGACAGAAACGAACAGAGGCCTTTGTCAAGGTGGTACCTCATATGAAAAAGCATTGTTTACATAAATACTGCACAGATTTAAATAGAAACTGAAAAAATGTAAAGGCCAAAGCTCAAAACAGACTCTGCAGATTCAAATAGTTATACAGTACATCCATTTCGTTTGTACTTCTGGAGAAGGCAACTTTTCAGCTAAGCAACCTGCAGTTGTTAGGGAATGAGCTATAGTTCTTCATTCTTAGCTTCTTCCTACTCATTTCTTCTTTTTATTAGTTTCTATTTTTTAGTAGAGCTACATTTCTTAGCTATGTTCTTATCTTCAGAAGTATTTTTTCAGGCTGTTTATAAGCCTGAAGATGTTTGCAGGCTACTAACCTAGAGTGTGTTATTCTCTCGGCACTACTGCAGGTTAAGATTTTGCCTCCTGCTTTCATTATGCTTTGAAAATGTAATTTCACTTATCTGAAAATATGATAAGCCATCTCACTGAAATATGTTTCTATTATCTGTTAACGCTGCTAATTCCAATCTGTGTTTTTCTTTTTTTCCTCCTTTTGCCTTGTTTCTTTATGGGTAGGAAAGGGGGTGATGAATGGAATTTGTCTGGAACCATCTTCCGATTCGTATAATCGCACCTCCTATATCAATGATTCAAACCTGAGAACCTCAAAATCCAGAAGACCTAGTTTCATCCATTAGGTATCTTGTTAGATCATTTTTTATGCTAGGTCCAGTTCCTAATTCTATTATTCCATAAAATTGAATGGCTAAATTAGGACTTAAACTAGTTGAATAACAGTGAGTGAAATATTTAACTCATAAAATTTTTCCTATTCAACTATTTTTTTTATGTCAGAAATTAATAAGGAAATATGCCGCATTTAACCGATCATGATAACAGTTTTTTACAAAAATATAAAAAAAAAAAACCTGAAAGATAGTAAATTTATAAAATAAAATAATTTTTTTTAGATATTTTGCGTTCAATATGCAGTAGCATAGAGACGAACGATAAAAACATGGAAATCAAACCTAAAAAAAAAATCATTAGGAGTAACTGCCTCAACAGTCTTGTTTAGCTATAATAAATTGCAGTCACGAAGAACTGAAGCAAGCCAATCATAGGGTTGAAAACAATTAAATAATCATCCATACACATTACACACAAGGCTCTCCGGCGTAAGAAAGACAAGATTTTAAGAATCAAACTTCATCGAAATTTGAGCGAGCGAGTACCAATTAGGAACTTGAAGGAGGAATTGAAGTGGAACTTCCTCGGCGAAGATCATCAATCAAGTCACCGAGCTCTTTGCGAGCAGATTCTCTTCCAAACATAAAACCATACCTGACAAATTCCCAAAAGAAAAAGAGAAAGCAAACATTTAGAACAGCGGATTCTCGAGAAGGGGACACAAAGTATGAGATAGAGAATTGAGATTGACCAGAAGGAAACAGCAGAGAAGACGCCAGCAGTTGCAACTGTTTGAATCAGAGTGAACGTTTTCTCCATTCTTTCGCTTTGATTTTAGTTTTCTCCTTTAAAAATTTTAAGTGCGCGTGGAATTCATACGGTCCCATTTTCAAATGTTCGAACTTTCAGCTTCCGTAGCAAATTATTATAATTATCATTATTATAAGAAATTAGCATTCCTAATTTCTTATAATTATTATTATTATTATTATAATTATTATTATTCATATAAAGGAGTGTCAAGCAGATGTTGATATGACTCCGTAATATATTTTCTATTCGTCCTTTTTTTTAATAAAATTTTATGATTTTTCTAAAAAAATTTAGCAATTAAATTAGCAGTTGAATTCTAATAAAGACTATATATTATAATCTCTAAAAATAAATTTCATATATTAATAAGATGTTTAATATAAATAAAATTGTTAGATTTTACCTTCTAAAATAATGTCGGGATTATTTAAAACTTATAAATTAAAGTCAATATTCGAGCCTTAGATACTTAAAAAAAATAAAATAATCAATTTTATGATTGTTAAATCTTAATCGAATTAGTTTCAAAAAAAATTCCTAATAGAATTATTTTGAAAATATCTGTGGAAAAAAATTATTTGTTAGTATTTTATTGGCAAGAATTTATTTTTTCTCTTTTTATTTCTATTTTATATTATACCTATTTTATTTTGACAAAATGAAAATCAAAGCTTAATCCCTCAGGAATTCATTTAGTTTATAATTTTGTTTTTGTCTCATACACACAAATGACATTGCTCCAATTTCTTCTCCATCTGTGTGATGTCTAAACCTTTCACCAACCTAAAATACTATTTTAGTATAATTTTTATATTTAAATAGTATATCTACAATACATTTATCTCCAATCTATAATACTATTTTTTACATCAAAAAAATATTCTATATATATTTATTTTTATATTTATTTTTATATTATTTTTATTACTTTCATCCTATTTAATTATTTTACAAAATAATCCCTAATTTTTTTATATATTTTTCCAATACAATAAATTTTATTATTTGATAATATTACAAAAATAAAAATTGATTTTAATTTGAATGATCAAAATGAAAGTTCACATATGATTTAAGTTAATTGAGAATCATTAGACTAATTAAAGTTAATAAAGTTTAAGAAAGCATGCATGCGTGCCACTTGTAATGCAAGAAAATTATTATTTTTAATTAAAGTATATAAAATTTCAGTTGGATGACAAAAAGGGAATTTTGTTTTCTTTATAATTTTCTTTTTTATCTTCTTCTTTCATTGTTTTGTGCACGTTGAGTTGTCCCAACAGTCTAGATTTTTCCTTCAACTTTGGTGTCTCTTCCGATTAACCCCCAAACAAAACAGAGAATAGCAAATGATATGATTACAGTATCATGTCAAATATGATATAACACTGTAGACTACACCATCTTTTATGAAAAATTTGGCATTGGTTGGAGATAAATTGAGCACACTATTTTTATCTTCATGCTGATTTTTACAATATTTTACCGTTGGATTATATGCCTTTATAAGCATATTTCATTTCAGTCAAAGAGCCATTAATATTATAAAGCCATTTCCAACAGAGTAGTGGAATTTTGGTAAGTAATTTTCTTATGCTTTTTCTTTTTAATTCCTTATTTTTCATAATTTTTTTTATATTTTTTATTTCTTATTAAATTCTCTTGATATTAATATTTAATTAGGCTACCCACGTGCGAGAATGAGACTAGTAATTAATTTAAAGCAGAGTCTAGGAGATGATAGTGTAAAGCTCTCTGTGCAACTAGTTAACAAGAAGTGTATATATATATATATATATAAAGGATTAAAAATTTAGTAGATATATGAAATTATAAAATTTATTATAATAAAAATATTTAAAACTATCATAAATTGAATTGCGTTGTAAAAAATTAATTATAAATTTATTTTTTTAAATATCTCACAATTAATGTAATAATTATCTAAAAAATTATCAATTTTATGAATAATAAAAATATATAATAATATTAATAAGTCATCTAATGACCACTATTGAAACGACAATATAAATAACGGATATGCTAGCCAACACCGCCTCTCTTAAGCAGTTAACGGTCTGCCTTTTAGTCATCTATTTGATGCATCAATAGTCTTATCCGGATGACAAATGAAACTTTGTTATGGATATCCAAAAAAAGAAACCATAATATATATATATATATATATATATATATATATGAAAATTATCTAAAAATTGAAGAAAAAAAGGAAAGCTTAGAAAGATATAGTTAATAAAACACACCAAATTTTTATTTCTTTTCAGTTCTTCCCCTGTAACTTTAATAGTACAATAATCGAAAGAAAATAATTGAATATATTCTTTTATAAACTTTGGATCTCATTTGACTAGTGTTTTAATTTGGGTATTCCATGAAGATTTAGATTTATTATATGCATCACAAAGGCCGAGAAAAAAAATCTCAGTGATTGGAGTTTTTTGCTCATCAGAAATGTGTTGAATTTCATATAAGTAATTTAAACGATTGCTAGTAGAGATTTTAAAAGGTGAAGAAGATGATGAGAAAGATGAATGTGGAACGGTAATACAAGCTGAAATAGAAGTCAAATTTGTTTCCATGGTAAAAAAAAAAATTCAATCTATCAATAATTTAAATATATACCATATCATGTCTTTTTCTAAGAGATAACCAATACTCTGATACCAATAACAGTATGTTAATATTGTAAGTATTTTATGTCTAATAAGGCAATACGAGCTGTAATTGGAATGCATTTTCTTCCATGATAGGAAAGTGTTAGTCTAATGGCTTCAAAATGCAGATGAGAATATTCATTACGTCTCCATAGAATGAGAAAATTTCCAATAAAACAAAATGTTCTTAGATCTTACAACCAAATGGGCTTTCTTATATAATGCACAAAGAGAAAATAAACAAACGAAAATTATTAAAGTAAAGATTATGAGAATTATTACTTTTACAAAGCAAACTAAAATAAAGATAAGAATTTTTACTTTTATAAAGTAATAAAAGACAAACCGATAAAGCAAGCATACAAAAGATAAGGTGGACCATCTAATCTTTATGAATTGGTTCATGTTTTGGTAATAGATTCATATCCCTGTAATCATCTAAATTATAATCCATTAAAGTTGAGGGTCCATGTTCATGTGTTGGTGGAGACATATGTTTAGCAAAGACAATTGTTTGATGCACATCTTCTTTTCTTAATCTATCCATATAGGCTGATGGGATAATCTCCCACAGTGTTTCATCTTTGTACTTTGGCCAAATTTCACGTGGAATGTAATGGTTTTTGCTGTCATTGATCTCTGAAGCTCTTTTACCTCAAGAGAATGAGAATCATAGTTTTTCCAGAAAGAATAAGGGTCAGTTTTATAGATTTCAAAGGTAGAGAAATGTTAATCCCAGTATAAGATAATGATAGAATACATCTTATTGGCTTGTATACTTACATCTCAGTTTTCTTGGAGAAGACGAAATAAGGATTATTGTTAGACTGCTATAGGTTTGAATCATCCTAGAAATTTTCTAGAATTTTATGGCAGAGTCTTGGCTGCAATAGAATTATATTATCGATCTGGACATAATTTGGATGTCATATGATACATGACACACATGTACCATTGTAACATCCAATGATTTAGGCTTCAATTGCACGTGACCGAAGTGAGGCGCGTAGGTTCAATCGGAGTCTAAATTTGAACCTATAAAAAAATGACTAATAACAAGAAAAAATAATTAAGGATATTATTATTTGGAAATTAAAAATATTAGTGCTAAAATTAGAAAAAAATAAATTTTTTTTATGGACAAAATTGGTATTATAACAATTGTTGGAGAAAAAAGTGTGAATATGGAAGGAGATGTGGTAAATATGGAATTTCTCAAAATTTAAATGTTAATTAAAATTAATTAACTTAATGAACCAATAAAAATTAAGATTAATTTTAATTAGTGGGGCACACTCCTTAATTTAGGTATAAAAGTCAAAAAAGGGAAAGAATTTTTACATTCTTCCATAAGTTCAATTCTTCTTCTTCCTTTTTCCATCCTTTCATCGTCCCCCTCCTTACCCAAAACCTCCATCTTTGCTTCATCCACACCTTGAAAAAGTGAGAAAAAAAGTAGTTTTGAGAGAGAAAAATTCTGAATTAAAGAGTTTTTACCATAAAAGGTACCAAATGAGCAAAAAGGAAGGAAGAAAGAAGAAGAGAAAGGGAGAAGATTGGGGCAGATTCGACCAGCCCTATGACTCCATTAAGGTGAGTTTATTATTCTTCAATTCAATATTTTTCCTTCTATTTGAGACCCATAATGATGATAGATGTGATTATATTTGATATATTTAGGTTATATTATAAGATTGAACTTAGAAAATTAAGTTTGTGATTAGTCGATGAAAGTTGTAGTTAGACTTTGAATTAATGATATTTGATGTGAATTAATTATTTTATGACTTAAAAACTAGAGAAAATTGATGTTAAGGGATGAATGAGGGGTTGTCATAGTTAAAAAAATTTAGGGGAAATTGAAATTAACATAGAAACACCACAATTGGTGATAAGTGAAGTATGATTTGAGTGTTGAATTAAAGAAAATGAATTGGGAACTAGAATATGGTTTTTGGGTAGCCATGACATATGAAGAAGAAAGTTTAACCTTAGTACATTTTAGCTCAATTAAGGTATAAAATATATTATGAGCATTAGAATATTATGTAGACATGAAAAATATTGAAAATGGATATTGAATTGAGATATGGTATGGTTGTGTAGGTAAAATAAATGAACAAGTGAGAAACCCTCAAGAGGGTGACAAAAGTAAGGAGAAAACTAGCTAATAAAGGAAGAAAAAGAAAGATTAAGGGAAGAACCAAGGTTGATTAGGTATGTGTTTCATTGATAAAAATCTTGCATATTGTTAATATGTATGAAATTATGTATTAAGGTTTGATACGTTTGTGTTTGTGATATATTATGTGATTTGTTGTGGCTTTTGATATGTTATATGACAATGGGATCAAGTAGTGTGAAATAATTGAGACATATGAATGTAGTTGAAATCTGGAAATTTTAGTATCAAAATAAATGCAAATGATGAATGTGGTTAGAAAGTGGATTTATGTCAATTGATGATCTGTTACAGAATTCCAGAAACAGTCTTGACTATTTTGAGAGTAACTTGAGTTCTGGAATTTCGTTTTGTATGTTTTTTTATTGGAAATAAAAGTTAAGACACATAGTTTTAATTTTTACTTAGACCATAAAATCTAATTATGTCTAGATTTGCCCAAAAAAATGCATGAATTTCAAACTTATAATCTGTCCAGAAAATTATGAGCAGAAATTTCTATGATAATGCAGTATTCAATTGATCATAATTTTTGATAAAAAAAACTAGGATTTAAGTGATTTTTTATGCATCTGATATGTAACACCCTTATAACATTTGTTCTATACATACGTTACGTGGGTAAATACGATTATAGCCGATGTATGCCGAAATTTTTTTTTTATTCCTTTTTATTTTTCCAAAAATTTCGGCAGCATAACGGCTATAAACTAACTAACCCACCTGCAAAACAAACAATCCACAGCCCAATATTGGGCACAACAATCCACATAATGTAATATATTTCCATTCAACCACAATTCTCTACACATATAATAATTCGCAAATATTCATTTATCAGAATATATACATAATTTTATTCTTACAACACCATATCTAAACTTATATATACATGCCATTTTATACAATAACCTACAATTATGTCAATATTCCATCAGCTCCCAAATTTTGTATGTCTGCTCCTGCCTTTCCTGCTACTACCTGCACGCAGTCAAATAACTACGTGCTGAGCATTAATATGCTCAGTGGTGATTACTAATCTAAAAATTTCCACTAACAATATTTTCATTCAATTATACATGCAATAATATTTTTAATATACTATTCCATTTTTCTCTTTAATATATAATTCTTTTTAACAATACATTATTTTTTAATTATTCTTAATTCACTATTGAATATCTTTATTTCTCTCTTTTTTTTCCGAACTTTCAATTTCTTTCAAATTAGTCCGTTTTTACTTTGTTTCTTTAATTATCCATTCTTATTTATTTAATTAGCTTCAATTTCACTTTAATTCTTAAAATTTTCATTTATTTACAGTTATTCCACTAACTATATATTATTTTCACTTTTGCCACTAATATTTATCATTTATTCTTTTTTTTATTCATTTATTTTTTTCTACACAATTTAATATTTATCTTCACTTATTTTTCATTTTTTTTCAATTTTACATTTTTTTTCTTTTGTTACAATATTCACTTTTATCATATTTACCAAATTTATCACTTATGTCCTTTTTATTATTTTTCTCATATTTTTCCCTTATTTCATTTTTATCATCTTTTTCATTTTAATCATTTTTCTCATTTTTCATTCACAATTGTCATTTCATTTTTTTTTATTTGCCCCTAGATTCAATCAGATAGAAAATCTTCGGACCAGATACATGAGACGTGGACTCAAAAGTCCACTACACTGAAGAGTAATCCCGAAAGATCACCCGAGCACTGCACTGTATAATATTCATTGAATCACTATCACTGTAGTAGACCATCATTGGTCTACATAAGCGAGTCGCCATGACCCGCACCGCGGTAATGATGTCCCTATGGCTAGCCAATTATATCCTGGGCTAGATTTAACCATCAGAAAATAACTAAGGGCATTATTTTATTTCTTTAATTTCATTTCCATTAAATTCATAAAATTTATTATTTTTACATTATTAATCACTTAATATTTTATTCTTTTATAACAATTTTATCACTACCAAAATTTTTCATTCTGATATATCAATATTTCATTATGGATAATCAATTAAGTTATAAACTCACTAAATATTTTTTATTCATTATTATTCATTTCATACATAATATCATCCATAAATAGAAAAATATGCAATATTTAATCTAAAAATTTTCAATAAATTTGTACACACCTAAAATTATATTATATTGCATTTCATAACTAAATTTTCATTTAATTAGCAAAGAAAATATTAATTTCTCCACTTTCATTTTTCGGTCTATATTTAATTTGCATCATTAAAATTTTTCTTTCAATTTATAATTATTCATTTCACTAATTAATACATTCATTATTCCATATATATCATAATTTTACATTAAAATATATTTATTCCTTAATATTCATTTTTCACATAATAAGGTCATATTTTACAATTTCCACTAGTCAATTTTTTTAATTGAAATTAATCATTCTAATTCACTTTTCATAATCCATTAATTATGTTTTAAGCATTAATTTAACAATTACATACAAAACACACAATTTTCTAAATTTCCATAACCCTAAATTATACTTAATTAATGAAAATAATTAGATTAAGGAATCACTAACCTTAATTGCTTATCTTGGTCTTCCTAAGCTTCCTTCTCCTTCTCCTTTCCCTTGGAAGAACCTTCTCCTTCTCTTGAACCTACCATGGACAATATTTTTCCTTCATTAATCCACCATTAATTTACTTCCTTAGCTCAAATAAATTTCATATTCATTATCTACATATCTTAAACTACCTATATAAACCATTAAATTAATTAAAAACCATAAATTTTGCTTACCTCCAATCAAAGTCTTAAACTTTTTCCTTTGATTTCCTTCCACTTTAGCCTTCCAAATGAAGATTAAAAACTTATTTTAGCTATTAGGGAGGCTGAAATTAATTTTGGATGGTTGATTTTGGTGTGAGAATTGAAGAAAATGGAAGAAAAATTGAAAAGAAAATGGGAAAGATGTGGTTCGGCCAAGAGGGAATTTTGGGGAAGAAGATGAAGCAGAATTCTAGAGAATTCTGATAATTTGGGTCCATTTTATAGTGGTCTTAAATGGGTGGGCTTGGGCCAAACAAAGCCCAACCCATTTAGGCCCAATTATGCACTATAAATTATTTTTCTCACTTTCCAAGCTCAATTTCACCCAAATTTAATTCCATAATTCCTAAAATATTTTTATATGTCTACACAAAAATTTTCAACTCAATCGGAGTTCGTTTTCTGTCCGGCTCACTTAAATCGGACTGATAATTCAATTTTCGGTATTACCGTAAAATTCCTTTTTCACTGTCAAATAATCTTAAATATTATTTAGAGTCTATACATGTCTTAAAATAAATTTTTAGATGTCGTTTGCTATTTTTCATAGCCCAGTCAAAGTATGGTCAACCAACTATTTAATCAAATCGGGTCCCTTTTTTTTCTTAATTTTGACTTTTGAGGGCTTATTTGACTTTATTTTCACTCCAAATTTTACCCTCATACTAGTCACAACCTATATTTTCCGATGATCAAATAAAATATTTTTCACCCACAGGTGTATTTTTGACCCCCGGGTATACTGATCAATCTCGAAAACTACAGTTTACGACTAACCCGGTATTTGGGCCATTACAATTCTCCCCTACTAATAAAAATTTCGTCCTCGAAATTTTACCTGTATTAAACAACTGCGGATATTGTTGCCTCATTACAGCTTCTGGCTCCCACGTGGCTTCTTCCACATTGTGGTGACTCCATAACACCTTCACTAGTGGGATTTGCTTGTTCCTGAGCTGTTTAACCTCTTTGGCTAGGATCTTTAATGGTTTCTCCTCATAAGTCATATCAGCCTGTATTTGAATCTCTTCTGGCTTGATCACATGGCTTGGGTCTGACCTATACTTCCGTAGCATTGACACGTGGAACACATCATGAATCTTTTCCAACTCTTGAGGCAGCTTCAATCGATAGGCTACGGGTCCCACTCGCTGTATAATCTCATAAGGGCCTAAAAATCTCGGACTTAGTTTGCCCTTCTTGCCAAATCTCATAACTTTCTTCCAGGGTGATACTTTTAAAAACACTTGATCTCCGACCTGGAACTCTATATCTTTTCTTCTTACATCTGCATATGACTTCTGTCGGTCCATGGCTTCTTTCAATCTGTCCTTGATCACCCGTACCTTCTCTTCGGTTTCTCGAACCAAATCAGTCCCCATTAGCTTATTTTCACTCAATTCTGTCCAACATAAAGGAGTTCTACATTTTCTCCCATACAGTGCTTCATACGGCGCCATTTTGATGTTGGACTGATAGCTGTTATTGTAAGCAAACTCTGCTAATGGCAAATACTTTTCCCAACTACTTTCAAACTCGAGGACGCAACATCGCAACATATCCTCAAGTATCTGAATTACACGCTCTGACTGCCCATCAGTCTGAGGATGAAAAGCTGTACTGAAATGAAGTTTTGTCCCCAATGCTTCCTGCAACTTTTTCCAGAACTGGGAAGTAAATCTGGGATCCCTGTCTGAAATAATAGAGGATGGTACTCCATGGAGTCTCACTATCTCATTGATGTAGATTTCTGCCAACTTGGTCAATGGATAGTCCCTCCGTACTGGTATGAAATGGGCTGATTTTGTGAGTCTATCAATGACTAACCAGATAGCATCATGCTTCTTTCCCGTCAGAGGCAATCCCGTCACAAAATCCATGGTCACTCGATCCCATTTCCACTCTGGTATCGCAATGGGCTGAAGTAAACCCGATGGAACTTGATGCTCAGCTTTCACCTGTTGGCATATCAAACATTTACTCACGAATTCTGTCACATCACGTTTCATTCCTGGCCACCAATAGTATACTTTCAAGTCCTGATACATCTTGTTACCACCAGGATGCATAGCATAGCTACTATGATGAGCTTCTGTGAGAATATTCTTCTTCAATTCATCTTGATCCGGTACACATAACCTCCGGTTGAAATAAAGACTTCCATCTTCACCCAAAGAATAACCACCTACATTGCCCTCTTTTACTCTGTTCACTATGGCAATCAAGCGATCGTTTAGCTTTTGTGCCGCTTTCACTTGCTGAAGAAAATATGGTTTTACTTGCATTTCTGCTATTATCGCTCCATCTTGTGCCATATCCAATCTGACATTCATCACTCGAAGGGCTGCCATAAAATTTCTACTAAGTGCATCAGCTACTACATTCGCCTTGCCTGGATGGTAGTCGATTAAGCAGTCATAGTCTTTTATCAATTCAAGCCATCGTCTCTGCCTCAAATTAAGTTCCTTCTGTGTGAGCAAATATTTCAGACTTTTGTGATCTGTATAAATGTAACATTTCTCACCATAAAGATAATGTCTCCAAATCTTCAAGGCAAGAACAATTGCTGCAAGCTCAAGATCGTGAGTAGGATAGTTCTTCTCATGAGTCTTGAGTTGTCGAGAAGCATATGCAATCACCTTACCTTCCTGCATCAATACACAACCTAACCCATTCTTGGAGGCATCACTGTAAATCACAAAATCCTTGCCAGATTCTGGTTGAGTTAACACTGGGGCTTTTGTCAACATGTTTTTAAGCTTCTCAAAGCTTCCTTGACATTTATCTGTCCATTCAAACTTTACGTGCTTCTGTAACAGTCGAGTAAGCGGCGCTGCTATGGTGGAAAAACCCTTTACAAATCTCCTATAATACCCAGCCAAACCTAAGAAACTTCTGACTTCTGTAACAGTCTTAGGTATTCTCCACTGTAAGATTGCTTCAATCTTCTTTGGATCCACCTTTATACCTTCAGCTGAAATTACATGACCCAAGAATGATACTTCATTCAACCAGAAGTCACACTTACTGAATTTTGCATACAGCTGCTTCTCTCTCAGTATCCATAAGACAGTTCGTAGGTGTTTGTCATGTTCTTCTAGTGTCTTCGAATACACTAGAATATCATCAATAAATACCACCACGAACTGGTCTAGATAAGGATGAAAGACCCTATTCATTAGATCCATGAAAGCTGCTGGGGCATTCGTAAGTCCAAATGGCATGACTAAAAACTCATAGTGGCCATATCTTGTGCGAAAGGCAGTCTTGGGCACATCTGCTTCTTTTACTTTCAACTGATGGTAGCCCGATCGTAGATCAATCTTTGAAAATACACCTGCTCCCTTCAATTGATCAAATAAGTCTTCAATACGTGGAAGGGGATACTTATTCTTGATTGTCACTTTATTCAACTGTCTGTAGTCAATGCATAATCTAAGAGATCCATCCTTCTTCTTTACAAAGAGTACCGGTGCCCCCCAAGGTGAAATACTGGGTCTGATAAAGCCTTTATCGAGCAATTCCTGCAGCTGAATCTTCAACTCCTTGAGTTCTGTAGGCGCCATCCTGTAGGGTGCAATCGAAATAGATGATGTACCTGGAGCTACATCAATAGTGAATTCGACTTCCCTATCAGGTGGCAAGCCTGGTAATTCATCGGGAAAAACATCTGGATAATCTCTCACTGTAGGCACATCTGAAACCTTAAAATCTTCCTTTTTAGCTTCCATTGCAAAACACAAATAAGCAATGCACCCCTTTCTTATAAGTATCTTGGCAGCTGTAGCTGATATCACATCTGATAAGAAATCTGTTCTTTCACCCACAATAGTGATTTCCTGATCATCATAGAGTTTAAGTGTCACTCTCTTTCGTTTACAATCTACCGTTGCTTGATGGGCGGACAACCAATCCATCCCCAATATAACATCAAACTCGCGGAATGGGAGTTCAATTAGGTTAGCCAGGAATTCATAACCTTGCGTACTAATGGGACAATTCCTATACACCTTGTTCACCACAATACTATTCCCTAAAGGATTGCTCACTAGGATGTCCTGGTCTAACTGTGAATCTTTTAACCCTTTCCCCCGTGCAACATCAGTATTTATGTAGGAATGTGTGGAACCAGGATCAATAAGTGCATAAACAGAATCAGTCATAAGTATGAATTTACCTACTATCACATCAGGAGCATCATCATCTTCTCTGGCTCTCACTGCATATGTACGACCTGTAGCTCGTCCCTGACCCTGGGACTGCTGTGCAGAAGGTCTAGATGCGGATGGGTTAAGGGCTGCTCCCCTACCTCGGCCTCTGGATGGTAAGGATCCAATGCCAGGTGCTGGTGATATAGCTGTAGAAGCTTGAGCCACTGGACAATCCCTGACCTGATGATCTTTTGAACCACACTTGAAACAGGCGCCAGTCAAATATCTGCACTCTCCTGGGTGGGCTCTGCCACAATGGCTACAAGTCTGAACTATACCTGCCCCTCTGCCTCTAGGTGTACTGCCCACAGAAGTGACTGAGGCATTGCCACGGAATATATTTCCTTGTCCACGCCCTGGTACAACTGATGTACGACTCTGTGATGGAGCTGGTCCCCTATACTTCTTACTCTGAGAACCCGAACCACTGAACTGTCTCGACTTCCTCTTCTGCTGAAACCGAGTTTGCCTGCTAGCCTCATCTGCCTGAATACTTTCCACTTTAATTGCAGCTTCTACCAAGGCACGTAAATTTGGATGCTGCTGTGCACCCACTATCTGTCTGATCTTATTATGGAGACCCCTCTCAAATCTCTGACATAACTTCTCTTCTGTCAGCTGGTAATCATCAAGGTAGGCACTGAGACGCTCAAACTCGCGCTCATACTCTGCTACTGTCTTGTTTCCTTGCCTGAGTCTCCAAAAGGCATCTTGCATCTCTGCTTTATACTCTGACCCTATATATTTCTTTTCAAACTGGGCCAAGAAGAAATCCCAATTCAACTGTTCACCTGGAGTATGCTTCCGTACTGAATCCCACCAGATGAATGCAGGACCCTGAAGTAATGCCACAGTACCTTCAAATTTCTCTTCTGGCGGGCTGTGAGTAATTTCAAATAACCTCTTTATCTTGAACAACCATTCCTCAACTTGTACAGGAGTCAATGGATCACGCCCATAAAAATCTTCAGCTCCCAATCTCTTCAACTGTTCCAAAATCGGCTTATTTTTAGGTGGAGCTGGAGGCTGTACTTGGGCCGCTGGCTGTGGCTGTTGAGCTTGTTCAGCTTGCATTCTATGTTGAATATAATCAGCCATGAGGTGAAGAAAATCCGGCTGTGGCGGTGGAGGTGGTGCAACTGGTGGAGTAACATTCTGTTGCGAGGTTTCAGCTTGCCTAGCACTAACCGACGCTTCACTCTCACCGTCCCCATCACCTTGACCTTGTTGGGATGCCATTATTCACTATAAAACAGGAAAGGAGCAAGCATACGTTAGACTTATTACACATTTCATCCATCGATTGGCATGTATATACATATAATCCATTCACTTATTTCCAACTCCGATCTTAGAACCGTCTAAACCATGCTCTGATACCACTAAAACTGTAACACCCTTATAACATTTGTTCTATACATACGTTACGTGGGTAAATACGATTATAGCCGATGTATGCCGAAATTTTTTTTTTATTCCTTTTTATTTTTCCAAAAATTTCGGCAGCATAACGGCTATAAACTAACTAACCCACCTGCAAAACAAACAATCTACAGCCCAATATTGGGCACAACAATCCACATAATGTAATATATTTCCATTCAACCACAATTCTCTACACATATAATAATTCGCAAATATTCATTTATCAGAATATATACATAATTTTATTCTTACAACACCATATCTAAACTTATATATACATGCCATTTTATACAATAACCTACAATTATGTCAATATTCCATCAGCTCCCAAATTTTGTATGCCTGCTCCTGCCTTTCCTGCTACTACCTGCACGCAGTCAAATAACTACGTGCTGAGCATTAATATGCTCAGTGGTGATTACTAATCTAAAAATTTCCACTAACAATATTTTCATTCAATTATACATGCAATAATATTTTTAATATACTATTCCATTTTTCTCTTTAATATATAATTCTTTTTAACAATACATTATTTTTTAATTATTCTTAATTCACTATTGAATATCTTTATTTCTCTCTTTTTTTTCCGAACTTTCAATTTCTTTCAAATTAGTCCGTTTTTACTTTGTTTCTTTAATTATCCATTCTTATTTATTTAATTAGCTTCAATTTCACTTTAATTCTTAAAATTTTCATTTATTTACAGTTATTCCACTAACTATATATTATTTTCACTTTTGCCACTAATATTTATCATTTATTCTTTTTTTTATTCATTTATTTTTTTCTACACAATTTAATATTTATCTTCACTTATTTTTCATTTTTTTTCAATTTTACATTTTTTTTCTTTTGTTACAATATTCACTTTTATCATATTTACCAAATTTATCACTTATGTCCTTTTTATTATTTTTCTCATATTTTTCCCTTATTTCATTTTTATCATCTTTTTCATTTTAATCATTTTTCTCATTTTTCATTCACAATTGTCATTTCATTTTTTTTTATTTGCCCCTAGATTCAATCAGATAGAAAATCTTCGGACCAGATACATGAGACGTGGACTCAAAAGTCCACTACACTGAAGAGTAATCCCGAAAGATCACCCGAGCACTGCACTGTATAATATTCATTGAATCACTATCACTGTAGTAAACCATCATTGGTCTACATAAGCGAGTCGCCATGACCCGCACCGCGGTAATGATGTCCCTATGGCTAGCCAATTATATCCTGGGCTAGATTTAACCATCAGAAAATAACTAAGGGCATTATTTTATTTCTTTAATTTCATTTCCATTAAATTCATAAAATTTATTATTTTTACATTATTAATCACTTAATATTTTATTCTTTTATAACAATTTTATCACTACCAAAATTTTTCATTCTGATATATCAATATTTCATTATGGATAATCAATTAAGTTATAAACTCACTAAATATTTTTTATTCATTATTATTCATTTCATACATAATATCATCCATAAATAGAAAAATATGCAATATTTAATCTAAAAATTTTCAATAAATTTGTACACACCTAAAATTATATTATATTGCATTTCATAACTAAATTTTCATTTAATTAGCAAAGAAAATATTAATTTCTCCACTTTCATTTTTCGGTCTATATTTAATTTGCATCATTAAAATTTTTCTTTCAATTTATAATTATTCATTTCACTAATTAATACATTCATTATTCCATATATATCATAATTTTACATTAAAATATATTTATTCCTTAATATTCATTTTTCACATAATAAGGTCATATTTTACAATTTCCACTAGTCAATTTTTTTAATTGAAATTAATCATTCTAATTCACTTTTCATAATCCATTAATTATGTTTTAAGCATTAATTTAACAATTACATACAAAACACACAATTTTCTAAATTTCCATAACCCTAAATTATACTTAATTAATGAAAATAATTAGATTAAGGAATCACTAACCTTAATTGCTTATCTTGGTCTTCCTAAGCTTCCTTCTCCTTCTCCTTTCCCTTGGAAGAACCTTCTCCTTCTCTTGAACCTACCATGGACAATATTTTTCCTTCATTAATCCACCATTAATTTACTTCCTTAGCTCAAATAAATTTCATATTCATTATCTACATATCTTAAACTACCTATATAAACCATTAAATTAATTAAAAACCATAAATTTTGCTTACCTCCAATCAAAGTCTTAAACTTTTTCCTTTGATTTCCTTCCACTTTAGCCTTCCAAATGAAGATTAAAAACTTATTTTAGCTATTAGGGAGGCTGAAATTAATTTTGGATGGTTGATTTTGGTGTGAGAATTGAAGAAAATGGAAGAAAAATTGAAAAGAAAATGGGAAAGATGTGGTTCGGCCAAGAGGGAATTTTGGGGAAGAAGATGAAGCAGAATTCTAGAGAATTCTGATAATTTGGGTCCATTTTATAGTGGTCTTAAATGGGTGGGCTTGGGCCAAACAAAGCCCAACCCATTTAGGCCCAATTATGCACTATAAATTATTTTTCTCACTTTCCAAGCTCAATTTCACCCAAATTTAATTCCATAATTCCTAAAATATTTTTATATGTCTACACAAAAATTTTCAACTCAATCGGAGTTCGTTTTCTGTCTGGCTCACTTAAATCGGACTGATAATTCAATTTTCGGTATTACCGTAAAATTCCTTTTTCACTGTCAAATAATCTTAAATATTATTTAGAGTCTATACATGTCTTAAAATAAATTTTTAGATGTCGTTTGCTATTTTTCATAGCCCAGTCAAAGTATGGTCAACCAACTATTTAATCAAATCGGGTCCCTTTTTTTTTTCTTAATTTTGACTTTTGAGGGCTTATTTGACTTTATTTTCACTCCAAATTTTACCCTCAGACTAGTCACAACCTATATTTTCCGATGATCAAATAAAATATTTTTCACCCACAGGTGTATTTTTGACCCCCGGGTATACTGATCAATCTCGAAAACTACAGTTTACGACTAACCCGGTATTTGGGCCATTACATGATAGCTAAGACAATAAACTAAAAATTGTTAGAAAACCAGAACTCCTAATTTGAATTATAAATAGGATAAAAATGAAGCCTAAAAATAGGTCCGAAATCTGTTATAGGTAAAAATATAAAATATTAGACTTTTTCATATGTTGTGATAATTATATGTAATAATTCATGTGAATATTTACTTTGATGATAATTATAAATATTTAACAAATTATTTATGTGTGAGATTTTAATGCAATAATAATGGGAGTAAAGAACAAAAATAAATAAGCATAAGTATAATAATTGGATAATATTGTCATTTTTTAAAAATATTGTGAATTAATATAAAAATAGTTAAGTCCTATAATACATAATCTAGAACTAGAATAGAGAATAATTTGGCATGTTAATAAGGGAATTTAAGGCACTTGGGGTCAAATATAAAAGCCGATAATAAAAAATTGATAAATGGGTTCAGTGCAAAATTATTAAGCCGATAATGACAAAATTATTAAACCGGTAATGACATTATTATAAAGGCGCTAGGCGCAATAATATGAAAGCTGGAAATGACAACTTTGTTATTCCTATTAGTTAATTCGGGTATAGGTATTATGGGCACAATAAAAGAAAAATGAAAAATAATAATAATGTTAAAATATGTCATTTTGCTAATGTTGTATGAATTAAATTTGTTAACTATTACATGTTGAATTAGATTTATTTGATTTTATGTAATTCTTTATTTTATGCCTTATTTATTAAATGGTTAATTAATATGAAAAAAAATATGCATATATAAAATTTTTATCATTGAAGCACCACTAAGCTAGTAGCTTAGCGTGGGTGATTTTCTCTCGCGCAGATTTTAGAAGGGTAACTGTAGATAGTAGAATTGTCAGAAGAAGAAGGACACCTGAAAGGAAACAATAATGGTACTCCTCCATTATTTCCTACTGATGCGACTGGGCCAAGGTATTCCCAGAAAGTCACCCATCTTGGTACTGACCCTGCTCAAGAACGCTTAATCGGTCACTTAACTGCCTTAAGCCAAGCACTTCCCAGGAAGTCACCCATCATGGTACTCCTCCTGCTCAAGCACGCTTAACCAGAAAGAGCGATTACCGTTCTGGCAAAAAATTAAGCTGATAGCAAAGACGCAACTCTATTCCTTTATCTAGGATCAAACAATGGTCACCAGTCTCTTTTGACTTTGTGTGCCACCTGGAAAAATCCGTTCCACACTCCCCAGACCCAAGATGTATCATTCCTTCCCTCTTTGAAGAGGTTTGTCCTCGAACTTGGCACACGGTAGTGGGATCCGGATCCAACTTCAGGCTCTGATACCAAATGATATGACTGGGCCAAGGTATTCCCAGAAAGTCACCCATCCTGGTACTGACCCTGCTCAAGAACGCTTAATCTACTGTTTAACCACCTTGAGTCAAACACTTTCCAGGACGTCACTCATCATGGTACTCCCCCTGCTCAAACACGCTTAACCGGAAAGAACGCTTACCGTTCTGGCAAAAACGTAAGCTGATAGCAAAGGTGTAATTCTATTCCTTTATCCAGGATCAAATAAGGGTCACCAGTCTCTTTCGACTTTGTGTGTCACTTGGCCAAACTCGTTCCACACCCCTCAGACCCGAGATGTATCACCTACAGTGTGTATTATAGACATGAATTATAATGTAAATTAATGTACTTTATAAATAAATAAAATTTTGAGTATTTATGCTTGTAATAATTTTTATTTCAATGACTGCAATATTTTCATAAAAAAAAATTTACTTCATTTCATTAATTTTATAAAACAGTAAGAAGGACAATGCTCACTTACCTTGCTGAACTACAGTGGAGTAAGGGGGTGTTACAACCATAGAATTTGGAGGGATTCTTCAGGAAATTCTCCAATAAAAGAAATATTAAAAACATATATGAAAAGATAGTCTGGATGAAAAGTTTCTCCATATTTTCTGATAGCTATAAGTTGAGCATCAACAATGAAAAATTTTATTTGATCTTTATTCATAACTCTGATCGAAGAGGGTGGGTATAGGGAAAAACTTGAACTTGCCATGAGAATTAATGAAATTATCTATGTTTCAATGATTAAGCTAAGTTGCTTGGAGAATTGTCTAGATAGAAAATCAAGAATGAAGTTTTCATCTCCTTTTATATGTTCAACATTAAAACTATATTTAGAAAACCAATCGTTTCATCTCAATAATTGTGCATGTAGAATTTCCTTCATTTGAAGTTAAAAATCTTTGGAAATGATGAACAATCCATCAAAACTGTAAAGTTATAACCAATTAAATGAAATTCAAATTTTTTAATATCATATTTTACCGCTAATATCTCTTTGAATGTAGAATGGTAATGACATTCAGAGTCTCTGAAACGACCATTGGCAAATGCACAAATTTTTCGTTGTCTATTTTTTTTTCTAAAATAATAGTTCTCCAGTACTCATCGCTAGTATATGTCTGAAATATTCTTTTTTCCTCTGTCAGGATGTGCAAATGTGGATGATTCCTGCAAATTTTCTTTATCTTCTTTACATATGTTGATTAAGCAAGTGACCATAGCGGGACATCTTTTTTCAATAAGTTCTGAAGTGGTTGAGCAATTTTTGTAAAGTGAGGAATAAAATTTTTGACATAATTTGCAATGTCTAAAAATTGTTGTATATATTTTTTTGTCAATTCTTTATCAGGGGACTTTAATAATTCAAGACAAATGTATGGACATAGTTGATATGAACTATCTTTAAATTTTATCCCCATAAATTCTATCTCCTATTTTGCTAATGCATCTTCTTTTCAGAAAGCATCACTCCATACTGTGTTGTCAATGCTGTAAATAGTTTTAATAATTGTCTATGACTGTTGGCATCTTTTGAGAAAAATATAATATCATCTATGTAGATCAATGCTGAAGATAAGATCGGAGTATAGATTCTGGTCCTAGTTTTTTGAAAAAATGATAAAGCTACTTTGATGCCAAAAGACATTACCATCCACTGGTAATGATGATTAGGAATCCATAATGTTGTTTTATGCCTATCATCAGGATATATTCCTAGTTGTCAAAATCCTGATTTAAGATCAAACTTAGAAAAGATCTTTGCATTCTTGAGGAATGAATATAACGATGAGATTTTAGATAGAGAAAACTTGTTATCCTTTAAAAAATGATTTAAAAGTTTATAATCAATCACCAACCTTTTCTTTCCTCCTATTTGCTCAAATCGTTATTCACATAAAACACTTAACACACCCAGTCTAATTTAGTTGGCTCAATAAGACCTTATAGAATAAGTTGGAAACATTCTTAAACTGCCATTAATTGGTCATCTGGATTCATACAAGGATAAGTTGTCTTAGTAAGATTGATATCCTCATTTTATTTGAATGATAGAGAGATATAGAATTCCTATTTAGTCCAAGTGAATTTTTACTTTTCGAAGGAAGTCTACATGGTTGTCTGAACAACTTTGTTGTATCATCTGGGCTTGAATATCACAAAATGGACTTGATATGGAAGTCGTGAATAAATTTGGGGTTGATGTGTAGGAAAGAAACCTTTTTTTTGGCTTTAAGACCTTGAGCAATAATGGATATATTTGGTAATTGACTAAAAATATCAAAACCAATCAAAATATCTTTTTTGGGCAAATATAAATCGAAGACTTTGGTCCATACAGAACAATGTGGAAGGAACTGGATTTTGATAGACATGATTCTAATCCAGTTTGTTGAAAACAATTCCCTATCTGCTGCTTTGAACAATTCTTTGTGTATTTTCCAGAAGTGGTCTAAAAAGAATTTTAGGTTAGCAATGATTCTATGCCCTTCTGTGTCAATGAAAGTTATAGCCTTGATGAGTCTTTCATATTTATATATAAACAATTGAATAGGGCAGTATGAAACCACCTATTTTTGGGCTATTGCAATATTTTAGATTGGACTTAATCTGATTTTTATAACAGAAAAATATTTCTCATCAGAATTTGAGGAAAGACACAGAGCTTCAATTCCCATTATTTTTTTCCTTCCTTTTTTACAAGTTGAGTGTAAAAGTTGACTTTATATGTATAATCACCAAAGTTATCAAATTTGGTCTGGGCAACGAACCAAAAAAGATAATAGATCAAGGGTTAAAAGTTCAACTAGGGTTGAACCAGTCAAAATAAAATTTTCTAAGAATATAATTTTTAACATTTCTATACATACTAAAATATGAAAAATATACATACTAAACGAATTTCATGCAAAATAATATGCTTAAAACATTAATATTCATGATTCAAATTAATGCATAACTATGTTAAAAACATTCTCAAATATAATAGTATATATATTTTATTTTTTATTTTAATTATAAAAAAATTAATTAAATTAAATACTTTTAATTTTTAAAAAATCAAAATGAATTTTTTTAGATATTACAATATTCATTTCTCAATTAAAATAAATATTTTTTAATATATATCAAAATAATTTATATAAAAATTTTATGCAAAGACAACTAAATTTAATTTTATCGAATATATTTAATTTTATACTTTTAAATACATATTAATATTTTATATAAAATTTTATAAGAATATATAATCAAAAGCGGTCAAACGATGTTGAGCTATTAATAACTAACAACTCATACCAAGTTCAAGCCTTAGTGAAGATAAATTCAAGATTTTTGCATTTTCAACAAGTAATTAACCGGTCCAACCAATTTCTCTCCCAAGCCAAAACATCTTTGGTTTTATAGTATTAATCGGCCTAATTTTCTGATTGACTCACGGGCTTACTGGTCAAACCGATTTTGATAACCATGATAATCACTCAAATATAATCCTAAAACTTTTTATATTTTTTGGTGATAACCCAAGACTTTTTAATTTTTATCAAGGAGTATGTTTGGGAGAGCAGCTTCCAATGCTCCACATCTCACCTGAATCTGGAGCAAAATGTTTCGATATCAAAGTAACACTTTAGTTTTAATTAATTTTGTTTACCATTTCACACAATGTTATTGGATTGTTATATCGTAGATTTATATTCATATTGTATTATAAATATCATTTTTTACACATATAAAACAAACAAAATGCATGCATTTTCGAAATTAGATTTTAATGAACTAATAAATATAAAACAAATTTATTAATTATAACTTACATGTTTATCGTTTTAAATTTACAGGTTAATCAGTTATAATTTACAGATTTATCGTTTTAAATTTATAAATTTATTATTTATAAAATTACAAGTTCATTATTTATAAACTATAAATGTTTACAATTTTCAAGTTCATCGTTTTTTAACTTACAGATTTATTGTTTACAACTTGTTTTATCACTTATAAGTTCATTATTTATAAATTGCAGGTTCATTTTTAGAAATTATAGATTTATCGTTTAAATCTTGCAAGTTTATTATTTATAAACTTATTGTTTACAATTTTCAGGTTCATTATTGTAAACTTGCAAATTTATCGTATAAAAACTATAGATTTATCATTTAAAACATGCGTTCATCACTTACAGATTTATCGTTTATAACTTGTAAATTCATTATTTTTATCCAAATTCATAATCTTCAACCTTTAATAACTTGATTTTTTTTATATATCTCATTTTTAGTTCAAATATCTTCATTTTCAAACATTTTATTTTACAAATATATCAAAACTAATTTTTTTCATCCTAAACAATAATATCAATAACTAAAATATTAAAAAATACTAAAAATAAAATCAAATATGCAAATTAAAAATTTTCTCTTTTTAAAACAGATATGTAATAGTTAGAGAAATTTTTCAAAAAAGCAAATAAAGAAAGAAGAAGAAGATGAGAATAACGATGAAACAAATACGCGTTGGATACTAAAAATACATTACACGTATGAATTATTAAATAATTTTCTGTTGTTTTGAAATTAGGATCAAAATGCACAGTAAATACAAATTTATGATATAATTTGCGGATATTATTAGCTCAATAAATATAAATTTTTTTAATATAGTTTTAATTAATTAATTAATGTGGGAACATATGTGAAGAAATATATATAATTTTTTTCCTTCAAGAAAAAAATGTACAGTTCCAACTGCATTATTTAACTAAATTTTCTTATAAAAAGAGAAATGAAGATTATATTTTAGTTCTAGGACACAAACAATATTATATTTTAGTCCACGAAAACTATAAGTTTCAATAATATTTTTAGTTTATTAAGGTTAGTGCCCTGCAAATCTTTAATTTTAATTATATTTTAGTTTCTAAAAGTTAGTATAATGCTTCACTTGAGTCCCTTCAAAAGACTTTTCGTCAATAGTAGTATATAACTACATTTGTTAGTTCTGAATCAATCTTCATGGGATGTTTTATCCAAGTTAATTATGTAGAAAGCCTGATATGGCGTAGTCTTATCAGGTGCAATAGAACATGATCTTGCAGGGATTTAGAAAATTGCTATTAATTTTCATTTTCATTGCTAAAAAAAAGACTGATCATGAAAAATGAAAATCATATATTCATACTGTATAAAGTGATGATAGTAGCAGTAAAGATCTCATTTGGAACAAAGTTCCCAATTGTAATTTGTACAGGTAAAAGAATAGGTTACTAATAAGCTTCATCCAACAAAACCTGTAGAAAAATATTTCCATCCCACTTCTGCGGCATTTATACCTGCCAAAGACTCAAAGCATGAATTTTTCAGAAGATATTATCCATATCTTGGTTCTATATTCATTGATATCTTGGTTCTAATCAATGAATAGATATTATAAATTTCGCATACAACCATACTAACTAACCTTGCTGGATTTTCCATTAGTCAATCTTGATCGAGATGATTGGCCACTGGTAGTGGCAGAAGTGCTTGTGCCTTCCAATTCTCGAATTACCAGCTTTAAGTTCTCAACCACCTCAGCCATAGTTGGCCGGTCTTTGGCATTCTTGATTAGGCAGCTATCTGCTAACTTAGCAATTTTCCTTGCTGCTGTGATTGAGAATTCATTTCTGAGTCGTGGGTCCATAATCATACTGAACTTTTTGCTTTCAGCTGGGTATTGTTTCACCCAGTCTAGAAGCTTCTGCTCCTTCGTCGGAAGATTTCTTTCCAGAGTTCGCCGACCAGTAAGTATTTCATAGAGCACCACACCATAGCTCCATATATCACTATGGCTTGTAAGATGACCTGTCTCAACATATTCAGGGGCAGCATAGCCATATGTACCAACCACCTGATACCAAAAACATCCCATGAGGCAATCTGAGCATAAAAATTGTAGTCAAACAGCCCCTAACTCTATGAACAAGCTAACTAAATGGAGGAGGATTGTCAAAGCTATTACAAGTAGTATACTCAAAGTTATAGCTAACAGACGTGGGATGATCAACAACTTACCCCTGTGGATACATGAGTATGGTCACCTGTAGGCCCTTCTCTAGCAAGTCCAAAATCTGACAGCTTTGGCTTAAAATTCTCATCCAATAGCACATTTGATGATTTAAAATCACGATATATAACCTGCAAAATTTAAGAAAATATAGAGGGAAAGTAGGAATCAATGACTTGAATTATGTCCTCTAATGTGCCAAAATTTTCAATGCGAAGCCAAGAAAGGTTTTAACATACTACAACTGAGGATGCCATCAATTCAATTCAACTGAAAAAAAAAAAAAGAACAGTACCTGAACTTCCATTCCCCCATGCAAGTAAGCCAATCCTTCAGCAGCACCAAGCATGATCTCTAATCTTTTTCTCCATGGCAAAGTGGGTAAACCTCTATTAAAAAGATGATCTTCTAAGCTCTTGTTAGGCATATATTCGTACACCAATAACCGCTGGATCCCTCTTTCGTCGTCTACGGAGCAGTAACCTAGAAGTTTTACTAGGTTTGGGTGACTAACAACTCCAAGAAATTGAACTTCTGCAAGCCATTGCTTATGGCCCTATATCAGAAACAAATAATCACCACAACAATACACGTGTAATCCAAAATTACTGAAATAGTTTTGTTCATCCAAAAGTGGAATAGAACATATCCAATAGCAGATAAAAGCAACAAAATGTTTTAAGAAGGCTAAACTTTGAAGTGCAAGCAGGGCAAAGAACAAAAAATGACAACCCTTTTCTAAATCTGTTCTCAGCGCAATTCGCACTAAGTTAAGTTACAGCCATCACTGACTATTGTCAATTTACTATTATTACACACTTCAAATACAATAAAGGGAAGCATAAAGGTACAGTATTGTTGGATGAAGAATGGCAGTGAAAAACTGCAGTGAGGGACTGGCATCTCAACTTACAGCACATTTTTTTTAAAATTCAAACTTGGGTAAATTATGAAAT
Organism: Triadica sebifera; assembly: GCA_023653625.1. Lineage (NCBI taxonomy): Eukaryota > Viridiplantae > Streptophyta > Magnoliopsida > Malpighiales > Euphorbiaceae > Triadica > Triadica sebifera. The sequence goes on from CM042913.1 coordinate 7,022,174, forward strand.
CTTCAAGTATCCGGTAATCCAGTAAGTTGCTTCATCTACCTTATCATATAATCTAATATAACCCAGAAAATTCAACAGAAACAGAATGGGAAAGTGCATAATATATTCCTGGAACTGGAAAATAAGCTGATCAACAGTATTTTATCAGTTGCATCATGCATTTCCTTAGTTTCATCCTGAATTATCTTTTTTACCATCACAAATTTTTTTTTTCTCCCCCATTGTCAAGAATGGAACTCAAGGTTCAATCCCACCCAAATGGAATTATCATGCCAGTGGAAAAAGATATTATAAGCAGTATGTAGTCAAAACAGGTCTACCTTATAATGTCAAATTTGAATTCCAACACCTATTCACCTAGCAACTCATGGGTTCTGTAATGGTAAATTCTAAACTAGGATAACTTGGATTCACAGAAAAATGAAAGTTATGGAACAATCTAAGATAACTTAGGTTCACAGAAAAATCCAGCTGTTAACCCAATTGAGCACAACAATATAATGGAAATATCATAAAAAAAGACATTAATTAAAGATGTGAAACTATGAAATGATACCTGCAAGCCATACTTGTTAAGCTTCTTAATGGCAACTACTATAGAATCACCTTGACCATTAGGTGGCCTAATGGTACCCTTATACACACTTCCAAATCCACCTTCCCCAATCTTGAGCATCCTGCTAAAACCATGGGCTGCCTCTCTAAGCTCCTGAAGAGAGAACACTCTCAAATTATGCTCCTTCTCTTTGTACAATTCACTTATGCTCCTTGGTGAAGGTAAAGATCTTGATGTACGGCTCAAAGGTAAACTATCTGGTCCGCTTTGGTTTCTTAATTCAGGGGCTGATCTTGAATCACCTTTCTTCTTCGATTTGTCCTTAAAAATATAAAAGCACTTCATCTTCTTTGTTTCAGATTTTCAATATCAAAATTCTTCCACTCAATCTAAAACCTTTTAACCCAATTCACTGTAAGGATAAAGGTACCAAGAAAAGAAAAGAAAAATCCAAGAGGAAAATGCAAAGTGATCAAATTATATAATGAAAGAAGAAAAACAAGAGAACCCAGTTAAGAATCAAAATAGAAAGTGTGAACAAAACAGCAAACCAAGATAAGAATTGAACTGGAGAAGTAAATATAGAAATGGACAAGCCGTGGAGTAAAGAGGGAAAAAGAATTGAAAGTAGAAAAAATGACAAAATTTATGAATAAGCTGAGCAAAAATGCAAAAACTTGAGATGAGAAAAAGAAGATAAACAGCTCAAATGTGGAAAAACATTGAGCGTCCACATGTCCACACAGAGAAAGAGAGAGAAATCAGAAATGGGCGTGTATGAAACGGAAGAGAATAGGGAAGAAGAAGACAGACAAGGACAGAAGTCGACTAGATTTCTTATTTTATTTTATTTTAAAAGCAAATGAAAATTAATCAAATCATCAAAGATCGAGAAGAAAAAACTTTTAACATTGATTAGAGCCGTAAAATTTTAAATTCGAGTCGGACGATTGTACAAAAAAAAAAATCCAAGAAGAAGACCTTTCATAGTACCATCCGTTTTCATTTTGCAAACTTCCAAGTTGGTTCGCTTTTACTAATTTTTATGTTCAACACACAACAATAATTTACATTTTAAACTTTTAATAAATTACAATTAAAAATAAAATTTCAAACAATTAACCACTTCCATTAATATCCTTTAATAAAAATATTATTTAAAATAACAATTAAAAAATAAAAATTAAAATAAAGTTATTGGTGATAAGTAAAAAGATTTAAATATTTATAAAATATCATTAAATTATACATAAAATTCTAAAAAAAACAGTTAAAAATATCTCAAATATAAAAAAAAATCATACGGTATATTTAATTGTAATATTGAAAAATTTATAAAATATTAAATAAATTGACATTTTTATCAACATAAAATAAATTGTTAATTTTTTAAAAAATTATTTATAATTATAATTTATTAAAATTTTAGAAGAAATTTGTTCTTTTATGTTTTATCTTAAATTTAATTATTTAGATAACTCGTTTTCATAGTCCCAAGCAAAAAGATTTCCCTTTTCTTCTTTTTGGGTGAAGTTTTGACTTTTGATTTTGTTTATTTCAATATTTCTTTCTTTCTCCTTTAAATTTGAGAGGATTATTTCATTTACTTAAAAAAATAAAAAATAAATCAATAAAAACGCACGCAGTCACACAAAAAGGGAGTGGAGAATGGCCGGCGATTTTTGTTGACTGTGCTTCAATTACATCTGTGTAATTTTTATAGTGTAATATTAATTTTTTAAAAATTTATTTCTGTTTTTCAAAATAAAAACTTCAAAATAGTTATTCATAATTTGTACTTCAAAGATAGATCATTCAATACTTAAGGAGATAGATGATCAGATAGTATGAATCTTTCCTTTTTTAATTAGGTTTTAAATTCGAGTTTTAGATATAAAATATTTTCAAAACTTGAAAGATAATATTTTACTCCATAATGGACTTATCGATAATATTCTAGATTAGCCTTCAACTTTTAGATTGCAGCATACTAAATGGATAAAACAAAAAAATATAGATCATTCAAAAAAATTCAAATCGAATTTTTAAAATAATGTTAGAAAGCCTATCTGAGATTTATTAATTATAAATAGCTGAGATTACATTCCCACACAAATTTTTTATTTTTTTTACGTTCATCCATGTTTTGATGACTAGTAGCAATTTTCATATCTTGATTCAAAAATTATTATAGAAGACCCATATAAGAAAATATTATGTGATAAAAAAAGCTTGCAGCTCTCTATTTATTTAATTATTTATATAACTTAATTAAGAATAATTTCTTGTATCTTTTTTTGTTTTTAGAGCAAAAACGTGGTTTATGCAGGTGTAAGACCAATTAACCCTTGATTTAAAATAAAAATCCAGAATATTTTTTAATGATATATGACTAAGTCATATAATTAAGCAACAATTGTTAAACTGAGGAAATAGTTAATGCTGTATAAGTATGTTTTAATTAAGGACTAAGTCATAGTGTTCCATGTTATCAAAAGTAAAACTGTAACTTTTCCTAATAATTATTTATCAAATAATAAAAAGAAAATATATAATTTCTGCGTAGAGAAGAAGTGTGGAATATGAATGAGAAAAGTTGGTTGGTTCCTTGAAATGAAGTTTGGAAAATGGAAATAAGATTAGGATATTACGGAAACCGCCGCCTGCACCGTTGCGGCATTCAATTCAAATATTCAATGCTGCTGAGTCATAATTACAAGTTGTAATCAAATAATCTCACCTGATTTCTTTTTGAAAAAAAAAAACTAAAAAATGAGCAAATATTTTTTAGTCAGGCAATCGCTGTTTTTCTCTCCCATGCACCAATTGTTTATATATATATATCAAAACTTTTTTAATGTATAGCAACATACTAAGTTACTGTTTTAAAACATTAGAAAAAGTGTATTCCAAGAAAAATACGAGCGTTCATTGGTTCGATCTGCATAAAATTTTAATAATGAAATAATGAAATATTTAAAATGATATTTGGTAGGTAAAATTTGGTGGTTTTGCATTAATTTTCAGCCAACAGGAGAGTATCTTTTGACTCTTCCATTACTTTCTTATTATTTCTATCTTCAATGGAATAATTAAAAAAAAAGTGGGGTATCACATCTGACAATTATAGCATAATATCAATAAAATTATCTTCCTAATTAATAATTAAATTTTGGCAGATATAAAATATCGAATTCCAATCTCTTATAATAATAAAATAAATATATATTAAAACTGTCTTTCTAGAAAAATGTAATTCTTATTCTTGAAATTTTTAACGATGTAGCCCCTAAAGAAAGCATCAATATGAATGGAGATGAGGAACGCGGCACACTGTGCGGCTCAGGAATAGAGCAGGAACTGAGAAGTGGAAATCATTATTATTAATAATAATTAGTGATTATATTATAATATTAAAGCATGTTTTGGATTTACCTATTAGTGATTATATTATTATATTAAATTTCAGTGGATAAAATATTCGGTGCAGACATATCTATCCAAATATTCTACAATATATATGAGGAGTGTGTATATGAGATAATTTTAAAATAGTTGTAATGTATGATACTATACAAATTATTAAAAACAATGTTTCTAGCCAATGAATAAGAAAAGGCAGAGATTAAAAGTCAAAAGTTCAATTAGGATAGAATTTCAACCTCAAATTTTATCAAAATATAATATTTAATATATCGTAAAATATGAAAAATACTTACTTAAACTTAATTTTATATACAATTATAAGTTTAAAATATTAATATTTATCATTTAAATTAATATATAATTATATTAAAAAATATTTTTAAATATAATTTTAATAAATAATATAATTAATTTTTTATATTTTTTAATTTTTAATAATCAAAAGAGACCAAATAAATTTTAAAATTACATTACAGTATTAAATTTGTCAATTAAAATATTATTTTTGAGAGAAATCAAAATAATTTTAAATATAATGTATATGAAAATTTAGTAATATTGTTTATTAATAATGGAAAAATAAATTATTAAATTCAACTCTAACAAATATATATGAATCTTGAATAATGTGAATAATTAAAATAATTTTTTTTATGATTTACTAATATTACAAATATTAAAACTCTTTTGCAAGAAATACCATTATTTAGATATATAATTTATTTTTAAACTAAAATAATTTTTTACAAAAATAAAAAAAATTATGTTAATTTTTTTAATAATATATATTACTAATAAAAATACAAATAATTAAATATAAGTTTATCTTGAATAATATTTTTTTTGAATCGTAAATAATAATTTGTAAATATTATATATAAAATTCTGTATTTTTCAACAAAATTCTAACATTTTTGTGACTGGTTGAACCGTACAAACTATAACCGGATCGGTTGATTCACGGTTTGACCACCTAGTTCACCGGTTCAATACATCTCTAGGTTGATATATAAAATTCAACTGGTTTGAAGGATATAGTTCCTGGTTAAACTGGTTGAACCGATCGGGCAAAGATTTAATATTCATGATGAAAAGCCATAACCTTAATTTTCTCTTATGTCCTTTCTCTCATTCAATCTTTTTCCTATGCATCCTATCATTTTTAAAGTTATAATCCTTAATTTTTATCATTAATTCAATCATCTTCTTTATATTTGCTGAAATTATGTGATTTTAACTTCATCTCAACACAATCACGTATTCCCTCCTTCACTCTCATTTATGACTAATTATAACCTTATCTAGTCATTTCAAGATTTCAACACGAACAAATATCTGAATTTTTATAAATATACATATTAAGTTTCTATATATTTTTTAATAAGCATACACATTAAATTCTTGAATTTTTATAAATATACACAAAAATTAATTACGGGAGCTAAGAAACCAAAAACAAAAAATTCATGAGACTTAATAATGATTTTTTTGGCTTAATGTAATATTTGAATTAATAATAGATAATCTTATAGGGTAATTACAATTTAATTTCAGACACTTCTTTTCTTTTTAATTTTTTTTTTTATAATAAAGAAAGGCCACCCCTAAAACGAAGCAAGAATAAGATGGAAGGATTGGAAGATATATTAATAGAGCAAGTGAGAAAAGGGAACAGAAACACAATATATTTCAACTCACATGATCAGTTTCCTTGTTGGCACTTGGCCTAATTCCACTCATGTTCACAAATCCGAATAAATTATTAATTGATTCCTCACACACGACAATTCTTTTTGACACTCGCCTTATGTCCACACGTTTTTATAATATATTCCTATACATCCCAAGTTAATTTTTCGACAGAAACAACTTTCAATCAATATTGTCATTTATATAGAAGTAGATAGTGGGTAATTAAAGAAGTCGTAATTGGGTTGCTAAGTGATTAGCTGTCTTTTTTATTGGTCGCTAAGTGGTCACAATTGAATCGCTACTGCAAAATTAAATATTTAGTATATTTGTGATGGCTGTATGTTCGTTAATAGATAATTATTTAACGACAATATTGTTGTTGTGATTGCTAATTGTAATAGCTAAACAACAGTTTTTTTTAGTGTAGGGTGTGTTAATATTACATTTTCTTGGGTATTCGTCTGGATAGTTAGGATAAATATCATCTCTTGAATTTATAACGATAGAATGAATCCATCAAATTAGTAGTCTTGGATCGAATTTGTGTCACCACTTGTAACTATTCTCTATAAAAGATAATTTATCTAATGGTTTAATAAAAAAATTCCCAACGTATAAAAATTATATTATATATTCTATAAATAAATGCACTCAAATTCAATAAATATATAGGTTTTATTTGGAGTTTTGATTTTTGAAATAATGTTCCAATTCAAACTAAAAACTATCCTGCTAATCAGAAGCTAAATACTATCACCACAACTGATTGCAAATTATCTTGACCCGTAAGCTCATGCAGGTTATACGTATTTTAAACTTGAATTACAATTAGGATTAATCCAAAGTAATCTGCGATTTTGGACAGGAGAGGCTAATCCTGGAATGTTGCTAATGTGCTTCTTGTTTGGATTCACAATCTGAAAATTTTAGGACTAATTTTATTATACAATTTTGCAAAATCTTACGAGTGATAAATATATGGAAGAATGCTATGGTTGGTGATCTGTGGAGAAAAAAACTCAAAAAAATATATTTTTAATTTTGTTATCATTCCTTATTTTGTGAATTTTTTTACAAGTATTTAACAATCATAATGCCAGTCTCTGACAATGCTTTAAATAATATGAAATTTTCTTGAATCTTGACCAGATATGTATTGTTTTTTATGGACTTGATTTAGGTAAATATTTACCTTATCAACTCAGCAGCTCGAGAATGGCTTTTTAAAATTTTAAAATAATCGGAAGTAATAATTTTACGAGAAATGCTACTAACACTTTATATTACACTTTTAATATACAAAAACATGTTTTTTTTTGATAAAAAATATTAACTTATAATATAAAAACTAACGGTATTTTATAAGTGAAAAAGATACATGTCTTTTTTATATTAAAAATATATGATGAGAAGTACATGAGAAAATATTAACAGTATTTCTCTAATTTTATAATAAAATTATAAGTTCGAAAACATAAAAAAGAAAAAAAATTATCAGAGTTGAAGAGTTGAACATGCAAACTATTGTATGATGTAGAAATTATTTTGACATTGAAGTATCAAGATTATTTAAAAAGTTAATTTTAGATGGCATTTTAATGTAAGGTTCAAAGACAGAATCGGGATCAAATTAATACTGTGGAATAGAAGCCAACTGGATCAGCGGTTAGGTTTAGACTTGGCATGCTTGAACAAGAAGTCTAAATTTTTCCTAATGTAATATATAATTAAAAAAAAGGAAAAAATGTATATTTTAGCTCTTGAAATTATCAAAATTATATTATTGAATCTCTTCATTAAATTTCTTATTTTATTGAGCTAAAGGACTTCTAATGTCATTTTCTAAAAAATATTAATTTAATTTTTCCATCAAATAAATTTTCAATAGAATCAAAATTAAAAGTTGAAGTGTAAATTTAGTAAAACAAAAGTTAAAAATACAAGAGCTCAATAAATTAAATTTCAATTGAGGGGCTCAATTGAAGAATTTCAATAAGTTATGGGGCCACAAAAAGCCATTTTTCCTTAAGAAAAAAAAAAGAAGAAAGTTTTACCTTAACAATAATAATTTATGACTCCAAGCACAATAAAGAAGAAGAGCATTGTCACCATACACTTATCAGTAGCAACCTAAAAGGAAAATTAAAAAAAAAAAAATGGTTGACATTTGGAGAATAACCTGCCTACCAATTTCCTTGACTAGCTGAGAAGCTTGCTTGATTGTAAAATGAATGGAGTCAAGCTCGTTAACAATCCTACTCATTTGCTCTGTCTGCACATGAAAATATTATAATATTTTACGCGGGTTTTTCATTCTTTAGTCGAGTGTATAAATATATTGATTTATAAATCAATTTAATCACAATTTATCGTTTAGATTCGCTGATAAATAAATTATTTTTAAATTGAGTTTATAAATACACTACTTTAGAAATCAATTTAATCACAATTTGTTATATATAAATAGAAATAACTACTTTGCATGTAAGATAAATTGTTTAATTATATTCGTTGATAAATAAATTATTTTTAAATCGAATTTATAGATATATTGATTTATAAATTAATTCAATCACAACTTGTAATTTATAAAAAAAATAATAATAACTACTTTATATATAAAAGACAGATTGTTTGAATATTGATTTATAAATCAATTTAATCACAATTTATTATATATGAAAAGTAATAACTACTTTACATATAAAGCATAATGTTTAATTAGATCCATTGATAAATACACTATTCTTAAATTGAGTTTATAAATGTATTAATTTATAAATCAATTTAATCATAATTTATCATATATGGTAATAAATAAATCATTCTTAAATTGAGTTTATAAAAACAGTAATTTATAAATTAATTTAATCACAATTTGTTATGTATAAAAAATATTAAGTATTTTAGATATAATACAGATTGTTTGATTAGATTCGTTTATAATTTTATTTATCAATTTATAGTAAATATTGTCTATTTTTTATTTTGTCTTCGGAACATTTGTATATAACTTTACGGGGATGATAGTTTTCCAATATTCCAAAAGTATGTACCTAAGACTTAAGTGTTGCCGCTGTCTCTGCTCCAACGTTGATGGTCTCTTGGACAATCTGTTACAAATACCGACATCAAATTAATTTTCTTCCACAAACAGTATATTAAATTATTAATTAATAGGAAAACTTGATGTTGGGATTTCTTCTTTTTTTCATTATCTAATAAATAAAGTTAATGCTCTGTTCCTGCAATTAAATTACTCATTAAAACTCCTGATATTTGTCAAAATTCACAGTTTATCAAAAATAAATTAATAGCTTTTAACTTTTTGAATTCATAACATTTTAAATCCTTACATTAAAACATTTTTGTTCCTCAATTTTAAGTAAATTAATTTTTTAGTCCCTTATATTTTAAAGATTACATTTAGTCAACTTATTGGGGTCATAAAACTATTTAATTAAAAAATAAATAAAATTACTAAAATATGCATATATATTTTTTTTTAAAAACAATAAATATTTAATTTATTTTTTATAAATAAAAATACTAGTGTCGTAATTTTTTTTCTATTTCTTATTTGTACCTTTTTACTCTTGTAAATTGCATTATCGGCCTCATCATGATCGATTAATTCTTGATTCGACATATATAGCTGCAAAAATTTACCCTATCTTACAAATACTTCTAAAAAATAACACATTAATATTAAAAATATTTATACAAAAATTATCAATAATATAATTTAGAACAATGATAATATTTTTTTTGTAATATCTATGAAATAACATATTCAAAAGAGCAAGAAGTGAGAAGGAAATGAAGAAATAGTCCAAAAATATAAATTAGAAAATAGAAACAATAGTGACAACTTACAAGAAGCAAGTGCCGAGTAGCACATTTTCTTCAGTTAAATCTTGACCAGGCCCATCAAAAGGATCGCCTCTCTTATTGTTTTCAAGATTAATTGAAAATCTGTATTATCATCACCCACCATAATAAAATAAAAAAGTTAGATTTTGGTATTTTTTTTAAAAATTTAAATATGGATAAATTTGAAAGTTTATTAGTGTTTTTTTTTTCATTTTTGTAAATTTTCTTATAGATTTAAGGGTTGAAAATGGGCTAAGGTTTAAAAACAGAGACATACGGATCGGCCCATTAAGACCCCACCCTGATGCCTCTATCCGTTTTACCATTTCAAAGGTTTCTATAAAAGCCTAGTTAAGAAACCCTAGGGTTTCTCGTTATCTCTGAGCTCGGTTGCCGCTGTTTCTCGCTCTAAAACCAGAGATCCTTCTAGCTGACAACCATGGTATATTGATCTTTATACTTGATCTTGATTCCTTTGCATTTTCCTCTGTTTTTTCCTTGTTTCCTTGTAAATTGGTTGGTCATTTGTATATGTTGATGCATTTTCCACTGTGAAAATTTTATTTTGATCTATAAAAAGTTCAGTAATGCATCCTTTATTTTTTCCTTTAATTTCAATCTGCACTTGTTTTGTTTCTTCTTGCAATTAATCGATTTGCTGTGATGAGAGGTTTAATTGTTTGAATGAACACCTTTGTTTGTGCATTTATAACTCTTTTTGAATTATGAGCATATCTATGTCAATCTCCTTGTGTGTGTTCATCAAAGATTAACCATTTAAGGCTAAATGAACAATTTTGAAGGTGGTTAAGCAATCAGAATAGCTTTGAGGTCATGATGCATTTGGATTGTTCAGTTTGTATTCTGCGAATGTTATTATTTATTGTTCGCTGCTTGCAAAACGAAGCTTTCGTTTGAGGGTGAATATGTTGAAGTTGAAAGAATTGTTCTTTAGTTATCCTTGGCTTGTCAGGATTTGCATGAACTTGAAAATTCATTTACTTCGCAAGAAAGGTTCATGGGCTTATCTTCTTTTCCATCTTTTTTTTTTCCTTGAGGCTGTTTTTCATCCATCTAGTTATTATATGAGTTTTACCTCTCTGCAAAGTATATTTTCTGAATATTTGGATCTTCAATTTGTAATTTCGGTGCTCTTGTACTTGGCTATTGTAACTATTTTGAGTTGATGAACATATTTTTATGTGATGCAGACCAAGCGAACAAAGAAGGCTGGTATTGTTGGGAAGTATGGTAAGTGTCATTTAATTATGAGGAGACCCGCAATTTCTCAGAATTAGAATTTTAGTTTCTCAGTGTTCTAAATTTTAATTGAGCAGGAGTGCGTGAATGTTTAGATTCATAAAGATGCTAGTACCTACTGAATGTGAGATTGTATTCTGTGTGGGAATAATTTCATGAGTTAACCTGGGACTGCATTTGTAAATCCCTTGAGTGATGCCCCCATCTTTATCAGGAGAACCATAAGAATGTAGTACATTTACAGTGTCTTGGACATCACTGAAACTATTGCTTACTGAGAGTTCTAGATGGTAATTAGTGAATGTGGAAATAGAATATTGTGTCATAATCCGAGGCTGAAGAAAGACCTTACTTAAATGAAGTTCACTCTTGACTTGAAAAGTTTTCTGGTTTTCTAATTAGATTTCTGATGCAGGTACTCGATATGGTGCCAGTCTGCGGAAGCAAATTAAGAAGATGGAGGTTAGTCAGCACAGCAAATATTTCTGTGAATTCTGTGGGAAGGTAAGCATCTTTTATTACAAGATTAATTGTTAGTTGATTAGACTTATTGATATTATGTTAACTAGCTCTAAATTTCCATATTGCTTGATCTACTGCCCCTCCGTAGTATGCTGTCAAGAGAAAGGCTGTTGGAATTTGGGGCTGCAAAGACTGTGGGAAAGTCAAAGCTGGCGGTGCCTACACTTTGAAGTAAAGACCTATCAATCTTCTCTTACAGTTTTTTTTTTTTAAATTTATTTGATATTGCTCTGCCGATGTATGTCTTCATCCTGGAAACTAACTATTTGTGCATTTGTTATGTGACAGCACTGCCAGTGCTGTGACCGTGAGGAGCACAATTCGAAGGCTGAGGGAACAAACTGAGAGCTGAGCTGCTTATTGTCATCTAGATGTTTGCTTTGTTGTTTTAGCCACAAGACTAAAAACGTTTCAAGAATGTTGATCTATTTTTTATGTTGATTAGTCTGATTTTGGTCTATGTAGTACACTTGTTTTCTGAAGACCTAATGCTAATGAGAATTTTTTACAATGAAGACGTATTGCATGAGGGCAACAACTTGATTGCTATCTTAAGTTCTCTATCCGTTCAGAAAATACTGCCCGTCACCTGATACTGTAAGTTGATTGCTTGCTTAGTGCTGTTTTGTGATATTTTCACTCCTGATTATTGTTGTCAGCTGTTTCGAAGGTTTTAAATTCAGAATCTGCATTCCTTCAAACGTTATAACCCCTGAAATTTATCGGTTCATGGTTTGCTGATGGTTCATTTAAGTTTTCTCTCAAGAGTGAAGAATGCATAAACAATTAAAAAATTTAACCATCAATACTCTTGGTGTACGTAACATAACAGTTATTATGTTTCCCAAACAACAGAAGTCGGTTATAAAATCATAACAATTCTTATATTATATAATCATTATAATATACAATACAAGGTTTGGCGAGTAAATGAACTGCAATATTTCCTACCGTCTAAAAATGACATGGAATGACTATCCAACTTACTTTTCCAGCACCTTGATATCCAGCAAAGCAGCATGAATGAGGCACATCAGACATGATCCCATTCAATGCCTAATAAAAAGCAAGGCAATCTTTCTCCACTTATCATTCTACATCATCACTATAGAAACTTCTTACTCAACTCATATGCATATTATATAGGCCAAGAAAGAAAAAAAAAATGTTGGGATCCTTCTTTCTTCTCAATCAGTCTTCTCTCAGTGGCTGAATGGGGTTCCCAAGGAAGTCCCTCATGATTCTATGGTTCTATATGACAAAATCTCCAAAGTCAATGGATAGAAGAATTATGACTACGAAAAAATTCTCGTGGTTCATAATATTAAAAAAAAAGGTGTGAATCAGTGCATCATCTCTGTATTTATTGATGCATTTTTCTTTGGACAGCTTTTACAGCTGCAACTCTTGCAGCAGCGGCTGCTTTGTTCGCTGCGATAACAGTTTTTCTCACCCTTTCATCTACCGATGACACTCTATATGCTTGCTCAGCAGCACGCTTCGCTTCCTGCTTATGGCACAGTAGTAGCAGATGAATCAGATTAATTCGTTTCACAATTTTAAGTTGTATATTGTGTGCCATATGTAACTCGACAATTTCATTATAACCTCATATTATTTATCCCATGCTTTAAAAATTATATAGTTTCATTTGATCTGCTTTTCACTTCATTCAGAAACTTCTAATGAGACCATGGCTTCATGATCCCAAATATGCAGTTACCTGTACGGCATTGAGAACTTTGGGATGGCTAAGAGCGTATGGAGATACAGGAAGGCTATTGTCTGCAGTAGGGATATAGAGAACACCATTTTGCCAGCGACCAGATTGTGCTTCTCCATTTCTGAAAGTGTACATACCGAGCCCTTGCCTCCTTCCCTCATGCCATGCTCCTTCATAGCGGTGCCCGTTTGCAAACTGATAAACTCCAAAACCATGCATCTTATCTGCAAAATATTCCCCAGCATACGTGTCCTCATTTCTGCATAATAAACCACACAAAGTTCAGGTAACTACATTTCAGTTTCAAATTAGCAATGCATTTTGGTTAACTCTGGCATTGCTAATTTGGATAACTCTATCTTCCATCACAGACTTTGAACAAATTTGCACAATTAGGTAATACAGTACCCTCTAATTCAAACTCTGTCGCACTAAAACATTTAGAAATGAGAATAAAGGACATAGTTTCATTTGTAAGATACTAAATAGCAGACCTAATTACTCCTTTTAGGCCAAGTAGAACTTTTTTATCAAGAAAATTCCTCAAAATGCAAGTGCTTCAGTGATGTATCTCTGGTGATACAGGGGAATATTATTTTGTTAATTGTTTGGAGAATCAACTATGAGCTACCTGATACAACATCACAGATTAACTTCAACATGCTGAAATTCTTACATATCGTTTTTTTCATTCAGCTATACAATTAGTTACAACAAGTTTAAAAGGGTTAATATGGACGAGAATGGCCATTCATAGCTTTCAAAGCTGGCTAAACTGGAAAGGACATCTAATTGTCAAATCTAATAACACAAAAATAAATAAATCCATATGCAACTAACATTGATTGGTAATACCAAACTAGATTAGATATTAATATAGTTTAACTATAAAAATAATTTAGTTTGACCAATAATCTATATTTGGTAAAATAATTTATTTGGAAAAAAATTAGATTATAATCTTAAAAAAAATAGTAGAACTAGTGTTCAGGTTAAAAGCTAGTAGATTATGATTTTTCTTTTCCTTTATACTTTTTTTTATCAAATGATATGTTTTAATAATAATATAATTATTAAATTATTTAATATATATATATAATGTTAGATGATAAAGATAAACATGCTTATTATATTGAAATAAGATATTTAATATAATTTTTATATTATTTAATATGTATATATATTATATAATTTATTTGTATTATGTATTTAAATAGATTTTATATAATTTTTTTATTAATATAAACATATTCTTTTATATTCTATTACATTTTTCAGTTAATTTTACCAAACACTTTTAATTGAATCAGCTAGATTATCAGTTAACAATTTTTTAGCTATTAGATTGTTAGATTGAAACTAGATTACAGCTAGTTTTACTCATTAAAATGTTACTTAGTGAATAAATATTTACCATTGACCAACAAGAGAGAACATATTCGGTATGTGAAACCTAATTGTAATTGAACTGAGAGCCATTCGCACCCTCACTTAGCCTTAAAACTTCAAGCAACATAATGAGGAGACTCAAACAGAAAATAAGTTCAATAATATGCAGTTGTGCAATTCAAACATAAAATACACGAAAGTCCGACACTTTAAAGTATCAGTGAATGCAAAGAACCAAAGATCAAAATCTACCTGAAATGATAACGACCAAAACCATGCTTGACACCCCACTTGAACTCCCCAATATACTTGCTGCCATCGTCGCAAGTACGAATTCCACAACCATGACACTGTCCATTGGACCATTCCCCTGAATAAACATCACCTACATAAAACCAATAAACCCCAATTCCATGCCTTAAACCCCTCCTGTATTGCCCTCTATACCGGCTACCTTTAGCCCAAGTTTCCACACCATAGCCTTCATACTTTTCATCAATCCAGTCACCTTCATATCTCCCACTCCCAGAATAGTAATAAACCCCACTGCCTGAGCACTTTCCCTGACGAAATTCACCCTCATAAACATCACCATTGCTGTAAACTTGAACCCAAGACCCTGAAATTGGCTTCTTTTCCACTTCTGGCCTAGACCCAATAGACCAATTAACGGGTTCTGATTCTTTTGAAGCTTGTGATACTGAACGAGTTGAACTGATCGTCTTGGGCAATGAACGAGCAAGGAATAGGCGAATGGAAGGCAAGCGAGGGAGTGCAAGATTGAGAGATACCAAAATGGTAATTAAGAAAGCAAGAATTGAAAGCAAATTAAGGATAAAAAAGCCGCGAGGAATGGATAAAAAGAAGTAAAAGAAAAGCAAAAAAATAAGAACTACGACCTCAAATATAAACAAAACAAACGAGCATGGCTAAAATGGAAACGGAGTTTACAAGTTAGAGTTCTGATGGAATATGAGCTTGCAAAGGGATCAGTACTCAGCTTTGATTTTGCAGTCTCACCACACAGAGAGGAGAGAGTAGGAGAATGAGTCAGATTCTACAGGATCAAACCTATGGGGAATGACGGAATAAAAAAAGAAAAGAGAGGGAAAAAGAAAATAGATAATAATAATAAAATAAAAAGAAATTAATAAATAATAAAAATTAATAAATAATAAAAAGAAATAAATAAAAATGAAAAAAATGAAGTAGAAGAGCCCAGATTCAAAATGAACAAATCGAGGCAAACTCTGAATATTAGATATGACCTCAAAATAACTGGGGTCAAGGTCAGCCAGTACGAGAGAGAAAGGGGTGTTAAATTCATGATTGTTGGTCTTTTGTGGGGTTTAGATTGTGATTTCAAATGGAAATTAGAGATGGGTTGTTGATGGAGAAAATGAAAGTGAGGCTGGTGGGGTAGAGGAGGTGGAGGTGGGATTTGGAATTGAAAATGGGTCAACTTTTGTAATTCGTTTTGCGGGTAATATGAAGATTGAGATTGAACTTGGATTTGTTGATGAATACAAGAGAGAGATGGTGGGGAAGTATTGAAACGAGAAGAAAAAGAAATGAATTACAAGAAGAAGAAGAAGAAGAAGAAATGCCTCTACTTCCACTTCTGCTTCTTCCTCTTCCACCACTCTCTTTTTCTCTGATCTGCGATTCTGACTTCTTTACAGGCATTTAAATTCAGAAAAAGCTTATTCCTTTTTCCTATGAAGCCTTTGTACGAGGAATGCTCTGATTTGATTTGATGAGTTTAATGAATCTTTTGTTAGAAAGAGTCCCTTTCAACAAAGACGTTAATTCAAATGTCACAACTCTGTTTGCTCTTTGATTACTGGTTTTGGTTTTATATCTGTTTATTTAGCAGGTGATTTGGATAAATTCTGGAAGGGATCCCTCTCAAAAAAAAATCCCAATCTTCAACTATTTGACCAAAATGACACCGTTTTTTTTTTCTTGGACGAAATTCCCCAAACTTATTTTTGTTTGTATTAAATTTCCCAAACTTATAGCTTTTAATGTAGGAATATATCATGTAAAAGGTTTAATTTCAATCATATTAAGTAATTTTTTAATAGAAAATAAAAGTGCGTCAATTTTTTTAGATGAAGAAACTATTACTCCTTACATTCCACATATTATAAAAAATTGTTTAATCATCATTAATTCTATAAATTTTTCATTCTAATTTACTTCAATATCCTTTTATTAAGTTTTTTTGTGTGAAACTATATATGTCATTTTATATGTTAACGGGCTAAAATTAATTATATTTGTGCTGGATGGAACTCCAAAGGCTGACAAATCACTTTTTTATCAAATTTTTGTGTGCAAAACCATATATATTTTTAGTATATATATTAATAGATTGAGACTAGTTTTGCTCATGCTTTAACATCATTTTATTAAGTTTTTAATTAGTAAAGAAAATACTATTTAATAAGTAAGAATGTGTTCCTTCTCATAAATACAAGTAAAATAAGAAAAAATATTAAATACTCAATTAATTTCATGGAATTTATCTTAATGAAAATAAATATATTTAATAAGTAAGAATGCGTTCGCTTCCATGGAATTTTTCTTACTGATCCAAAACTTCCTATTTCTGCTTCCATGAAGATGAAATTTATCATTTACGGTTTTTTTTTCTCTGTTTTTTAACTAAATAGATGAGAGGGAAAAAAATATCGTTAAACTTATGATAAAAGAAAAAAAATCAATTCTATCGAAAATAAAATCATAAATTGGAATACAAATTGATTAGTTGAAATTAATGAATCAGTAAAAATAAAAGAAAAAACATATGTGATATTTGAATATAAACGAAATAGTAAAACAAGGAAATATTTTTCGGAGAAAAATGAGAATTGAATACTTGAATTAATGAGAAGTATAAAAAGTTATAAGTTGGAAGAAAAAGAATACAGAGAATCCAAAAGTATTTTACGCTAATTTTTTGAACCATATCATAATTTATTTTTTTGATGTGTATGGGATCATTTTAAATTTATTTTAATTTAATAAAATGAGATGAGATGATAAAAGTTTTTTTTTATTTAATCGGAGATCTCATAAATATAAAATATTTTTTACATCTTTAAAACTGAAGATGAGCGTTTTACTTCTTAATAAATTTGTCTCGTATCATCAAATAAAAAAATTTGTCGACTCATTTCGAAATGTTATGATGTAGTTTGAAGAGCATTTGGATTATTGATGAACAAACCCTTATACCTCGAAGTCAAACTACAAATTTTCGCCGTTGCTTATAGTAGAAAAAGAAAAATTAACGAAGTAAATTTAGTCATAAGATATAATCAAACTTCAAACACCAATAAAACTCGACCTCGATCAATTAAGCTAATCAATTACCCCAAAATTAAGATTGGATTAGATTAAGACCATTGTTCTATTGATAATCAGCTGACTCAGAGTTGTGCGGCAAACTAGCAATTAATATATATCTGAACCACACTTATATAGTTTCACTCTATTAATTAATTTTTTTTAACATGTGAAAATAGATTCGAATCTATTTAATTATATGGGATGAGGAAGTACTAAATATTATTATTATTATGGGGAACATTTAAAATTGAAGCCTCTACAAGTGTAGATGATGAGTATGCAATTTGTTTTTATCCAAATTTGTCTCTTCTTTTCATGGCCTCAAATAACACATATATATATATATATATATATATATATATATATATATATATATATATATATATATATATATATATATATTTCCTCTCCTATATAAAACTATTAATATTTAATAGGAAACAATGTTATATCTCGTTGGTTTGAGTTCAACCAAAGAAAATGATATTATAATAATAGAGAAATTTTTGTCGTATAATTTATTTTACTTACGTAATATTCTTTTATTGGTTGAGATTACATAGACCGAATCTATGCAAAAATTTCACTATAATAATAACAGGTCTATGCAAAAATTTCACTATAATAATAACACTTACTCTATAGGTCTTTTTTGTGTGTACATATTTTGGATGGAAAATGAGATAGACTTATTAAATTTTTCATTTTTTTTAAGGGAACAAAAAACAGAAACATGAGAAAGGGATAGATTTGTTTGATATTTTAAATAAAATAATAAAACGATCTTCTCCTGATGATGATTTCATTTTCAAAAGGATTGTGATGAGTTTTTCCCTCTCCTTAAAGGTAGAGAGCTAATACAAAATATAATTATATAAACCTAACTTATAATTAAATAATTAAATCCTTAGAGTACATTAAGTCTGAATTAAGTCTGACCTGGCCCCTCCATGGTTATTTCATACGTAAATAGTAAACACATTGAATATGTCAAAATGAGATATGACATTTGAAATCTTTAAAACTATATTAAGTCTGAATAATAATTATTAAATTATCCTCAACCTCTTGCATTTGTAATTAATGTCTGCCTTTAAATTATTTTTTCCAGTTGACTTTATGCACTGACTAATGGATTCGCCCTGGAGGATCTGAGCAATCAAAATTATTTCCATATCTTAGAGTAATATCCTGAATTAAAGATCAGGACTCATGTTAAATCGATTTGATTATTTATTTTTTAAATTAATTTAAAATTAACTCTATATTTCAACTACTAAACAATAAATTCATTCGACATTTTTGACAAATCATCAAAAGTATCAAGTAGTTATAACATAAAAATCATAATGCCTAAGATGGGTTAAACAGTTAAAACTATAAGAGATTACTGGATTAGCAAAGAATGAATTTACCCATATAGCTTAACTATAAAATTTGTTTGAGACGGATTCTCAAATTCATTTATTTATTGTTGAAACTAACATTTTAATATTTGTTTATTAGTTTTGGTTACAAATATTTGTCCATCGCTATTTTAACGAATGAATTAAGAAAAAAATAAAATTAATAATCTTTATTAGTAAGAAATTGTAGCGACAACAAAAGGGCATGAAAAATTTCGCCAAATTCAGGACTAATTTTGGAGGAGAAAATTATTTATCCTAAATCTTTTCTTAATTAATTTGTCTCTTTTTAAATATTTCGTCGTTAAATCCTCGCTAATGAGAGACCGATAATCCAACGTAGCTAACTCCTTTTACAGTATCTGGCAAAATATTGTAATGTGATGAAGTTTCCATGTAAATTAACTATTAATAAAAGAGCTTGATTCGTTATAAATTGAAATAAAATATTAAATTAGAATTTATCATGTTAATTGAGTAATAAAAATAATTTTGATTAAGAAATAAAATTTATTAAACAAATTGAAAGACGAAACATTGGCCAATCCTTTATCCACATTTAGTGAGAACAAAGCCAAAAAACTACAGACAACACTGTCATGTTGATTTTATCACACTTGTAAATTTGTCTTGGCGGCAGCATTATTCACTATGTACAAGTTGAAGGAGTTAGTCATTCATGTCAACGTCAAGAGTTGGCCCAAATGAGGGCAACGTATCATGATTTTTATTATATAGTCGTTGGTTGAATTCCTATATAGGATGTTCATGCTAGCTTCAATAATCTTTTATTATTGTATACTTTAGTAGTTTCATAGAAGACCTTAATTGTTCAAGAATTAAGATTTATGTTGATAATGAGCCACTTCAAGAGTTGGATAAGGAAGAAAAAGTAGTGAAAAGAAAGCCAAAAATCCAAATCCAAAAGCTTAGAAACTTCTACGCCTGTGCCTGTGCCTGTGCCTGTGCCTGTGCCTGATGATATGACTGCCTACCCCATAGCTTTTTGTAAAAGTAAAATGGATAAAGGATTATTTTCACGTTATTTTATTACAATATAATACCCTAATCCCAAAATATTATTATTATTATTATTATTATATTCAATTCTATATTCATATTGAATTATGGATTCAACTATGTTGGCAAGTGTAAGAATATCTTTATTTTTTAATATATATTTTAAGAATTTTTTAATTTTTTTATATATATTTTTTTTAAAAAAATAAAATTTTTTATCATTTAAATAAATAATACATGATGCATCATAACACATATCATAATATAATTTGTGAAATGAAATAATATTGACTTGTTTTTATAAAAAAATTATATGGTTTTCACATTTTTACTGTTAAATGACATAAATTTTTTGTTGTGAAAGTATTTTCATTCTGTCAAAAAAATCCCTAATACTGTTGATGAATTAAGATCACATGGCATCACTTTGATTAAAAAAAATACCATGCAGGTTTACTCTTTGACAAATAAGAGATTGAAAATTCCCAAAATTATTTTATCTATTCATTATCTGAGAATAATTATTTATAAAATAAGTTTTACTTTGTTAAAAATAGTATTCCATCTGTTTTGCTTATAACAATTTTATTTGATCTTGTTGTGTAAAAAAATTATTTTGAGAAAATAAATAAATAAATATAAATATCAGTTTGCATGTTCATAAAGATGAGAAACGAATGGAATAATTCCCCCAAATTTCACAACATTATTTGATTCTTAACGTATATATGAAAATACAAGGAGGCTATTAGAATGGCAAAAGCTCATAATTCTTTGTGGATGTCCGGTTCACATTACCATCCACAGGCTAACTAGAAAAAATAATATCAAGTCATCAATCCTGATAAGACCCTTTTCCTCAGTCTCCTAACGCAATACAATTAAGACAAGCCTAACACTGTCTATACCTCTCAATAATCTCAAGGAGGAATAAATACTGATGCACAGAAGAGATAGATCAGTTTGACCTGCCATCAGGCCGATGGCCTGGTAATAGCTCTATTCTTTGAGCTTCTAGCAGGTCTCCAGACCCCCTTTCCTGCTCACATAATTGTTAATACACTAACCGTTGTGCTCTTTGTCAACAAAATTAAAATAACAGATCAGTTGAGCTATGCAATAAACTGAAACTCTCTGTTAACATCTAATTGCTGGGCATAAAAAATTTTCAGTTCTCCAAGGAGAAGCAAAATAACGACATTAAATGCACAAGTAAAATTATGGAATTTAAGGACTCAGTTTGAAGCACTGCCACTTTTCTCACTCTCATTCTAGCAAAGTACAAGCAAGGCAATTTAATCTAAGACGAAAATAAGGAGTTGCTAATCTGCAAGACCGCAACTCTGAAAATTGAAAGAAAAAGAAAAGGCTAACTACGTAGAAAACCAAAATTTAACGACTATTCAACCTACATGGTGGCATATTTTTCTTTATGGTACTTCTCTGAACCTATGAAACTTGCTCTCTTTTTTCTCTTTCTTTTTCCCGCCCAGTTTTCTAGTTGCTGGGGGCATTACTGGGGGACTTATAGCATCCTGCATCTGAATCACTTTTGCAAAACTCTCAATCCTCAAACCAAAGAGACTTCAACTTCCATTGTCAAGGTTTGTGCAACTTGAACCCAAATACTCTAGGAACATAGCTCTGTGATGACTTTTGCGGCTTGAGGTGCCCGTATGTCATCAAGAAGAGGTGAGGAAACGTTGTTCCAAAGTAGGCTCCATCAATGTCTAACAGAGTCAAGGAAACTTGAGAAATATTTAAACATACCCAAAACAAAGAGTGACCAAAGACATGAGAACAACAAGCCCAAACACTTACCAGCTTAGTTGCTAAAACACCATGACAAATTTTTCAAATGTTCAATCATGAAATTTTAATAATTTTTATTGCATAACAAGTCATAATTGCCTAAACATCCATCCCAAAGCATTTATTGCTTTATGCTATAATAACAAGTTGTCCGAATAAGCATATTTCCTTTCAAATTCAAAGACAAATGAACAATTATTGATGGTGGAGATATGAATCAATAATATTAAGATGCAACTAAGTACTATTCAGAAAAGTTGAAATAAATATATTAATAGTTATTTTCATGTCTTGTGCTTCAAAAATGCATACATGTGCAAAAGCATAGCTCAGTATAAATTTCTGATTGAACACAGCTTCAGCACAAGCTCAAGTTTAAGCTTTTTAACAAATGAACCCATGCTTGGTTTAAGATTAGCTAACAAATGAGCAAGATTGAGTTCTTAAATGAGCTAGACTTGTTAGCAGATCAAATTAAAAAGCATCGCATAACATCCGTGGTTGTATAAGTACACAAATAAGAAAAAAGAAAAATAAATCAGACGTGGTTTAGAAAAAGATCTACATCAAGCAAGTAGAGCTAATTACAATTTGAAAGTTACAAGACCATGTTTGCAATGCATAAACAAGCAGTTCACACATATATAATGTCTTTCAAATAGCAATTTAGAAACATTTACCAACACCTAGAAGAAAGCAAGTCGATGAATAAGAACATAACATCATTAGACAAATAAAGCATACTTGAAAAGACCTCCCTCCTAGGACAAGACCTAAATATAATACCTAGAAGAAAGCAAGTCAATGAATAAAAACAGAATATTGGCAGATGAATTCAGCAAACTTAAAAGACCTCACCAAGGACAAGTGCTAAATAAAACATTTACAAATCCTAAACCATAATTCTTGACCACTTTGAATTATATAAGTTCATGTTAGTTGGAAAACATAGTAATGAAAATCTAGGCCAAATTGAAAAACACAATTGCATAATACATGTATACGGGAGTAAATGTTAAACCTCACATAAATATATGCAGTTATGATGGCCTGTGAGAAAAAGGATACTACCTTGGTATTTGGATCGAGGGTAGTATATATCTTCACATTTAGGGCAACATATTTTGACTGTGCTTGACCGCGGGATGTCTGACTGACCTACTGGAAGGCATGGTTGCCCACAGCAAAAAACTCGGGGGCATCTCCCAAAGTCACAGTTCTTATACTTGTCCAGCTGTAGAAATAACAACATTATTCCACCAGGTGCAAGTTAGCCAATCATAACAATGTCAAAAGAACTTAATCACAAAATCTTACCATAGCCGCCATCCCTTTGCTAGTCAATATGTATCGGGCATGAATCAGACCATAAAGCATCTCTGCTGCTGATTCAACTAATTCATGTTGTTCCTCCGTAAACATATCCCCTATCCCAATCAATTGCAAAAAACAATCAAATAAGTGACCAAAGCCACAAACATACATAAAATGCCAGACACCAGGAACCAAAGGTGTCATAAAAATTTGATAGCCCGCAAATGTGTACAGCTATATAGATAAATCAAATGTCAGGCTCCAGGAACCAAAAGTTACCATGAAAATTTGATAGGCCTCAAACACGTACTTCTATATAAATTATAGAATGCAGACTCTAGGAACCAAACATTATCTTAAAGTTTGATGCGGATAATATTATTGGCTGTCTGGAAATAGAGTAAATATAGTTGCATCACAAATACTTGGACAACACTTACCTAGACCACATCCATCATGAACCAATACAATCATATTCTGACATGTATGCAAATGAAGGTCTGGGTCCATCATTCATATCCTGCCATGTAAGCAAAGTAGTTATTACTTTGCATACATGGTGGAATATGATTGGATTGATCCATAAAGACCCGACCTAGGCAAGAAAAATTCATGCCTACATATGCAAGTAATGCAAGTAATGTGAAGAATGAAATAAATGAACTACACAATCTTCTTGACTACATCACACACTCCTCAATATAAGCTTTGACATGAGAGAATCTTTATAGTTTCGATCACATGTCAAAATGAACATGCCAATCAACCAACCTGAAGATGCCATGCTTACCATGAGAGCATTCTACATCCAAAATCAAATCAAGTGCATAATCATAATAAGGAACTTGACTGCTTAATCCACATAGGTTAAAATCATCTTGTATGTAGTCATCATCAACTTCACAAAAGAATTCATTTCCTCGCAGATTGCAGAACCATGAGATCCAAGAAGTGTCATCCCCATCAGAACCACTAACATCTGATTCCTCGCTGTCTGTTTCAGATTCCTCTGCATTGTGTCAGCCATCAGATAAACTTAATTGCTGATATTAAAGCATAAGGCAAGTATTGATAAAACTAAACAAAATCACAAAAAAGAGGCAAAAAGTTCATCCGAAACCCCACAGAAGGAGAAATTTACAGTTTATTTTTGACAAGGGTTTGGGATACTTCTAACAAAAATTACAAGTAGGTGGGTTGCCATGTCATATTGTACACATGTATTGCATTTTCATACAACTTAATTTAACCTTACAATCAAGATTGCTGGAAAAATTGTAAAATGTGTGTGTGTGTGTGTGTGTGTATCCTTCCATTTACCAAAGAGAATCACAGCAACACAAATGTCTACCAATTGCAAAAGATATATTAAGAAAACTCTAAACCACAGCTATAAGAGTATCGGAATCAATCAACAAATAAAAACTCCTGTCAACTTTAAAAATTTATAACTTGAAAGAGTTCCGAGGATTAATGATTATGGCAGTTGTTAACATGTTAGCCACTTGAAAAGTGTCATGGTTAGCCTCATATTAAAACAATTGTGATTTACTGTTACGACTCGAAGCAAAAGTTTTATATCCTGTTAAAGGGTAACAATTGAATTAAACTTTCTCAATCAGAGAATATCACTTCAAAATAAAAAATGATAACAATAAGATAAGACACCAAAAAAAAAACATAAAGCTCTTAAATTACGAGATTAAAGATTCACCAAACAAGAACACAGATATAAATAGTAATGAAAATAAATAAAATGTTTGTAAGAGAAAAACTACCATCGGAGGCGTTGTTTTTGGAGAGGGGATCCTCGTGATCAATTGGTTGCTTCCCCATGAGGCGAGACTGGTACGAAAAATCCTTGCCGTTGATTGCTCTAGAAGTAGAAGGAGAGGATCGCTCGAGATGCTTATCAAGAGCATCATTGATTCGCTTCCGATCGCCGTGACCAACCTCCATCTTAGACCCACCGGTTCCTCGGCTGTACATGACGACGGCGACGATGATGAATTTCTCCTTCTCTTCCTTCTCCTCCTCCGATTCTTCTTGCTCGACTATGATAACCCTTCAGCGCGTAATCATCGACACATGGCGTGAAAAAAACCCAAATAGAGGGCTTTCCTTCTGATGGAGAGAGAGAGAGAGAGAGAGAGAGAAGGGGGAGGGTGCGGGGACTGAGCTTAAGCTATGGGGTTTTCATTCTTCTCAATTTCTCGTAAGATTCTGTGTGTAGATTTGATTGGGTACAGGTGGATTTGGAAAATAACAGAAAGAGAAGGGTACAGTTGCAAATATGAGGAAAAATTGATAAAATATTAAAATCCGCCAATCGTTCTACACTACTTCAATCTGTAGGAGGAAAAATCATAGAATTCCCCTGAACTTCTAGAAATAAGTACAATCACATCCTTAATTTATATATATATTTTGATGTGTCCCATTTTCATAGGATGTCAAAATCTACCAAAAATATTAATCTTCGACGGAACAGCAAGCAGCGGTGAAAATAATCTGCTCTAGAGCTGAATCAGGCTCAGCCCAACTCAACTATATATTTCAGATTTGATCCAACATAAATGACAAAGGGCCTAGTAAACTAGATATGGGATTTTTTTCCAAATAATAAAAATAATTATTTATATATAAAAATAATTATTTAACATAGTTTATATATATATATATATATATATATATATATTAAAAAAAAGAGTAAGAAGAAGAAGAAAAAAGTTGCATTTGAAGCTTTAAAGGTGTGGACCAGTAGACCCAATCACAAAATAGAGACATTCTTAGAAAGAGTGATTGATGTTGACCTTTATTTATAAGATTTGTCACGTCATCAAACATTCACTTGCTAAGCATGCTTTTGATTTACTCATCATATCCCAACAATACATACATTTGACACGTGCTGAGCAAGCGGGTGGGGTATAGACAAGACTACAATTGTAGGAAGAAAAACACACACACGGCTATTCCATTTTTTGCAAATTAAAATTAAAATTCTATTTATATATATATAGCGCAGTAGTATCTACTGTTTATTACTGTAGCTATGCTGACATGTTTATCCTTCTTCAACTTAAAAATGTTCCAGTGGACATGGGGAAGCAGAGACACTTCTTCATTCCATTTAGCAGGAACCCTAGCTAAGACCAAGGCTAATTGGGTTTAAAAGCAAAATAAAGCATTTTAATTAAAAAACCTATCTATTTTAGCTGGAGATTCTTTATGCCTTCAGGGCTTTTTTCGTGCTCTTCCTTTTTTCTCATTTGGTTTTCTATAGAATTGATATTCACCAAACTCATTTCCTCCATGATTTTATTCTTCTTTTGCTTCGGTTGGATTGAGTTTCCATGGATTTTCATTTATCTCATCTTCCTCACCCAAGGTTTTCCATGGCCCAGACAAATTGATCTCCCTTTTGTTGAAAATTTTGATATTGTCCGAACCCATTTCTTCCATTTTTCTCATGATTTTCTTCTTCTTTTGCTTCAATTACATTGATCTCCCTTTTGTTGAAAAATTTGATATTGTCCGATCCCATTTCTTCCATTTTTCTCATGATTTTCTTCTTCTTTTACTTTAATTTTACATTTAGCTTCCATGGATATTCACTTATCTCATCTTGATTTCATCTTCCTCACCCAACTAATTTAATAATTTACAGAGCAACGGATGAAAGGAGTCAATTAGTCAAAAGAGGGAGAGAAAAATAGAGATAGTGCGTGTTGGGTTCATGTTCATGAGGTAATGATTATAGTTCGGGCTATAATTCAGATTTTGATTTGGAAAAATTAAGTTTAAAATCATTTATTACTATTAACGAACCGAACTCGAAAATCTTATCGAACTCAATCTTAATACTGGTTAAGCTCGCGAACATATTTATTTAAAAAAACTCGTGAACGTATTCGATTATGAGTTCTTTCACGTATTCGATTAAAAGTTTGCAAACGAATTCATTTAAAAGTTTGAGAACATATTCGTTTAAAAGTTTATAAACATGTTTATTTAAAATTCGTTTATATTATATTTTGTCATTGAATTCGAGCTTTTGTCATTATTCGTTAACGAGTCGAAATCGAATTTTTGTTATTATTAGTTAACGAGTCAAACTCGAACTTTTATCATTATTAATTAACGAGTCGAACTCAAGATTTTGTCATTATTAGCTCACGAGTCGAACTCTACCTAAACTCGTTAAGTATAATAAACGAGTCGTCCACAAACTTGATAATTTTTTCAAACAAGTCGAGCTCGAAGTTAAGTATAAAAACTCAAATCGAGCTCGAGTCTGTAAGAAAGTTAAATGAGTCGAACTCACCAATATTCAATTCGGTTCGGTTCATTTACAACTCTAATTATACTAATTTTTTCCAGTAATTTCACCTTACATGCACATGACATGCACTTTACAGCCCCTCTCTTTTTTGCTTCTTTTTTTTTTTTACAAAACACATTGAAAGTTTTATAATTTTTTTTTTTGTATTTTGATTATTCTGTCTTTAGATTTTAGTTTTATCATATTTAATGGCTAAATAATTATAATTTTATGTATTATATATGTTAAACATATAAGAAATAATGAATTTTCAGTAACAAATAAAAAGTATGAATTATATATAACATTCTTTAATTGAAAAAATAAATAAATTATAAATATAATTCATTTTTAAATCATGATTTACATTTTGTCTATTTAAAACTAATGTTAACCATAATTTTAAAAACAAATTCTATTCATAATTAACTTAATATTTTAAAATTTAACAATCATATTTTTTTATGTAATTATAAACAAAATTCTGCTAAAGTAAATAATTTAATGTAAATTTGAGGATTGAGATGCTATAAATAATATAAATGATATTTTTAATAAATTTAATTTTCCCTATTGAAGGATAAAAACTATCTCTACATAGTAAAAAAAAAGATTTATAAATTTCTTATTGGTAAATTTAAAATTAAATTAAGACAAATTAATTGGAATGTGAAATTGAAAATTATAAGATATTATTTTTTCAAGTCTCATTGAAATAGCAACGAATTTCCTAGAACATAAGCTATCTGATTTTTTTTTTTTTTATCAAGTAAATGTTAGGGAAGGGAAGGATTAGATTTGAATATTAGTTGCTGGAAATACTTTTACGACATATTTGGTATAGTAAAAGAATAAGATTTCATGAAAAGTAAAAATTTATTTCTATATTGGTATTTTGAAATTTCAATATTTCTTTTTAATATGTTCATGTAATAGGAAATAAAATTTTATTTTTATTTTCAGTTTAATTTTATTCGGAGTAATTTTTAGGATATAAAATATTTTATTTAAAAAACACAGAAATTTTTTCAAATATCAATAAACTTAATATATTAGAAATTCTTATGCAGAATTTTATTTATAAATATTTTAACTACAAAATTTAAATTTACTTTTATTTGCTTGCTTGCTTTCCATTTCAAGGTTAGGTAGCTTCCATTTTTCAATTTATTTTTTTTTATAATATATTCCGGAAAAAACAATAACAAGATGAAATGTTTTACTTATCAATATATGCTTCCAAAATTGTGTTTTACCTGTTATTAAATTGTTTATCTCATTATCTTACATCCACGAGTCATTTTTCTTTTTTTCCTTATTTGTTTCATGATATCTTTTTATGAAATATATTTTGCTTTTTTAAAAAAAAAATAAATCAATATTTTTTATTGTTATTTTCATTTATATCCAGTAATGCAATGTTATGTTTTCCATCCACCTTGCATATGCAACTTTTTTTCATATGTAATTCTTTTAATATTCTCTTAAATTTATTTTTTTATTCTGATACGAAAATATTTATTTTGCAATCATATATATATATATATATATATATATATATATATATATATATATATATATATATATATATATATATATATATATATATATATATATATATATATATATATATATATATATATTGCTATGGTTAGTTGAATCTTATACTTACATATATACATTTTTTATTTTAGTGTTGTTAGTTGAATCTTATTTTCATCAAAGAATTATTGTTATTATATATGTTGTTTATGCTAGACTCTTATGTTATTTCATATAATTAATGTTTAAATTTTATGCTCCCGGTTCAACGCTGGGCCACCTTCTAGTAAAATATAAAAAGCTTGTAAGATTTTTCTTATATAATTTATCCAAATCAGCGTGAAAAATAAATTAATTCAATGGTTCAAATGTCTCAAATCATTCACTTAATATAAAATGTTTAGAATTCTCAAACCTATAACTCTCTTATAGAAAATTAAAATAAAATAAATATTTTGATGATTTATGACTAAAGAGAGTGGGTGGATCATATTCATAATTTTTTTTCCAGCCAGTGGCCTTTCAAAAAATAACATTTTATTTTTCCCCGATTTCAGGTTTTTCTTAAAAAAAAAAAGAACTCAAATGTAAAGAATAACAACTAGCATCTTGGATTGTGTTCCAAATATAGGAGCATAATGAATCAATCCACAGAGATTATGTTAAGTTCTTGAGCTTCAAGAATACAGAAAGAAGAGAATGGAGGGAGAGGAAAAGAGAGTAGAGAGAGAAGAAAATTGAGAGAAAATAATAAATTTCTTGTTTATTGATAGCAAAAGAAGTGAACTGTCTACTACTCAATTACAAACAATTTATACAATGAATTCCTTATTCTAATTACTGTTACATATGACCAGTAACAACTCATGGAACTTGTAACACCTTATAGATATCATACTTCTTTGTATCAAGTTATCATGCATGGCATAAGGTAAGGCAAAGATCTTATTTATAGTAAGTGAATTTTTTTTAATCATCACATTTTATAACATTATTCAACAATCAATATTGAGGCATTAACTATATACATAATATATCACATATATTAATAACTAAAATATTATATCTAACTATTTTTTTAAAGCTTATGAGTTTGAGATTTTTTTTTTACACATACTAGGACAAAATCATTGTAACTATACATGTGAGAACATTCAAACTCAAAACATAGGTGATATGCTCTCATGCTAATGTAAAATGCAAGGACCGATTGTTTCATAATTTTTATATAAACTTCAAATTGAGCTATTTATTATTCTCTATCTGAAAAATGATGTAATTTGGTACGTTGTGACTCAATGAAAATAACCATAAAATGAGCTCTAAAGCACCAACGTTCTATAATAACAAATAACAAAAATACACAATATATGTCTTATATTTCATTTCATTTATCAATATCATATAGATATAAGCAAAATTAAAACATACAATTATTGTTATTTACTTATATTTATGTTTGTTCTTTTTTTTGTGACTAGACTAAACAAATATTGTCTTGGGATTTTCATGTAAACATTTATCATGTGATCATTTACATTAACTAGCTATCTTGATCATATGTTTAATTTGCGTATTTATTAGATCATAGACCTCTTCTTTTACTATTTATTTGCATTTGATTATTTGTTCGAGTCTTAGGCATCTTCCACTGCTTTACAATGTTATATTGCTAGTCACAACATCTTTTGAGCTCGTATGCAAATGCATTTATAACCAATCATTCCTCATTCATTGTCATTATATCAACGTTTGAACAACCATTTATCCATCATTTTATACAAAAAAAATCAAGTATATGTAACACAATCATATATATACCATCTCATATCAAAATCAATTATGGCAATCACAATGTCTACAAAATGGTTTAGTGATATTCAGTATGGATAAAGAGATATATGAATGGATCATGATTGATATTTTGATTATAATTGATTTCTTTGTACTTGTGTAGCTCTAACAACTTTGTCCTAATTTTTGAGATATTTATAAACAAAATTAACAAAAGTGAAAAATATAAAAGTTTTATAGTTATGTCTTAGTTAAATGCCTGTGAAAATATTATCTTCATACGTTGTGTATTTTGATAAGTTATGTTAGCAATAATAAAACTGGTATGAATGAATTCTTCCCGCTTTTTAAAAATTTTATCCTCAAAATTTAATACTTCTGAACAAATGTAGATATTATTTTTTCATATTTTCTTTTGTTTCTCATATTACTTTCTTGTGAATAGTTTTTCCATAACACTTTAACTAAATAAGTCTCTTGGTATCTTAATAGTTTCGTCTTGTATCCAATGATTTCCACCGGTTCCTCCACATAACTGATGTCATCTACAATCTCAATCGTTTAGTCTTTAAGTACATGTGTAGGATTTGATTTGTATCCTCTAAATATATTTATATAAAACATATTATGAATCTGAACTATCTCTGGAAGTAAAGTCAATCTATATGTCAATGAATCGATCCTCTCAAGAATTTCATAAGACCATATCCACCTTAGGCTCAATTTACTTTTCTCACTAAACCAAATTACCCATTTCCATGAAAATACTCATAAAAATATCTTCTTACCTACCTCATATTTCATTCCTCTTTTGTGTTGATCAACATAACTCTTCCATTTGTTTTGTATTGTCTTCAACTTGATTTTGGCTATCTTGATTTTATCCACTATATTTTATACTATCTCTGGCTCTTCTAATACTCGTGTTCATTCTTCACCCAAATGAGAGAACTTTTGCATTTTCTCTCATAAAATACCTCATATGGTATCATTTAAATATTACTATGATATTGGTTGTTGTATGCAAACTCTATCAATAATATATATATATATATATATATATATATATATATATATATATATATATATATATATATATATATAATCCCAAACTCCCTTGAATTCCATAACAAATGCCCAAAGTATATCTTCCAATATCAGTATAATTTTCTTTGATTGTTTATCAGTCTATGGGTGAAATGCAGTACTAATAATTCAAAAATATTTTTTTTATTGATTAGTGAAATTAGATATATATAGAGAGAGAACAAAAGATGATGATGATGATAATAATAATAATAATAATAATAATAATAATAATAATAATAATAATAATAATAATAATAATAATAATAATTAAAAAAATGACAATGACATGCAATGGAGTTGTTTTTTTCCTTATCAAAATTTTGCATGTCTATCATATGCCTTATCACAAATCTGCATAGTTGTTATTTGCCTCTTCTTCCACATTCCTTCTTCTTCCACCACCATAACAATCATCTTTTCTTCCTTATTTCACTCAAGACTTGCAGAAATATCAGTTTTAACAAATTTGTTATTGGTAAGTAATCATTTCTCATTATACCAATTTGTTAGAATCTGTAAATAAACAGATTGCACAATAATTTTGATGACCATAGAAATTGATTTTGAAAAAATTTAAAATATGAAACTTGTATATTTGTTTTATACATATGTTTGTAAAACTGTTTTATAATACTTGATGTATATGAAGAGAAACATTCATTTGAGTGAGGTTGTTTTTGGTTAGAACTCTAACAAGTTACCCTAGTGTTTTTATTTATTTAGACTATTATAAAGGTCGAATTAGATAAAACACAAAATATAAAAATTGTAGATTTATATGTCATATACATGTTTATAAATTGGTTTAGTGAAATTTAGTATAAATAATGAGATATATATAAACGAATCACGATTGATTATTTGATTAGAGCTGTTTCCTTTGTACATATGTAGCTCCAACAACTTTGTCCTACTTTTTGAGATATTTATTGACCAAATGAACAAAAGTGAAAAATATGAAAGTTTTAGAATTATGTCTTAGCTAAATGCTTGTAAATTTTTACCTTCATACGTTGTATATTTTGGTAAGTTATACTAACAATAAAACTAGTATGAATATCACCCTTATGTTGGACCAGTGACATAAACCTTATTATTTGAAGATATTAGAGAGCGAATCAAAACAAGTGTTAAACATTAAAAAAATATTCACTTGTATCTTATCCAAGTGCTGAAAATTTTTATAACAAGTTAGAATGAACGTTGAAAGATATGAAGTAATAAAATTGATATGTTAAAATTGCCTAAGGATAGGAAAATAAAGCAAATTTTGAAACTTCACTAAAAATCAGGTGATGCTTCAAATGCTCTTAAATTTGAATATGTTATAACCTTATATATTCGCTTTAGTTAGAAACAAGAATCACATAAATTAGATGAGTATAAGAGAAGTTACAGGCTCATCAGTTTACCAAGGACAAACTGCCACATAAGAAAAATATTAGTTATTTGTTTATATTATATTAAGATTAAGTTTCTCTAGTCTTGCCTTTATCTATTATATTTCCAAACAGGTTCAAAGCAAGTTGGAGACATAGAAAGAGGAAGTAAACAATAAATTAATGATTGAATATCAAAGAAAAAAGTGGGCATAATTATTAAATGATTTCTCTAATACACATAAATATTGCTTGCTATATGAAATGTGAAATGTGAAATGATCGTCCAATTTATGTGACTCTTGATAATTAAAACTAACATATAAGATTATAATATATTCAAATTTAAAAGCATTTTGAACATCACACAATTTTTACTGAAATTTCAAAGTTCGCTCTATTTTCCTATCCTTAAGCAATTTTGAGATAATAATTTTATTTCTTCATATATTTCAAGATTCATTCTAAGTTATGAAAATTTTCAAGCACTTAGACAAGATACAAGTGAACATTTTTTTATATTTAACATTTGCTCTGATTCAACCTCTAAGGCCTTCAAATTAAAAGATATATGTCACTGGTATAAAACAGGAGCAACATTCAAGCCAATTTTATTGTTGTTATCATAACTTACCAAAATACACAAAATATAAAGTTAAGACTTTCACAGACATTTAGCTAAGACATAGTCCTAAATTTTTCATGTTTTCCATTTTTTTTAATTTGGTATATAAATATCTTATAAAGTAAGGCAAAATTGTTGAAGCCACACAGGTACAAAGGAAACAACTTCAATCAAATGATTAGTCATGATTTGTTCATATATATCTCCTTATCCATACTAAATTTCACTAAGTCATTTTACAGACATGTAGATGACATATAAATCTACAATTTTTATGTTTTGTGTTTCATCTAATTCGATGTTTATGATAGTCTAATCAAAATCAATCTCACTCAAATAAATATTTCTCTTTATGTACATCAAATCTTGTAAAACTGTTTTACAGACATATGTATAAGACAGAGATGTACAAATTTCATATTTTGAATTTTTCCAAAATCAATTTCAATGGTTATCAAAATTGTAGTGCAAATTACTGTTTGTTTACATACCCTAACAACTCTAATCAAGGTTGGTATAATGAGAAATGATTGTTTACCAATAACAAACTTGTTAAGACTAAAGTTGCTACAAATCTTAAGTGAATTAAGGAAGAAAACTTTGTTGTTATGGTGGTGGAAAAAGATGGAACGAGGAAGAGGCAAAGAATAGCTATGTAGATTTGTGATAAGACAAATAATAGGCATGCAGAAATTTGATAAGGCCAAAAAACAACTCCACCTTATGCCTTTTTATCCCTTATATCTTTCTTTTTATTATTTTTATTATTATTTTTATTATTATTATTATTATTATTATTATTATTATTATTATTATCATCATCATCATCTTTTCCAATATATATAATTTCACTATCCAATACAAAAAATATAATTGAATCATTTATTTACTTAAATATTCAATTTAATTAAATTAACTATGTCAAATTTTTTATTAATTCCTATCCAGTCATTTTATTTACTTTAACTTAATTTCATGCCATCATCATTTACATTATTAAATAGACACGTACAACTCAATTCAATTGCAAAATACTTGAACACGTAACGATTTTGTCATGAACTTATTCAAATAAAAATACATATGGAATGAATGTGTTCAAATGAATTATATGCAAGATATACATATTCAAATAAATTGCATGTGGATAAAGTTAAGGATGTTACAAAACTAACTTCCCGATAATGTAATTCACGTTCCAATTGCTTATTCAGATGATACATTAGCACTAATATACGATCGACTTTCTACATTGATGACTAATGTCTTATCAGCTATTTCGGCATTTATGATCGAAGTTGGCTGAAATTCAACTACTCCTACATTGATCCCCACTTATGTTTACCTGTTGTTCATCGCTTCCAGTTGTAACATATTACAATATATTAATACACGGGACAGGAAAAATATAAGAAAAATATTACTAATACTTTCTTTTCAATACTTTATTGGACAATTGCTCTGTAATTGGTCAACATCATCTAAATTTTAATTTATAAAATTTACAATTTTATTTAATAAATTAAACTTGAAG
Source organism: Triadica sebifera (assembly GCA_023653625.1). Lineage (NCBI taxonomy): Eukaryota > Viridiplantae > Streptophyta > Magnoliopsida > Malpighiales > Euphorbiaceae > Triadica > Triadica sebifera. Next base: position 7,057,811 of record CM042913.1, read on the forward strand.
ATGTGGATCAATGATAAAGCAAGTATCCAAAAAAATGCTGAAAGTAAAGTGTTGAAAACTTCCTTATAATACAAATTCGAAATTGCATTTTTAGTATTTTCACTTTAACACATTCAAGTTTGAAATTTTCAAATATGCACCAGTTTATATTTAAGTGGATGAATATAATTGGGAAATTTCAAAGACACTTAAATGTTTTTTTATTAATTACTCACTAGTAAAACAAAAGGATAACTACAAAGAAATCAAAAATTTTATGCATTTTAATATACTTGAAGCCAATTCCTGCAAAGGGTTCGCTGCAAGCCCAGCTGTGACACTTCTATTTTAAATTGTAGCACAATGCAACTTAATACTTAAAATACATACCAAATGAGAACAATATTGCCAAAGAACTTCAATCGAAATGCAAAATTGAGACCATTCTATTTTCCATATTTAAGTTCAAGATATAGCGTCGACATTTTAGTTTTTAGGAGCTCTTCAAACAAGCCGCAGATTGTTCAATAGAGAACCAAACTATAAATATTTTTTCCTTAGTCCATATCAATAACTATACCAGTTTCAAACTTCATGTTCCCAGTACATGCCTTACTAAGCTACTAGAAATAGAGAATGAATAGGGTGCATATATACATAAGTTAAAATACAATGTACATATCGAAAAAGGGATACCATAACAGTCGATGTAGCTACGCTTGATCATCATAAGCTTGATCATCTCCAACAAAGTACTTATCCTCAGCATCAAGGTTGGCTTCTCTAAGCCAATGATCATCCAAGGTTTCATCATCATCTATCTTTGAGTAATCTAAATGCTGGTGGTCTTTCCCAACAAGGAACTTTTGGTGCATGATGTATGTAAATTGATTCATCATATTTTCCTACTCCACTAGAGTTAAAGTTACTACCTCATTTTGCTGCTCTCTACTCAAGTGGGCACCATTGGCATCATCAAACATTTGGAGGTGATAAATATAAGAATCTCATTATAGATTATACAATTCCCTTAATAAGAGTTTTAAATAACAAATTAAATTGTAATAGCTATAGTCAAATATCCGCACAACATTATCCTAAGATCGTTAAGAAAGAATCAATCATAATCTCAATATCATGCACAAACATACGGAAACCATATTGCGGCAAAATAGTACCCCATTTTCATATTTTTTTTCTTTTTCCCTTTTTTCTAGATAAGAAGAACCCTTGTGCATCCTACTAACACATAATGTAGATAATACCATATTTTTGTACCTCCAAGTCAAATTGAAACTTTATCTTTAAACTTATTGCTCATGAATGACCAAATAAATTTCTAATATTATTTTATGTAGGCAATTCATTTATGTTGGCAATGATGATGTTTGAAATTTCATTTATTTAGAGTTCTCCTTGTATGAGAGACAAACACAATTCAACAATTTTGAAGGATGAAATGAAGTATGTCATATAGCTCTAGTAACCAAAAAAACTAATACACAAATTGAAAAGTGCTATATTCAACAATAAAATTAAGTATCTCACATGGATCTAGTGAAAAAAAAAACAAATACACAAATTAAAAGTGTTATATCCAAGGCTCCTGCTAGAGCAACAAAAGAAAATAACAACTTTCAGACAATTGCAAAAGCCAGTAGGCTAACAACCTAAAACTAAAATATCAGAATGATCCAACTAGCTTAGTAGAGTTAAGGAACATCAAAGTAATAAGAACAACATAATCAAAAGTTGTAATCTTTTGGTCATCATATTGAAAGACTTGGCACAACAGAACACATTGAAATAAAGTCTTAAAATTTATCAAGTCTTGGATATAGCAATATTAAGGAGCAATGCATTCAGGCCAGTGAACAAGATATATAAAGTCTTGCAAATTATAAGAGGAACACCAAAAGGATAACACAATTAAACACAAAGGACAGTTTGATTGTGCGATACGACAGACAAGTAAAAAAAATTAAAAAAAATCTAAGAGAAAATAATTTCTACCGCAGAGGAGCAAACGTCACCATTGATTTTCTTCATTTCTTCATTCTCCTCCTCCTCTTCCTCTTCCATTTGTTGGTTTGTTTCATTACTGACCCAATCCCTTTTAGCCACACTTAATCTTTGTTGCTCTGCCCTAATCTTGGAAACCAAAATAGCTTCCTTGGACCTTCTCATCAATGTCTCGGACCACCGCTCCCCAGGCCTGGCCATACCCCTGGCACTTTGATCTTGAAATTTTCCCACAAACTCATGATGCAATGCAAGTAAGGTTCTCTCTCCCTCATTATGACACTCTTTACTATGCTCGGTGATGATTTTATTATGTTTAGATGGTCAATTTCGTTATCTTGGTTTAGTCATAGATGTTATAGGTGTAATTACATAGAGAACGATATAAAGAATATTGTATAAGTTGCACATGTTAATTGCTTTTACATGTAGATGAATATGATGTAATGATGTGTTTGTATGAGATAGCTACATGATGCATGCAAATATAGAAAAATGTCTAATAACATGACATATATTGTAAAATGGCATATGATTGCATATTGCATGTATATAATATATTATCTTATTTATATGTACCATTAAACCTAATGCTTAGTATAAGAGTTTATCTCGCACAAATACCGTAAATATATATCGGAATATAGTACAAAAAATCAACGGAAATCTAGTGTAGTGTAACAGCTACACATTGAAATAGTGGGTTTCACATCATTTGTTTTAGCAAGTACAAATACTTTGTAAATAATATTTTAAATATAAATGTATATAGTTTCTTGTGTTATGTTATTATAACGTGTAAAGTTTAAAAAATGTTATGTTTTCCAATAATTAACAAGTATATATCCGAAAAAATATAGCGTAATATTCTCATATTCAAGCACTTGCTATTGGGGTAAGAGAGTATTACAATTATTATCTCAAACAATATTTTTATCAAAAAGAGTGAAGTGAATTGTTAGTTTTTAAAAATTAATTTTTTATTATAATTTATTAAACTTCAAAAAGTTTTATGTAATTTATTCATTTTTAATAAAATTTATTCCACTAACATATTTATTCACCTATCTCCCTTTTTTTTTTTTTTCATTTTATGCCTTAATCCAATAAGAAAAATAAGAAATATAAGCAAATCTACAATCACTTTTCCACCAAAATGCAAAAACCATTTTTTATTATTTTTCTTTCGTGTTTTCATTATGTTAAAGAAATTGAAGCATATCTCCAATCATTTTTTCACAAAAACCTATTATTTAGCCGCCAGTCTCACCTCTATTTTCCTTCTTCTTCTTTATTTTAATTTAACAAATTACAACTAAAAACAAATTTTTAAAAAATTAACAGTTTATCCTGTTATTTTTTGATAAAAATATTGTTTGAAATAATAATTAGGAAAATTGTAACTTAAATGTATTGGTTGCTCTGCAGTTACAATCGTTAGTAACAAGCAGATTTATTAGACTGTATATAAAATTCTAAAAAATTCATACAAAAATATTTCAAATATAAAAAAAAATCATGTGGTATATTACACTGCAATATTGAAAATTCATAGAGTATCAAATGAAACTCTAAACTCTTATAAAAAATCATTAGACTGTACATAAAATTTTAAAAAATTCTTATAAAAATATTTTAAATATAGATAAATCATGTAATATAATACACTGAAATGTTTAAAATTCATACAGTATCAAATGAATGGATATTATCTCAAACGACAGGAAGGTAAACTACTAGTTTTTCAAAATTTATTTGATTATAATTTATTAAAATCTCAAAAAAAATTTATGTAATTTGTTCTTTGTTTTAACATCTTCTTCTTTAACTATAAATATTGGCAGAGGTGGACACACGTTATAGGCTTTGGGGTCCAATGACCCCATAATTTTTTCAAGTGACATATTAATGGGAGTAATATAATAATGTAAACCCCACTAAACAATAATAAGACCCCAGTAAAATATAAAAAAATAATTTTTTTTCTAACTACTCATATAAAAATTACAAAAATTGATGGAAAAAATTATTATGAAAAAATTAAGTTACAAAATTGAAATTTTTAGTTAAAAAAAGCTTCTGAATAAAAAATTTATATTATATTATATTATATTATATATAAATTTTTTTGAATACACCTATTCTTTTGATTCTATTTTTTCCTACAAAAATGGAAAATCGGCAACGTTTATATTTTAAATTATTTTCCATCAAATCACAGTTCAAAAAGAAAAAGACAAATATTGTTGATAGGAGAATTGGATTTGAATGTAGTTACAATTGTTTTATGGTGGTAGGAAAGGAATAAAATATTAATACGAGAGAGAAACAAAAAAAAATTCAAAATTTAAATAAAAAATATTGAAAAATTTAGATAGCATATGAGACAATTTCTCAAGCTTGAAATGATTAATACGCCTGGATTGACCATTTTAGCCGATATGAGTTTGGTGGTTTAAAAGCTCCCTAAATTAATTATCAAGTATGTTGGCATTGGAATACCACCTCCCCAAAATTTAATAGCTAAACTAGCTTTAAATCCTTAAGGCTTTATATTATAATGAATTAAATCAAAAGGTTGAATTTATATATATTTTTTTAAATATAACTAACAACAAATAAAGGGGGAAAAACATTAAACCAAATAATTTCCTAATGTTGAAATAACAAAAATAAAATAATAAAAAAATAGGCACTATAAATTCAATGTGGTTTACTGTTTAATTTATGCTACTTTTACGAGATAAATTTCAAATATTTTTTTCACTAAAAAAATTAATAGGTATAAAAAAAAAGTTTTCTCTAGACACAAGTCAAAGGTAATATAATAATTTTGAAATAAATCCAAAAATAGTGACACTCAAATATTTTCTAAAATGCCCTAAAAATATTTTCTCTTATTATTTTTATCACTCGAAATTTTTTTTTAAAAATTTAACTCTCTTGTTCTGTCTCTCTCAAATTGAATCTTTCAATTTTTCTTGGGATTATAATGAATTGAAATAGAAAATTTCTTTATCTATTTATAGGCAAATGAGCAGTAGGAAAATAAAGAGTTAAATGTCCAATTTTTCTTTCACTATTTGTATTTTTTAAAAATTAATTAGTAATAGGCTCATATTGGAAGGACTCACTCACTAAAAAAATTCAGCAATTGTTACACTATTATTTGATTAACAAGTTTTTTTAATTTAGGCTACGTCCAGAAAATAATTTTTGAATATTTTTTTATTAATAAAAATTAATGAGTATAAGGAGAAAGTCTTCTCTAAACACATATTAAAGGTAATACAATAATTTTGAGATAAATTTAAAAATAGTGGCACTCAAATATTTTCTAAAAATATCTCAAAAATATTTATCTCATTATTTTTGTTACTTACCCTTTCTAAAAAAAATTTGAATATTTTTTTATTAATAAAAATTAATGAGTATAAGGAGAAAGTCTTCTCTAAACACATATTAAAGGTAATACAATAATTTTGAGATAAATTTAAAAATAGTGGCACTCAAATATTTTCTAAAAATATCTCAAAAATATTTATCTCATTATTTTTGTTACTTACCCTTTCTAAAAAAAATTTTAAAAAGTTTAATTCTCTCATATAACTATCTCTCTCAAACTGAATTTCTCAATTTTTCTTGAGATTAAAGTGAATTGAAATGAAAATTACTTTACCTATTTACAGGTAGATGAACAGTGAGAAAACAAAGTGTAAATTTCTAATTTTTCTGCTACCATTTGCAAAATTCAAATTTGTTCATTTTTTAAAAAAATTTAATTTGTAGTGGGCATCATCTTGGAGAGACCTACTCACTAAAAAACTTCAACAATTGTTTCTCCGCTGCTTGACTAACAAATGCATCCTTGCAATAAGACAATTGAGTTTCTTCGTAATGTAATTTCGGTAAATGCCTCTTAGAATATTATTCAGCGATCAACAATATTGGAGATTGGGTGACTTTTTTTAAAAAAAATAATTCAAAATTAACTAAAATTTGATTAATTGATTTTGAATTCTCATTTTCTGGATTTCGAGGATATTAGAGAAGTCATTTATATTAACTACAATCATAATTTTCTATTGGAAAAAAGAAGGAAGAATTAAAACTAAGATCTTATCAATTTAAAATAAGTGAAGCCTTACTTTGGATTTCACATGCATTTTTGGCCCTTCACTTGGATATTTGTGGCAGAGAGTGTTTTGTAAATATTCTCGTATATTCAAACCCTTTTAAATTTTAATGGGCAACTAAATTAGAATTTTGGAATGAATTTGAATAGCAATATTTAAACTCATCAAGAGTTTGTGTACGGTATATGTAGAGACTCTCCGATATATGCTACCCGATATATGTTACCCGATAAATCTGATTATATATAAATTATGCAATTTATTATATTTTAATTTATTGAATGTAATGGTTTAATTAATTATTTTTAAGTATTTTTATATATTGATAAATTACAAATGTAATTGAAGTTTAAAATTTGAAATACAATTTTTCTATCACAATGAATAATATTTAATTTTATTGTATTAATGTTATTTTTGAACAGTTTGATAAATTATTTTAATTTGAATGTTTTGAATTAGATTTTATGTTTTATTTAATTTTGTTGTGATTTATGGTACATTGTTTGTATATTTTTTAAATTTTTAATTATTTAATTAATTTGAATTATATTTTTTTAATGATAAACGGATAATTAAACAAATTTCAAGTATTAATCAGATAATATTAATCAGGTTTAAAACATGTGCGAGTATTAACATTATAATTTTAAACGGATTCAGATATATATATATATAATCACCATAAATTTCTTTCACAAAAATATCTAATGCTAATCTGCAGTTTTCTACATTCTCACTTGTCTCTTTCTCAATGTCTCGTGAGCACCAACTCCCTTGTTTGCATTACCAACCACAAAGAGTATATTAGAATGGTAATAACTCCCTAGATAACCGCCACCGGTTCGAACGAGTGGCGGTCCAACTGATCAGATGACTAGTTTTCTTATAGGTTGAATGCATATCTAATTTGATAGGCTGAATTGACTCGATTTTAAGTTTGTTACCAGTTGAATCAGTCGGCCCGAATTTAACAAAATTATGTTTAACCATGCTGATATAAAATAGTTTGAACTAGCCAGTTGAATTGTAAATTTAATCAATTGAGCTCAGTTAATAAATTTCAATTCAATTTATGTTCAATTAGATTAAAGTAAGTTTAATTAATTAATTAAAATTCAATTTCATCTCAATTTAATCAATTTAAGTTAAATTAATCTACTGAACACCAAATTAATTTAATTAAGTTCAATTCATTAATTTTTATTTAATCAATTGATGTTCAATTTAATCAATTTTAGTTCAATTAATTAATTGGAATTCAATTTAATTCAAATAATCAATTTTAATTTAATCAATTGAACTACGGAGCTCCAATTTAAATTCAATTTAATGAATCGTAACTTATATTAATCAATTGAACTATAATTTAATTAATTTAAGGTGCTTTAAAATGTATCTTTAAGCAGAAAAAACCATGAAAATTATCAATTGAGCAAAGAAATTAAAAAAATTGATAAGATGGAGTGAAAAGATTTTAAAATTAGTTGAATAAATAAGAATCGAAAATTAAAAATAAAATGGTGTGTCATTATTTAATTCGATTTCTCCATATGGAAGAACATAAAGGAAGTGTATAAAGTTTTGCAGATGGATAAGACAGAGCGAAAAGAAAATGAGCAAAAGAGTAAAAAATCATTAAATAAATTATTTTTTTAATGTTTTATATTGGATGACTGAAATTGAATCTATTTATATCATACTGTCTTTCACCAGTGTGGACATTAAAAAAAAAAAAAAGGCTCTTTATGTCATTTCTCTGAGTATTTGAATTAAGCAATGAGGCTTTTTTTAATTAAGGGCTGCATCGCCAATTCTCAAAAAGCATCCTCGGAGGAGGCTGGAACCTATCTTATCTCTTTTGTGTATATATATATATATATATATATATATATATATATATATATATATATATATATATATATATATATATATATATATATATATATTATATAATGTTAATTTATACTGTTAACATAATTAATTTCTAAAATTAATAAAATAAAAATATAATAATTATTTAAAAATAAAATATTCTTTTAATATTAAAATAAAGTAAATTTTTTTAATAAAATTGGATAGGGTCGGAAATTTCCGTCTCTATATAGTATGAAAATTAATACCAATAAATTTTTCAAATGGGGAATGAAGCAGGATTGAGAATGAAATAAAATTTTCAAGGTCAAGGATATGATAAACTCCCTCGTGAAGCCGCTCTATTGTTATTCATACTCTTTTGTTAATATTTATTTATTTTTATTCACACGAATGCACGGCGGCACAATTTAAAAGGGACTTAAGTTGAACAATAATGAAAATTCAGAGTAAAAACTCAAAAGACAAAACGAGAAAAAGTTTAATTGCCCATAACTACATTAAGCCTATATTTTGTATGAGTTACATAATAATATTACTCTATTTGTTCTTAAATAGATGTTATTTAAGATTTTTATTTTTGTTCAAAAATAATTGATGTTTTACAGTTATAAATAAATATTAATTATTTTTTATATATTATACCTTTATTTAATAATTAAATAAAGAAAAAAATTATTTCTTTTTTAAGAATGTATAATAATAATAATTGGTGGAGATCTAAGAGTAACATAATATTTTATCTGTGTCTTAAACATATTTTTCTAATTATTGTGCAAAAATTTTAACCGATATCTATTTAGAAACGGATAAAGTATTATTAAAAAATTAATTCAATTATATGCACATGTATATTGCAAAATTAGATATAATAAATAATTTACTTGGAACTTGTAATCAACAAATATTGAGTTATAAAACAATAACATATGATAAAAATAATTTTATTAACAAAATTTCGAAGAGTAACTCACTTGAAGAAAATAATATCCAAACAAGTTGGGGCTAACAATAGCGGTAAATGAACTAAAGTGTTCAGAAGCTATTCTAATTTTGATTTAGAAAAAATTCATTTAAAATCATTTAATAAACTTAACAAGTCAAGTACAAGTTCAAATCCGAACTCAAAAACTTTTTCGAGTTCAAGCTCTTAATATTATTTAATTCATTTGCTTGCAAACATATTTATTTAAAAACTTCTGAATGTATTCATTTAAAAGTTAATGAATGTGTTCATCTAAAACTCATTTATATTATATTTTACTCGATTTTATTAATTAACAAGTTAAACTCGAATCAAATTTGTTAAGCATAATAAATGAGTTATTTATAAACCAAGCTCGAGCTACCTGTAAACTTAATAATTTTGAAACGATTTGAAATCAGACTCAAATATAAAAATTCAAACATGTGATAAATTTAAACGGACTGAACTCGAGTTCATCAATATTTAACTTGACTCGATTTGATTACAACCCTAGCTAGCATCTCACATTTAAAAAAAAAAAAAACCTTATATCCGTTTGCATGCAGGATTTCAATGGCCACATACAACCCCAATTAAATAATGTCACCGATCAAATGACAAATTTCTAGCAATATAACCAATGAAGAAAAGCTCTACCTCACTACGAAACTGCTATTATTAACATAAAAATTGGACAGAAGTTGTTAACTTGAACAATGGTGCTTTACAGTTAACAGATAGTTCAAGCTATTTTTCCTTTTAAACAGAAACCCCAGTTGATCTTTTCATCCAAAACTAATTTTCTCATCTCTTCAAGTAGCAATTTCATCCACCTCAGAGTTGAAAACAAAACTTGGAAACGTAGTAGTGATATCCCTGCATTATTTTACGAGCAAACAATTTACGATATAAACACCAAAACACACGCGTAAACACACATCAATAAGGCAAGTTGTACTAGGGACAGTAGAAATGTTTTACTATATTACCTTAAGTAGGGAAGGGTCGTGATCTTTAATAACGATGGGTTTCTACAGACAAAGTTTTTCCATTCAGACCTGTCTATCTTCCCATCACTGTCAGCATCAGCCTCCAAGAAAGTCTGAACAAAATTGAAAACCAAAATCAATCTTGCAGTAAATTAAACAAAATAAATAGTCCAATAACATCAAATAAGATCCATGTCAAGTGAGGATACTCGAACAAGGGCATGACTTGTCAATACTCAGATCAGAAGAAAATTTGAAAAGTTTGAAAAAAAAGATGAATCCATCTCCTAGACTTGCATTCATAACAGCATTCACACTGAAACTCATTGTTTGTTTATTTCACAGGTTTGGTAAGAGTAGATTAAGTGAAATCCATGCTCAGGAAAAATGACAATAAAACAGGATAACACAATTCAGCTAACTAATAACTATTTTTTATTATGATCCACGAGAAAACTTTTGAGGTAATGGGGCTTTCAATCACAGCAACCAGGTTATAACATGGATTAAATTGAGGTCACAGTATAGCGCTTCCAGGTTTTGCAGTGGAAATGCGACAGGCAAAACTGAAGCTAATGTAATTGTTTAAAAATGATAGGCTTAAAAACAAGGGATGCAGAAGATAGCGGCTGTATCTACCAAAGTGTAACTGCCTCGGTTTTACAGGTGTAACGCACTAATCCATACCATAGCTCTCATATATCTGTTTCAAAATGGCCTACAATGAATTTTTAGGGTAAAAAAAAAAAGAAAATAGCTGTCACTTGGCATAAAAACGATTATCTATCACCCTGGTAGTAAATGGTTAATTGACAACCAAGGAATGGGAAGGTTATTAGAACTTCCAGAGTTAACCAACAAGAAGTATCCCCAATATATATCCAGAGGCCTAAACTGACCTTGTCAAGAATTATCTCAATTGTCTCATCAGCCAACTTCATCTCGGACTCACAAAGGAGTGCAATCAACATTTGCTTAACCTGCCAAAATCATATATAATGAAGATGCCTGCAAAGAGTTTTTTCAATAGAACAAAATCAAATAAATGAGACCAATGTAAAAGGTGGGTTTCACCACTTTGTTCAACACTTATTTAACAACTAAAATAGAAAACCCAAAACTGTAACTAATGTCATAGAGGAAGGTTCCTAAATATTTGAGGAAGAATGTGTCACAAAACCGAGGCATCCTTTTCAAAACAATAAATCCAGGATATTAAATTGATAACAAAGAAATCTATGAGGATCCTCGAAGCCAAACTGCTAAAGTTAATTGGCTGGACTGCTGCACAAACTAATAGTGTTAATGACAGACCACCAAGGTAAAAGAACTTATTCTAATCATCTCTTGCATAAGGAAACATCAATCTCCTAATTAATGGAGAAAAAATACATAAGCATACAACCTTACCATTTTTTGGGCATGGCATGCTACAAAATGAAAATCTGAGTAAATGAAATGAATTAAAAAGACAAAATCATTATCAAACCTATTGGCATTATGCAGTAGCGTGTAAATAATCTAAAAGCATACTGAAATTGACAGACATTTCCATTTTTGTAAGCAAGTATACGTGGAATAGGTAGCATAATCAGCATCTTTTACCAAGCTCTGACTAGTAAGAACTGAACTTATGACCTGGCCAAACCCCATGTCATCCCAACTCACCTTTTTATTCCGAAAACCTCAGAGACCACCACCCCCACTGGCCATCAACCCTACCTCAATGAAAAGAACAGAGTACCCACTTTATCAACAAGAGAAGGTTTTCCCAGTTAAGTTATGAGTTTCAAGATTTACAATTATCGTGAAGGATCATAGCAATGGAAACTAACTGCAGTTCAGCATGGCACCAGCCTAGTATGGATGGGGTATAAACAGGCTTTCTTATAGAAAGTCACCCCTCACACCTACCCTCAGATGCTGGTTTTTGTTTTGTGAAGCTGATTGCTTACCCTTCTATAACTTTCATAGTTGTCCAGTAAGAGAGTAATTTGCATTATGTCAAGTTTTCATATCCAACTGGTATATGCAATAACCGTAGGAAAAAAAATGCAACACAAGTAAGAAATCCCACTCCAAAACAATTTTCCCTAGGGTTTAGATGACCACACTTTCAATTAAAATTTTACCACACAAAATGAAAGATCAGCTCAACTAGCCATACACATATGTATTGTCATAGAGGCAAATAAATAACTCTCATTATACCTCTTGGCGCTCGATAAATCCCGTATTCTCCAAATCATAAAGCCTAAATGAAACTGCAAAGTCATAACAAACAGTACATCTAAGTGAAAAACATTAATATACAATAATTGCAAGAATATTTGAGAACAATGGATAATAAAATGCAGTTGGTGCAACAGATGGTCATGGTATGATATCATTCAACTTACAATCTATCTTGTCTTCTTGTGGGGCATTTGGATGGAAGACACTGAGAGCTCTAACAAAGTCACCAAAATCAATGAATCCTTTATGCTTAACATCAAAGAGATCAAAGATCTGCATAAAAGAATCATTCCAACCTCAAAACCTAATACAACTGAATGAAAGGTTGATAAGAACAACAATTATATAGCTAATTGTAATATAGACTTTACAAGGCATTTTAAATTTTTTACCATGTCATGGCTAATGGCAAAAATTTTGTATTATTGTGGGGAAAAGAAGGTTAATACAGATAGAATTTCAGTCCACATTCAACATATTAAATGAAATAAATAATAATCATAAAACAGGTTACACCATAACTAGCTGTGTTTCAATTTTAAATAATAAAGAGATTAAATAAGGTAAGAATAATACTCTGTTAGCAAAGAGATTCTCTTTCTTTCTGTTCTTGAAAATAGCCAATTGGAACTCTTCCTGCATACACAAGGAAAAATATTTAAGGTAAAATTTTGAACGGATATTTTCATATTGACACTGTATTCATAGTCCACATGAACATCTTTTGGACATCTATTCTAATCATTTGAGCTAATATCATATCCCAACCATGTCGCATGCACTTGACCTCAGTAAGTCTATATCAAACAAATTATATTTGATATAAAACTGGTATAGTGCAAAAAAGTAATCAAAGACCATTTTGATAATCATGACAGTTAATATACAACATGCTACCATCTGGGTTAATTGGTTCCCTCAGCACCATCCAATAATTAAGCAAACTACGAGATGTGTGTGTACCATTCAAGACAAAATTTTCCATGGAATTTATAACTTAAAGATTTCCACATCCACAAATAGAGTAAATAACAACAGTAGAGAAAACACACACTAGCACTTCTACATAAGGATTCCTTCTAAATGGTAAGATAAGCATTATTATAGATAACAAAAATAAAAAGGAACAGATTTTACCACATATAGAAGAAGAAAGAGATTTGAATTAGAAGCAAAGTCACATCATACCTTGTTTATTAACCCATCATCAACAACAGAACTGCTAATGCTTTTAAACAGTTCAAACAGTGCTTCAACTTCACTAACACTAACTGGGGATAAAAAAGAAAAAGAAAAGGCATACAATTAGTGATCCTACCGATTAAACCACACAAAGACAGAAAGAGTCAAAGAATGAAAGGAATGCCAACTTGAGAATGCAGTATGTAAATTGACACTGTAAAGATGTAGCTTATCAAATTAAGAGGGTAAATTAAATGTTAACCAAACAAGCATGAATTCAACTTGCTCCTGACAAGTGACAACTGTGATTGAAAAATTAATACAATCTGATAGCTACCCAAGAAGACAGCAAAAATTGATGAATTATGATTTGATGTTGAGATTAAAAAGGAAAAAAAAAAAAGGGGTAAAGTTTCACCCTTCAGGCCATAAAGATCACTTTAAAACATGATAAAGACCAAGGTATTCTGTTCAACAGAAAGGGGGCAAGAGGGGCTTCAAAAAAAAAGACAGTTAACAATATCATGCTGACTATACCCTAGAACTCATCGAGTTCAAGGACCTAAGAAAACTCAAAAGAAAAAAATTTTCTTTTTTTTTTTTAAAAAAAAAAAAAGCTTTAATATCATAAACCTGTAAATTCATCAAAGGCAGCAATTTTCTATTTTTTGTCAAGTAGAATTAACTTAACAGCAAAGCAAATTAAATAATAAAAATCCTAAAACAACAATCAGGATGTAGAATTACTTAATGAAAGCAGTAAAAGAATACTTACAAGCTGTTTGGGAAGCAAGGGCTATTGGGTCCTCATGTCCGGGAAAATGTCTAGCTACTTTAGAACCAAAGCAGCCCATTTACCGGTGATGAAGGAAGAGAATCAAGGCCACGGCCAACACTAGACTTTCAGCCTAGCCTTCAGCCCTTCGCTTTACTGTAATTCAACATCAAAATCATCTTAACCTTGCAAATTACGAAATCCCAAATATACAGAAGAACATTCCAAAAACTTGAATAGTAAAAAATAACTCAAAACAAAATAAAGGCTGCACCATCATTTTAGATTGGTAGATTTCAAAATCATAAATTAAATCATAACATTTTTTTAACAAAACAATGAACGCACAAAAAGTAAATAAATTTCAACTTCTAATACCATAATTATTACTACTTTTTTGTGTGTGTGTTCTTTCTTTTTTCCTCTGATATCTTATAAACATAAAACGAAGAAAAACGGCAAAGGAAAATAAATCAATTAAAAAAATCGTAAAAGTATAGAACCCCATAAAAATTATTACAAGTTACAGAAGAAAAAAAAATCAAGAGTATCAATTTCATTTAAAAATAAAATTCGAAAATAAAAGAATGAAATAACTAATAAGCAAAGGGAAAGGACTTACCCACCAAATTCTCTGTCCAGAAAAACGGAGGAAAATGAAAATGGACTTGTCTAAAACCAGCTTTGGTTCTGCTATTTTTAGAAGGAAAAATAAAGAAGAGGGAGAGATTTATACATACAGTCCAAAATAGAAAAGGGTAAATGAACGAGAGAGAGGAAAAAAGAGAGTTGCGGAGTTGGAAAGAGAGTGCTTGCAATTTATTACAGTCTGAGGATTGCTTTATCGGAGCTGATCCACCGTTAACAATAATGGCTTTTCCTTTCTTTTTCTTTTTTATTTTTTTTATTCGGGTTTAACGAAGAAAACAAGAGGCAGCCAACTGAGAAACGGCTACCAACCCGACGCGAAATTGCATTTTCTTCTCTTCTTCCTCCAACTTCGGAGAGAAAATAAAATGCGGAACCCGTGGCTAGTAATTCATATTAATTGTAAATTAAAAATTATAATTTAATTAAGTAATTTTAGATAAAAATAATAAATTACAACTTTAAATTTTTTATTATTAACTATTTATTTCAATTATTAATTGTAAGCAGTCAATTTTAGACGATATGTTTGAAAAAAAATATTTTTTGAAAGAAAAATTATTTCTAATTTTTTTAGAAAATCAATTAGTGAAATATTCTTTTCAAAGCATTCCTAGCGTATAAGGTAATAGATTGATGATGATAACCTATGACTATTTAGTTGGAATTCAAAGGCGAATTTGCAACACAAAATTACGTTTTTTTTTATTATTATTTTCACTTTTTTTTTTCTGAAGAAACTAATCGTTAATCATTAACCATGGTCGTTGATCGCAAATCGTTGTTAGTTGATGGCACCGGCCCCACCGCTGATATAAAGGAAAGCTGAAAGTAAAAGATGCTGCCACGTGACTAGTACGTGTTGAAATTTAAAGGAGAAGTGGAATCTTTGTGGTTACTTTGGAATATTCTAATTAATTACATACAATATGATTTTTCTTTTAATTAATTATCTTCTTTGTATTTATATATGATCTATGCTAATTATTGATAATTCATCTGTATACCGGAGACCCATTGTCTTAGACAGACTGCCCTCCTGCATTACTTTTGGGTCTTTGCCATCTAGGATGTCAATTGTACACGTTTTTGTGGTGCCCCAATCCATAATCGTCTCCAATAAAGGGAATATTTTTATCATATTTCTTGTCTCGTCCTGAATCTAAAGTATTACACGGTGGAGACAGTGTATATATATATATATATATATATATATATATATATATGAAAAAAATATTTTTTTATATTTTTAACATAATTAATAAGTTTTTAAAATAATAAAATAAAATATGATACTTATTTAAAAATAAAAAAATATTTTTTATTTAAAAATATATAATTAACTAAATAATTAAAATAATAAATATTTTAATATTAAAATTAATAAAATTGATGACTCTCATTTCCATATAGTGTGGGAATGAATTTTTTTTTCTACCGAGAATAGGACGAAATTGAAGACGGAATGAAAGTTTTAGAATTGAGAATATAGACAGTGAAATATGTCTCGTTGCCAATCCTATTTTCTTATGTGAATATTATTTTAAATCATTAGTATTTTGATACTTTAAAATTAAAGTTACTTCATATGTTTATATTTATATTACTTGAAAACTCAATGATCTTCTTTTTATATTTTTTACTCATAAATTTAACAGAATTTTAAGCACCTTGTTTAAAAATTCTTCTTTTTGTTGTGCATTGAATAAGTATTTGCCTTTAAATAAATAGTTTTATTGGCAACTTAATTGAATCAACCCATCAAGGTTTAGTTATTAGACGATAGCTCAAGTGAGTTGATTTTTTAAAAATTTATGACTCTTATAAAAATTATTTATATATTTGGGTATTCTAATAGGTTTCTAAAAATTATGTAGATACCATAGAATTACGCATAACAATTTAAATTTATACATATCATGCAATTTTAACACAAATATATTAAATATGAATTACTATAAATATCTTAAATGATGTAAATCACTCAAGTGCAATATTCATGCAAATATTTCTTTTAATTTTGCAGAATCTTTCTTCATTGAATAACTATGTAAATATATCAGCTAATTGATCCACATCTGAGATGAATTCGAGACATTATATTTCCTTTTTTTCTTGACAAATCTTTGATTTTTAACATTTAAAACATCTTTTTAACAAGTATTTATAATTATAATATAAAAAATTAATTGATAGAAGCAAAATCATATCTTTCAAAATCCAACCACTATTTTATCCTTTAGTGTGAAATTTATGAGTTGAATAATTGAAATACTATTAGAAAACTTTTAAATACTACTTTTCTAGATAGTATAAATTGCTTTTTGCCTTAAAGAAATTTTGCAATATGATACTTCTAGGCACAAGTTAGTTTGATTTTATATTAATGTCCTAATATTAGGGATGACAATTCGTATTAGTGCATCATATTCATGTCGTATTTTAATATATCTATAACACAATAAGAGTCAATCCAAACACGATACGATAAATTAATCATATTTAAAATTCAAACACGGATACGATCACTTAATAAATAAGTTAACACAGTACAAGACGTTTAACACGATTAATCTATACACTGATTTGAATATTTATAATATGATATAGTTAATGTGTATATAAATTATAAACATATTGGATTAAACGTATTAATCCAATACGATATAAATTATTAACAGCCTAAATGTATTTTTTGTATCGGCAGGTCAACCCACAAAAACGATAAAATAATTTTTGTATATTTATCAGGTTAATAAAATTGTAACACGAATATTATAAATATCAACTTTAACCTATAAATTTTATATTGAGTTCCTATCGTGTTCATTATTGTCACCCCTATCTAATGTATTTTGTAGCACGTACTCCTTTTTTGAATATTCCTCTTTTACTTTCAATTATTGCACATTAAAATATGAAATTAAAATAATAATATAATAAATTATAACACTTAAATCATGATTTTATTATTATCAAAATTTAAGATACATGAATTGTAGGCTTTGAGCCAATATCTCCCATCTTTAACATTATACATTCTTAAAATGAAAATTAAGTAACACATGTTTTGTACGTTTTTTGATATGGAGTGAAAAACAAAAGATTAGAGAGTTAATAATTAAGGTGTGAAAAAAAGTGTTGACCATCGCAGTATGAGAGGGAAATGTTTTTATTAAAATCCCAAAATTATTGTAATTGTATCTAATTCATTGATTAAAAAAGGAAAAATCTTAAGAAGAAATGTGAAGAAGAATGAATTACATATTTATATTTCTTTCACACTTAAATTTTGGCTATTTACAAAAATAAATTAAATATTTTGTGGTATCATTTTAAATTATTTACACTTTTGGTATTCTTCATTCATATATAATGTAGGAGTCGTTCAAGATTGTTGTTGGATGTCCAAAAAACAAATTTAAATTTTTTTTAATTTAATTAACTGATTTTTTTTTTAATTTTTATGAACTGGTTTTCTCAAATATGTTTATAGAAAATCATCAATTTACTTACTTTTCTCCAAAAGCAGTTTTCAAAACTCAAAAAAATAAAAATAATTTTTTTTTTCTAAAAGCATTTTTCTCAAACTCAACGTAAAATGGACCCGTAGAAGTTTAGTGTACGATTGGTTTATTTCTTTGATTAGTTGGTTTTTATTAGTTAGAGACTTAAGAGATATCATTATGTCGGGTAAATATATATATATATATATATAACTCTAGCTTCGTTTATAAATAATAATTAAAAGATAAATACATTATAGATAATATATATAGTAAATATGACATTTATTACAAAAAAGTAAAATAGAAAATGCTTAATATAAATTTGCATAATTTGGAATAATATTCAATTCAAATGCAAAAGAAGTAAAAAATGATGTCTTGATATTTTCATGGTATGGAAGGTATGCACATCATACACTTATAAGAAATACATAATCGTTTGAAAAATATATAAAGTTTCGCATCAGGAAGAATATCTTATGATTATAAAAAATAATTAAAACAAAAGTACATTATAGATTATATATATAGTAAATATGACATTTATTACAAAAATGTCAAATACAAAAATACTTAATATAAATTTGCATAATTTCGAATAATATTCAGTTCAAATGCAAGGGAGGTAAAAAAAATGATGTCTTGATATTTTCATGGTATGGGAAGCATGCACATCACACACTTATACATAATAATTAGAAAAATCTATAAAAAAATCTATAAAAAATACATAAATTAGTGAATTTAAAGACTATACATAGCTCACATATGGACATGATATAAAAACAACTTAAAGAATTTTAAAATTATGCATATGTAGTTTATTAAATGTTTTAGATCCTACATAATCTTGATTAAATGAACGTGATCTTGCTCTAAAATTATGCATATCTAGTTTCTTAAATACATAAAATCTTATAAAATATTCTATTAAAAAAATGTGATCTAATCAACAAAATTTTTGAACATGGTACAACTTAGGTGATGAACTATCATTGCTATAATAGACTCAATCATTGGATTTATTAAATTACCTAAAAAATAAAAATGCAAACATTATAAAATCAAAACAAATCATTCAACAAATTCAGTTAATCATGTGAGTTTAAAACTACAACCGCATTTAGATCATAACAAAATCATCTATAAAATTCATTAATTATTTATCAATTACATAGAGAAAAACAATCAAATACCAAAACCTACAATCCATGAGTAAAAATTATAACAATACATAGCTCACATATATACATAATCTAAAACGAACTTATAGAATTTAAAAATTATGCATATCTAGTTTATTAAATGTATAAGATCCTGAAAAATCTTATATTGAATGAACATGATCTTCCTCTAAAATCATGCATATCTAGTTTTTTAAATGCATAAAACCTTACCAAATATTTTATTAAATGAATGTGATCTAACCAACAAATCTTTTGAATATAGTACAATTTAGGTGATGAACTATTATTGCCTAGATAATGAACCAAGAAGGGGGGTTGAATTGGATATTAAAAATTCTTAATTTTTAAGTGCGGAATGAAAAGTTAAGTAGAGTAGGGATAGAAAAATATCACATAAGAAATTTATAAACGTTCGGGTGTTAACAAACTCTACTCCTCTCCTCAATTTCAATTGGGAGTTTTACTAACACACTAAGTGTTATAATGAAGTTTTACAAGCTCACTCCCAACTATGGTGTTTCTATCAATGGATCACACCTAACCCAGAAATCTCTTGTATTTTAATGGCTCACACAATAAATCAATTCCTTGTATTTTATGACTCTCACAAATAACCCTTACAAGTGTTATAAACAGTCACGGGTGTGAACATATTATTTCTTCATTTTTTGACTTTTAAAGTTAGTCTTCCATTCTTGCATCATATTCTATGCCATATTCAATAAAATTAGAACACAAGTATGTTAAATACATTATTACTATTTTATTTGTTAGTATAAAAATGACGGAAATACCCCTCAAGGTTCAACAACTATCATTGTTATAATAGATTCAACTGTTGGATTTATTAAACTAATATACAAATCCCCACTGTAAAAGTTTGATGTTAAAATTCAAAAAAAAGGTCACTAATCCAATTAACCAATCAACCTAAAAAATAAAAATGCAAACATTGTAAAATCAGAATAAATCATTCAACAAATTCAACTAATCATATGAGTTTAAAGCTGCAACCACATTTAGATCAGAACAAAATCATCTATAAAATCTATTAATTATTTGTCAATCACATAAAGAAAAAACAATCAAATACCAAAACCCACATTCCATGAGTAAAAACTATCAAAAACATTTAAAGGTTCATAATCAGCAAATCTAAGATTCAAATTGCAAACCCAATGTGTTAATATCAAGTGCATTAGCAAAATTAACAAAATTAATGCAAGAAAAAAAAAGAAAAGGGAATTATTGAACAAGAGAAAGAAGACAATGGAATCATTAAGATGACCTAAACAATAAAAATAAAAATAAAAAGAACCTTATTAATTTTTAATACCTCATTAATTTTCTTATAAAGAACCTTGTTAAATTACACACTCCTTAAAATGCATTAATTAAAAATAATTGTCCTCCAAAGGTTTAATAGGGGAGGGACACAAACCTAATTAGCATGAGAATTATTGTTTTTTTTTTTCGGTATGGCTAGACAATTAACTATTCATATTGGCAATCTTTCTTACAAAAACAAAAGAAATGAAAGAAAAAAAAGCACTAAATTAATAATGTCTTCCACCAGAGAATATACCTACATGAATTTTGTTGTTGCAATTGTCATAACCCAACAAACTAAATAAGAAATCAAGCTCACATTGCCCACCGAAGTATCCTCCAAGTCCAAAAATAAGTATTCTCTTATACAATTATAATTTATGAGTCAATAATAATAATCCATGAAAATCAAAATTATAAAAAAAATTGTTTAAAATCCCTATAATCCCAATTTTTTTGATGCATTGATCTAATTTCAAGATAAAAAATTATTAATAAATTTGTGTTTCTTTAACCTTTTATTCACATAATCAATTATTTAATTATTTACGTAATGTAACGTCCGTAATTAAATCTTATAAGTTATGTTATTGTTTAGTAGGAAATGGGATATTAAGTGTATAGTTTTGAAATGTTGAGAGTGGCTAAAATTGGATGTTTCACATCCGTAACAATGAGTGTTACAACCGTGAATATCGGATTATAGTGCACAGACGTGATGAGATTTTTCGCGGCCGTGAAGGATAGGCTTACATCCGTGAATGAGGAGTCACGGGCGTGAAGGCTGAACAGACAGAGATGGTGAGACAATCACATTTTCCTCTCTACCAGTCCCTTTAAAACCATTTTCCATTCTCTGTTAACCAACAAAACACATAAACTTCGTCTTCTTCTTCCTTCAGACTCTATCTTCTTCCATTAGAGAAGCTTGGAAGATCGATGTTTCTTAAGAAAAAAGTGAGAAATAAGAGAGAAAAGATGGAGGTTGAGAGTTTAGAGAAAAGTTTGGTTTTTCTTTTATGGGTGTTGGTCATTTTCCAGAAGCTAAGAGAATGTTTCTCCATCTTGCTAGGACCTGGAAGGAGTGCTGTAAGTTCATCTCAAATGAGAGGACAAGCTTGAAGAAATTAAGCTTTAGCCATTTTTCATCCTAGATATAAGGTTTGTACATAACAACACTTAAGGCTATTACTTTGTGTTTTTGTGTTCTTTGTTTAAAGACATGTTTTAGATGATAAATGAGTAGATAAATGGTGAAATGTAGGATTAATATGCATGATGGAAAATCTTATAAATATGATCAAATTGACATGTTTAAGAAACAATTCTGATTATTATTGATGATTAGAGATGATATAGTCATGTTAGATAGCTTGAGTGCATGCTGAAATGTTGATAGGGTGGCTAACATTGGTCAACTATAGTGAGAGTTGCATATGAAATTGACATAATTTGTGATGCTCTGCTTTTCTGAAAAAAATTTCAGATTCACGGTTGTGAAAGATTGGTTCATAAGCGTGAATGTTGTGAAATACATTTTTATTGCTGAAGCAAATTCATTCGCGGGCATCTTTACAATTGGGTTCACAGTTTGGTTCACGGTCGTGAACATATACTGATTCATGAAGTGGTACTTTACGGTCGTGAATGGTTATTCACAGGCGTGAAACTATTTATAATAAAAAAAAAATTTATATATTTTTTTAATCGAATTTGATTTATTGAGAGGCAGTAGGCCTCAGATGCATACTATTAGCATGATATGGAAATAGATGATTGTAGAAATCATGAGATTTATATAAAATATGATAATGAATAATATGAATATATGTATAATAATATTGTAAGCCCAATATTTTGACTAGGATTAGAGTTAAGATAGATAACATGTCATTGGGGGGAGAGTTCGGTACCAAGTGACATATGTTAGTCATATATACTTGAAGGCTCAGAGATTAGCAGCTCAGAGATTAGCAGATCAGAGTGCCTCAGTGGGTTATATATTTGACGGCTCAGAGGTTAGTGAACTAGAACGCTTCCGTGGATTATATATTGAAGGCCCAGAGATTAGCGGACCAAAGTGCCTCGGTGAGTTATATATTGAAGGCCTAGAGATTAGTGAACCAGAGCGGTTCAGTGGGTTATATATTGAAGGCTCAGGCTTAGCGAACCAGAGCGCCTCAATGGACCGAGTTACCCATATTCATTTTAATTTAGTTATGAGTAGGTAGACAAATATAAGATAAATAAATAAATTGTTATATGAGAAAAACATATGTATGACACTAAGAGATTGATTGGTATGTCATATAGTGATGTGCATTATATATATATATATATATATATATATATATATATAATTCAAATGATATGTCATGTAGTATGCGAGATAGTGTATGTGTGGATTTCGAGGTAATTCGTTATAATAGCTCGATGAGTATATCATGTCTATTATGTATATATGTTATTGTATGTCTTACACGTTATTATGTACAACTAGGTACGAGTTGCTTAGCGTATGGATTTTCCATGCACAAAACTGACAGAGGAGAATGCCCAGTAATCAAAGTCAAGGATATTCGTTCAGGATAGGTGGTACACTGTTGTATCGATATTTTTAGTTGTCTTACTATAGGTTGGGTAGTTATAACTTTACATGTTGTATTTCAGAAATATACAGTTTTATAATTACTCATTTTGTAAAATTTTAGACTTGTGTATGTCTGTATGTTTTGTATTAAACTCTTATTTTATTGAAATCACCTTCATGTTTTAAGAATACTTTTATTTGTTAAGTTATCATGGTTATAGTGTATAAAAATTTTTGAAAATTTTTGACGTTATAACTCATGTGCATTGTAACATCTTTTGGTATAATTAGATTTAATCTTAATTATATCGGAAAGTATTACATGTAAAACATAATTGATTGATATATTCAACATAAAAAAACTGACCAGAGAGAAAATACCTTCAGCTGGGTCAGTATAAGCATTTTGAGCAGCAAAGTGGTGAAGTGAAAGAAGAAAACACTGCTAAAGAAGAAACTCTAAAGATTTTCTCTGATTTTTCATATCTTCCTCTCCTCTTCCTCTTCTCCATTTCAGTCTTTATATACACGTTAATCTTCCACTTTTATATAGGTAGCCTCTCCATTATATATCAGGAGAAAACACATTTTATACACAACAAAACAAGTTTTTTTTTTTCTTGTAGAAAAAACAAAAGTTAAATGCAATAGCATTTAAAAATAATAATAATAATATCTCATAGTGTTACCGTGTAAAATAAAAATCAGATAAAAAAATTTCTTTCGAGAAATATAAGCATATGATGAAGTAAAAAACTAATCTTTAGGAATGTAAAACAGATCTAAGCCAAAAAAAAATCAAAGCAATATAATGCAATCTATCTCTTTTTCAATTTCTCTAGGAATGTGTATACAAATCCTTAATATTTGACTAGAAACAATTTATCATAGTAGAATATAGCAAGTACCCTAGAAATAAGAAGCACCCAGTAAAGTATTTACCGCAACTAATATTATCAATAGATCCATAAACACCTGAAACCGATTGGAAAAAAACAGATGAGAAGACGACTCGAAATGAAATTCTAACTCGATGAGAGATAGATAGTGGGAGAGAGAGGGAGATCAAATCAAACCTTTGCAGAGCTACCAATGATGCACACATGCTCTGTGAAATTAGTTCAATATTTCATTCACAAAAAATATTTTTTTTCCAATGCCAAAATATTGAAAACAAATCTAGAAGAAGAAGAGAGAATTAAAAAAACATGAAAACAGAAAGGAAGGGGTTGAAGCAGTTGTAGCAAGAAAGTGGAACAGTGGCAGGATAGGGTTTCCTACAAAGAAATGAAAAGTAGAATTTGCAAGATCTTAGAGAAAATAAGAAGAAAAATTTTGAAACAGAAATTCCCTAAAAAAAAATAATTATCTTGGAGTTATATCATCATATTATTTTGAACAACAATAATAATCCATTAATCCATGTTCCCTACTATTGTACATTTCCATGGTTTTTCTTAAGATATAGAAAATCAAAAATATCTGCATGTCGTGGTTCCAAATATACGGTAAAAGCACCTAGAAGAAAAAGGGTAGGGAATGGAGAAAAAATTGAAACCCAGAAGAAAAACTGTGACCCTATAATGAAATCTATGGGTTTTGTAAAAACTAAATGGCTGTGGAAAACATTTGATAAAAAAATACAAAATGGGAGTAGATCCCTTACATAGAAGAATAGATGGAGTAAATTTAGAAAAGGGAATGGAGAAGGTAAATGGCTGGAAGACGAACGGGAGAACAGACGTGGGAAAGGTAGGGGTAGGGGCGGCATAAGCATGAGACGGGAACAAAAGCAAGTGTTAGATTTTTTTTCTTCTTTATTCAAAACCAAATACACTGTTTTATTAGTGAGTCAGGGGCAATGGGTTATAGCTAAAACGACGTCGTTTTGTTAAGGGCTGAGTGAAGTTAAGGACTAAAAAGTAAAAGTATGAACAGTATAAAATGATGACTTTTAATGTATAGTAATAAATATATATTTCTTTTAATGATTATTTGTTGTATGATTGGATGGATAGGGTTAATAGGTTAGGCATATTCCATTGGTTTTATCATGAAAAAACAGGAATGCAATAACCATATGTCACCATCATATAATAGACAGCATGAGTGCGAAATGATTGTGTCCAAATAAGATTGGAGCATCTTGTTTTAAATCAATTAATTATTGTCCATAAGCTTTTTATGTATGGTTTTGACTAAATAAATATTAAATTAATTATCAACTTCTTAGTTGTTATAATTTAGGGAGTCGGATGAATAAATTTATTAATAAAGAATGTTAATTATATAAATTTATAAAATTCATGAATTTAAATATGTTTAAAAAAAAGAGCCATACACAGGCCCATAAATATTGAAATATAAGTTATAAATATTGTCCAAACATAATACGAAGTATAACAATTCCATTCAAGATGTTGATGTCATGTGATTGACTATATAAAGACTCAAAATCAAACTTTAGACGTAATCATGTTTGGAGAAGGATTAATTTCTAATTTGGAGAATATATGAAGGGTTATACTGTAAACGTTAAAAATTAGCTTTTAATTTTTACACGGTAAGGAAATAGGTAAACCTTAATTTTAAGCAAAATTTATTTATGCGATATACGGCATACAATTATAAATTAAAAATAAATAAATAATAGAAAGAGGAGTTGGATAATGGATATTTGGTATTTATTATTTTTGGTCCAGCAATAAATGGGACTTCAAAATTACGTCTAACTAAATTTCTAACACATGTATAAATATACCAACAAATTATAAAAAATTAAGCAGATTTAACAAATTACAATAAAAATAAATTTTTTTAAAATTAATAGTTTATCTCATATTTTTTGATAAAAATATTATTTGAGGTAATAATTAGAAAATTTGATATTTAAATATACTGATTGTACTACGATTACAGTAATTGGTAAAAAACATAAGTACTAAATTTTTATAAAATATCATTAAAGTATAAATAAAATTCTATAGAATTTATATAAAAAATATCTTAAATATAGAAAAATCATATAGTATATTGTAATGCAATGTTTCAAATTCATATAATATCAAATGAATGGATATCATTTTAAACAATATAAAGATAAACCGTTAGTTTTTTAAAAATTTATTTTTTATTGTAATTTGTTAAAATTTTAAAAATTTATGTAATTTATTCTAAAATATATAAAAATAAATTTAATAAATAATGAATATAAAAATTAATTAATTATATAAGAAAATGAACAAGTCAAATGGTTATATTGTTTAAGCTACGTTATTGCAATATCTACGATCTTCAATGTAAATACAATAACGCGGTTGCACATTAATATATTATATCATTTTTTCTGTTCTCAAATTTGCAATGAATCATTTAATTAAGTAAATTACTTTTATCTAATCGTTCAGAATCCACAGCAGGAAAATGATTATATTGATCAATGATAATTAATTATTTGATTACATTGAATGAATATTTGACTTACTGTTGTTCGCGACACATGTGCCATGTCAATTCTTCATTTTTTTTTAAAAAAAATATACATATTTTTGTTCTTCTTCTCCTCTTTTATTATCATTATATTGAATACTCTGTTTTAAAATTTTAATAGATTTCATTTTATCTTTTTTACTAAAATTATACATTATTTTCTTATTAATATTAGAGAGTTTATAAAAGGTTATTAAATTAATTTATAATTATAAAATTGATGGTTTATTTTTTAATTTATATGAGAATTTCAATATAAACATTTGAAAATGGAAAGTATTAAATTTTTTAAAAAATGCATATTTTAATCCCTAAAAAATAAAATATATATAAATAGAATTTTTAATATAATAAAATTAAAAAATCAGAAAATTTAATAAATAAAAATATATTTAAGAATTCAATATATATATATATATATATATATGCCTTGTGTTGGGTGTGAGACTGTAAGTTGGCCTTGGGTTAGGTACAAGGGGCAGCGTCAAAGGGGATTGTTGACACGTTAAAGTATAATTAGCCAAATCACATGCTGATGCTATTCTTAGCTTTTAAGTAGAATCTATTACCGAATCAGGAGCATATTTCTTCGTTCTGACAATGAACTCATTCTTAACGAAATTATAATCACAGCTTACAAATTTCTTATTGATCATAAAATTTGTAACTAAACTGATTTTTGTTATAATCAATAAAAACACACTATCATAATTTTGACATATAATTTAGATATTTCATCTTTTAAAATAAGCACAAAAATTTTATAATTAAATATCCATAAATAATCATAAAAACATATTATTTTTTTATCTTTTATTTTAAAATTTCTAGCTTTAAAGGGATATATAATGAAAAATTCAATATATATACTTTCATGAGTAAACATTTTCTTCATATTATTTTAGGCATATTAACATGTGAGAACAAATATTTTACTTTCTCTATCAAAGTCATGTTCATCTTTTCAGTCAGACTATTCAACTGCGATATTTTTTAATGCATTATCTGATACCGAATACCATACTTGTTTATAATAGATATCAAACGGTCAAATATATTTCCATTGTTGTCCATCCAACAATTTTTTTCCATTATACCTTTTCAAATGAAACGTGAAATTCTTTAAAGACATTTAATACCTTATTTTGTCTTTAAAGCATACACTCGTGTTTCTTATAATAATTATCAATAAAAGTCATAAAGTACTGAGCATCACCCAATAATTTTAGCATTGATCCATATAAATCTGAATGAATTAAATCTATTTTATTATTCATTTTGAAAAGAAGCAAACTATTGAAAACAATTTTATTTTGCTTTCCAGCTAGACATTTAATGCATTTAACTAATGCACTTCATCTATTTTGAACAATATATTCGTCTTGATTAGAATATTCATTTAGTTTTCACTTATGTGTCCGAATCTCTTATGACATAAAAGACTCAGACACATGAGTGAGAAATAAATGAATACCTTAATAAGGATGAAAATATTGTTCAAAATAGATGAAATATATTTAGAAAAATGCGTTAACTGTCTAAATGTAAAATAAAATAAAATTATTTTCAAGAGTTTATTTCCTTTTAAAATGAATAATATAATAAATCTAGCTCATTTAAATTTATATGGATAAATGCTCAGTATATTGCACATGATGTCAAGAGACAAGAAATAAATGACAAGGCAAGAGACATAGTTCATTGCACATCGCACTATGAAAAAGTTCAATAAGACCATTTTTATGAGTGAGAAGTTAGAAAAAGAAGCTAGAATGTCAGCTGGAAGTATAATTCGCCAGAATGTACTAACGTGGCATAACACGATGTCACTTTTTCGGATTTTGATTCATCATAACCGGTAAAAAATGAGTTTAATGTATAATTTTTAAAATTTCAGGTTTTTTTTTGTTATTTTTTTACTGTATGGAAATTAAGATAAAAATTCCATGAACGTAGGTTTAATTAACCCATTGTTTTTATGTTTCAATTGGACCAAAATTTCAAAAAAAATTAAAAAATTAGTTATAATATAGGATTTGTGCAATAAATTATTAATTAGCAGTGGACTTAAAACTATAATTTATATTAATTATATGTTAACAAATTATTAAAAAATTAAAATTCTTGTTATATTACAAATTTACAATAAACATTGAAAGAAAATATAACGGCTATATCAATCAATTACTGTATATCAATGACGAGAATTTTATATGCACTTTAACAATATTATTATAGTTTTATTTTTATGGTAGTGTGCATAAAAATCCGATTTAAGTTCAGATATTTTTTTTTTTTTACGACCAAAAGAAACAAAATCAATTAGACAGTAGAACGAAATATAACAGAAAAACAGAAATATAGTAAAACCAAAAAATAACAAATTAAAAGAAAAATTAACAATTGGTGGATGCCTTTCCAAAAAAAAAAAAATAACAACTCATGGTGGATGCTTGATGGAATTTAAGTAATTTTTTCTTATTGATTGGACAGAAGCTAGTGGAGATCACTTAGTAAAAATAAATCTATCGACCCATGATTTGTTTGATTTGTTTAGTTTGAATTGGGGAATTTCTTAATTATTTAACTCAAAAATAAAATTAATCCACCGTGATTTTTTTTTCAATTACTTTTATTATTTCAATCTAAATTAAATTAAATTTAATTATGACTACTGAATTAGTAAATTTGTTTTAAAAATATTTTACTTATTTGGGTTTTTGTTGTTTTTGTTACTTGGGGACAAAAGACGAAACCAAAACTAAAACAAGTTAAACAACTTACTAACTTAAATAAATAATTATATTGATATATTAATTGTATTATAGTTAAAATATTTATTAAAATTTATAAAGTACCAAACTACTATTGTTTATCTACAAATAATTATACCCAACAAGAATTAAAGAGCAGAAAGATCATCAATTTTTTTTTTAAATAATACCATATAAATGTTATTAGTATATGAATAAAATGCAATTCATATGAACATATCAATTTTTTTTAGTAAAAAAAGAAAGAAAGAATGAAAATAAAAGAAATACCAGATCAAATTTTGTGAGATCAGAAATCTAACCAACTATGAAGGCCCAAAGCAAACCCAATCAAATATCATTACAAGAACAAGGCTAATAGCCCAATTAAAATCCACAAAATAGACTTAATGAAAATTTTATGAAATAAATTAAATTCCAGGCCTACAAGCATCAACCAACAAAAGCTAGTCAACACTCAGTTGGTCAAAGTACTTAAGAACTAGAAAATTATATTTTGAGGGTTAAAATTAAAAAAAAATCAATATAAATATTGCTTGATAAAATCTATAGGGGTCATAAAAAAAAGAAAAATAATTTTAGGGGTTTCTTAGTTAACTAAATATTGCATTTTAGATAGGGATTTTCTTACTTAAGTGGTTCACTTTAGGGAGGAAATATTTCCTTCCTAAATAGTGAATTTATTTAGAGATTTCTTCCTTGACTAAGAAGCTGAGAAATATATTGACTATGCAACTCATTATCGCACACAAATTTAATGCGAATATTTTTCAATTGAAATTCATAAGATTGCAATTAGAGCACGTATCTTAAAATATGAATGAAATTTTCATTATGAATTTAAATTTGGTAGTAAAAATATTTGAAAATAAGATTTTGATTTTTGTATAAATATTTTTAATATCTAAATTTTATTGGCATTTGAATTTTTTTCATATTTTTTAAATAAAAATATTTTTTATTCTTAAAAATACTCTTAATAAAATATAAAAATAAAATTTATATTTCTATTATATTAACATACCAAAAAAATTATTTAAATCCAAGAATATTAATCTAAAAATAAAATTTTATTTTTCACAAATATAATAGTTTTTAGTGTACCAAATATACTATTAGTGTCGAACTAAGCTAATTTATCCTAAAATTTGAACACATTGGGATATTAAGAGAAATTATACAAAAATTTGAATTTATTAAATGTCTTTTATTGAAAAATAATAATATAAAACACAATTTGTAGCCGTCATAAGCACATTGGATGTGGTCACATTTGGCACGAAAGATTGGGTACAAACCACATAAATTTTTTTATTAAGATAAAAAGAATATTAATAATAATTAAATAAAAATTATAAACTAAAAACATCTAAAATATATTATCCTGCTCCCGCCTCATTATTATTATAGTAGCTTAGAACAACCCACCGCGTGTCAGATAACGTCAGCCGCTGTTCTGTTCTCTGGTCACATCGGCGTCTCTACAGACGACACTTGCAAGCGACCCTTCATTCGAATCGTGTTTTTTTTTTTTCTTTTGGTAGAATGGAATCTTGTTTTTTAATTCTTCTGTTGCTTTATACTCTCTATTTCTCTCTATACACTGTTCAATTTGTCTTCTACGGCTGCCGTAGACAATGACTTTATCAAACACTTTATACTGTTTATTATGAGCATCAAGTTTAACTTGCTTTTTAAAGACCCATTTCATTTTTTTTTCCGTTACGATTGGAATTGTTAGGTCGTATTCTTGCTTCCAAAACAGCCTTTCTCTGCTGGTTGTTATCTAGGTCGTTCCTTGTTTTTTCAATTTAATTATTGCTTGGGTGGGATTGTCATTTGCTTGGTCTTGCTTGATTTATAAAGCCTTTTTATTCTCCTCTTTCTCTTGTTTTCCCATTTGTGTTTTCTTTATGGACTGTTTTTAGAATTTTCCTTTTTTTTCGTGTTGGTTCGGGGATGATGGAGGAGCGGTATGAGCCAATTAAGGAGCTGGGTTCTGGAAATTTTGGGGTGGCAAGGTTAGTGCGGGATAAGAAGTCAAAGGAGCTTGTTGCTGTAAAATATATAGAGAGAGGGAAGAAGGTAACTTATAACTTTCCCATTAAATTCCTTGCGAGCTAAATTGCAATTTTTTTAATTGTATTTTCTCTGTTGTTAAGGATTTCATTATTGCTTGTGTTTCTTGCTGGAATTTTTTTGAAAGTTAATAGTTACTTTTAGGGGAAAAAGATGGAAACTTTCAAGTGCTTATGTCATCCCGATAAGTTCATGTTTATTAGGTGGAATCTAATACTGCTTTTGAGTTGAGAATCGAGAGTATGAGGTGGAGTTTAGAATATATTTTTTCATAGTTTAAT
Source organism: Triadica sebifera (assembly GCA_023653625.1). Lineage (NCBI taxonomy): Eukaryota > Viridiplantae > Streptophyta > Magnoliopsida > Malpighiales > Euphorbiaceae > Triadica > Triadica sebifera. Next base: position 7,089,857 of record CM042913.1, read on the forward strand.
CTGTGTAGTAAATTTTTATATTTGAGCAGTTCCAGAATTATAATTGACTGTGTTTTAAATATTTAGTTTTCTCTTATTCTGCTACAAAGAGTTCCGTTGCTTTGCTAGGTTACAGGAATTACTTTCTAGTTTTATAGGGTTAGTAGTTGAAGTTAATTTGGCTGCTCTTAGTCCCATGAATTAATGACAGAGCTTCCAGGTATATCATCAATATTCAGTTATTCGTTAGATAAATAGAGTGTTTTCAAATAGAGAAAGAGAAACCTCTAATTGGTAAACTATTTGAAGGAGAGAGAGGAAATATGTTAAGAGGAAATGACGTATGCACGAACATATTAAAAAAGAAATGACGAACACAATATGTTAAGTGGTTCGGAAAGTGTGTATAAATTCATTCACAGCAGCTAGCAAGTGTGTCTGCATTCAGGATAGTCGCTTGTTTTTTCACTGTTGAAGAGAGAGAGTTAAAGCCCTATATATGGAAGTGCCAAGGACTCCTTATGCAATTAGGAATAGAATAAATCTAATTAAATAACTACTCTTTTCATAATACTAATTGCCTTGCATTCTCTCATTATAAAACCCCAGCCCTTACCGGGACACTTTTTGGTGAATAAAATACTTCTCTAAAATTTAATATGAGTTACAACTTGACAAAATGTCAATATTCGTCGAGCCTTTAGTTGACAGTCCTTTCCTAGCCCTCCAATGACACATTTGACAGACTACCCAATATTTGTGTTAATTTGTTTATAACAACACAATTAGGATTATAACACCTGCACAACTAAATATAAAATTGAACTTTTGATTTATATATTCTTGACATAAATATAAATAATTTGATATTTATTTCTTATGTTAGATTGATGAGAATGTCCAGAGAGAAATTATCAATCACAGATCCCTAAGGCATCCAAATATTGTCAGGTTCAAAGAGGTAAGAGATTGATCCTGAATGCTTTTAATTCAGATTGGTTATGTTGAGCTCCCAAGGAATGCAGAATGCCTTTCAATTGGATATTACCTTTACAGCTGTTACAACTTTTACACATGTTTGGACAGAAAATTTATGTATTTTAAATCATATATTTGGGTAGTAGAGCTTACTTATAAAATGGCCTAAGTTGGTCTATTAAACTTTTTTATGTTTTTTTTTTAATTTTATACTTATGTCATTGTTGCTGACCCAATACCAACTCATCAATGACAATGCTTTTGTGGTTGCTTTCTCTTATTGTTTTTTACCTTTTTGATCTGATTATGTGTCATTTGCATTGGTACTAAGTTCTATCAACACATACATGAATGGACGTGCATGCAAAGACATGAGTTCTAATTTATGGGGTGAATGTACAACCAAGTGTAGTTAACTGAGAAATCTGTATCTTGAATTTAATTCTTTGAATAATGAAAAAGGACATTACCTTGTTACAGTCCTATCTATGATGGTGTTCCAGGAGGGAGGACCTGAAGACATTAGAACCCTTTAGATTATTGCATGAGTGACTGCTATCAGGATTTCAATATGCACCTTCAGGGCCATAATTCTGAGACTTCAATCTGTCGATCTTTGCAGTGGCTCTGTCCAAACTTCCATTATGTCTCCACTTAAAGTAATTTGGAGAAAGAAAGTTTTACAGACTAGCATGTCACGTTCTTCAATCAAGGTGCATATATACTTGATGATCCATTGCTTTGTTAGAGCGTTCTGGACACATAAATTTAAAGCTATCTATACCGTCATGGTGCTTGAGCTCAAATTACTAGTAGTTGGCCATGCTAGTTCCTGCAGAAAAGACAAATGACTCTCTTGTTGGGTTGCACCAGAATTAGCAATACGATCGTTACTTTTACATGGTTAATATGAGAATTTATTACAAGACTAGTCACAAGTATCAATGAGCTTTGTCAATAAGCACATTTAATCTATGTGAGGGTCTTACTGACATGCTTCCCTTAAGGTAAGTCTACAACCATAACAGCATGCAAGCCTATGCAACTTTCATCTTGGGACAATTCTTGCCGCTTTGTAACTAGATAAGCGGAAAGCAAACACAATATACAACCCTTAAAGCCCCTCCTTAATTTTCCTGCCAATTACCTAATCTTAGAAGCCTACCCCACCTCGTAATTCTATGTTAGTAAATCTGTCTAAAACCATCAAATGCTAGTAAATCTGTTCATGTTAATAAAATAACCATATATGTTATCCATTCATGTCAGTATCATGCCAGTAAAATAACCATCCAGTAAATTTGTTCATGTTAATAAAATAACCAGGACTGCATGATGGCTGAGTGCTTAACCTTAGATCTAGTCTAAGAATTTAAGAAGAGATCTTATTTCTTGAGTTGAATACAAACAGAAACATGCCTTTTCTTTTCTTTGCAGGTCTTATTGACTCCAACACATCTGGCAATTGTCATGGAATATGCAGCTGGTGGTGAACTCTTTGCAAAGATATGCAGTGCTGGTAGATTTAGTGAAGATGAGGTTGTGAAGCTTTAGTTTATTTTTTTGCTTGATCATTTTCCCTTCAATTTTATATGCTGATAGAAATGTAATGTGCCCATCCTTTTTCACTACAGGCTAGATTTTTCTTCCAGCAGCTAATATCTGGAGTCAGCTATTGTCATTCCATGGTATATTGTGTTATGTGGGACTTTTTGGTTTTATGTTAACATACAGCTGTTTGATTTATTCGATCTGTTGCTTTTGTTGCAGGAAATTTGTCACAGGGATCTGAAACTTGAAAACACACTTTTAGATGGAAGCCCTACACCACGGCTTAAAATTTGTGATTTTGGTTACTCCAAGGTTAGTTTTTCTTTTTTTGTAATAATTGTGTCATTCAAATTCTAAAGGTTCTTCAAATTCAACTCGGGTTTTTATTTCTTTCGTTTTTTTTTTTCAGTCTGCTCTGTTGCACTCACAACCCAAATCAACAGTTGGAACGCCTGCATATATTGCTCCTGAAGTCCTATCACGGAAGGAATATGATGGAAAGGTGCTTAGTTTTAACTATGTCATCAAGCATAGCTGAAAGGCCACCTCTAGCTTTATATTTCATCAAGAAATAAAACTAGTTACAGGTCACTTCAGGTTTTGCAGTTCCAACTTTCTATGAAGTGTAACTTTTTACATCTGTTTTTTAATTGGTTAATGTCAGTCTTCAACTTTTATCTGCCTGAGCATTTGCACTTTAAAAAGAAGAATACAGTCGAATCATCAGACAGAATCAGTTCATAAAGGATTTGATGGTCTATGTTTTATCCTTCAAAGGATCTTTTACAGCCTTGAATTGTGTTTTGAATCTCTTGATCTGAGGTGAAAACTGATGCTGGGTCCTTTTTAAACAATATAATCAGTGCTGCGTCCTGCAATTTAATATAGTATTTGTTTAAGTGGGTTCATCTATGCACTATAACATCCAGATGGAAAGTTTTTAACCATTAATTTCACAACAGTCTCACTTTTTTGGTATCATCTTTGTCATTCAGACCATTATACTCTCTTTTCAGAAAACAGAGCTCTAATGGCTTAGGTTTTAGAGTCACTAGTAATGTATTCATCTGGCTGCCATTGGTTCTTGACTTTGCCATCTCCTGGTGAAGTCATAAGTTATGTAGTCATCTGACTGATGTTGATTCTTATTTTCTTGCATTTCCTATTGAAGTCAAAAACATATCATCTTGCTCTTCATACTGCAGTGTTTTTATATTTCATTTAATTATTTACAAAAATGATCGACGGTGCCTAAGCTGACTATTGTCGGAGTAGAATTATTGATGCAGTTTAAACACAATAAAATTTAAAGTGGAAAGAAATTCAATTCACTTTTGTAAAATGAACTCTAGCATCAAAAGTCCACAGGCATTTTACTTATCAATCCAGCGAAAATTCTTGATTAGCTACAAAATTGGTGTCCTGTCATTTATAGACCTTCCATCTCCCCACAAAAAAAAATAAAAAAAAAATAAAATTAAAAAAAAAAAACTAAAAAGAGGAGTTAGAAAATGTTGCTCTCTTATCTTTGCTTGGTTATTTGATGGTTTATCAGTTTTAGATTGCAGATGTTTGGTCATGTGGGGTGACATTATATGTGATGTTGGTGGGAGCATACCCTTTTGAAGATCCTGAAGATCCTATAAACTTCCGCAAGACTATTGGGGTGAGCTTCCAAACAATATCTTGATGATTGAATGATAAATCTTCTTTCTTCTCTCCTAACTAAATTTATGCTTATATGACCAAAGTTAAATTTACTATTGAACTTTCCAGAGAATAATGAGCGTTCAGTACTCTATACCCGACTATGTACGAGTTTCTGCCAATTGCAAGCACCTCCTTTCTCGTATTTTTGTTGCCAATCCAGCAAAGGTAATTCTGTCTAAGGTTTCTTTATCATCTTCTCATTGTTCTCGGATGATTTTGAGACTTCTGAAGAAACCATAAGAACTATATATGACTTGACAAATTTGACAGATAAAAACCCTGCTGAGATTGTCTTAGTGTATCAAAAAAGAGACCTTTTCAATATTTAAACTTATGGTTGTTTTTAAATCAGTTCTGGCAAGTTGTTCACCTACATCTATCATTTGATGGATGGTGTTAAGTTTTTTCTCCTCCTAGTCAAAAAGGGAAGAAATTGAACACCAAATTAGTAGGAAGGCCAAATAAACTTTTTGGTGATATTCAGATTGTAATTGAAATCACTTTTTGATGATTTTCAAGTCCACAACTTCTGAGTGCATGTGGACTTGGACTTTGGTTTGAATTAATTATTTGGAGACTCTTATAGGTGACTAGTACCACAACCTGTATCTGTGAAAGGTAGCTTGGAGCTGCTCTATTCGTCGGTAAACCTGCTGCATGAAACAATAGACTATTTAAGATCAAATAACAACTAGAAGGCTATACCTACTGTACTCAAAATCATTAAGTTAGGTACTCTCGAAGTAAATGATAACCTAAACAAAAGAAAATTAATTTTTTCTTTATTTCAAGGAACATAAAAATATAAATCAGTAAGACTTCAACATACCCATGTAGCCCCTGAATGTCATGCATAATTTGCCACATTGAGTTTAGAATAAAGGCCTAAAGGGAACACTTCATAATAAACATTCTGCAAGGCAAATTCTATGTTCGTTTAAGACCTTCCTTGAAAATGCTTTCAAATGGTAGCAAATCAAACAGGAAGTTATTTTATATTTGTATGTTAATTATCTGATGTATGCTAAAACTATTCAATCCTCCTTGAAGAGAATTACCATCCCAGAGATTAAGAAGCACCCTTGGGTTCTTAAAAATTTGCCGAAAGAGATCATTGAAATAGAGAAAACAAATTATGCGGAATCAGATCGTGACCAACCTCAGAGTGTCGAAGAAATAATGCGCATCATACAAGAAGCCAAGACTTCGGGGGAAGGCGCCAAATTTAGCGGACAAGCTGTTGGTAGTATATCTGATGACTTAGATGCTGATTTGGAATCTGAAATTGATGTCAGTGGTGATTTCTTGCCCTGAGCATGACCTTATGGACTATGTGCAAAGGATTGAGTTCCTAGTTTCTATTGATTTAATATCAAGTATCACATGCCTATGTTCATGTTATCCACATGGTAAAGAGTTAGTGCTGCTCTTCATCGATGCTGAAGGGGTGTGTACCATATGATAAACCGGGTTTTGTGTTTTCCATGCATACCACAAATTTACACGTCACATTGGAGGATTTTCAGTTCTTTTGCTTCAAAAATATTGTGCTTTTTTTTTTAAAAATTTTATTTTATAATTTGGTTATAACATTTTGGGTTGGCCGTTATTCAATTGTGAATGATAAATAACGTATCATCTGATCAATGAGTACTGCAGCTTCCTCCTGCTCAATGGAATGTACAGTGGCAACGATTGCTTCAAAGGATAAAAGGATTTACCTCACAAAATAAAGTTTCCATCATATAACAAAGCTTAAAAGAAAGATTATATTGACATTTTATAAATGGGAAGACAAAGTTGAACAAAAAGTAGCTAATTAAATTATTTCATTACTATTAACATGAAAACATAAAGAGGCAAGTCTGGTGAAGAAGGCAAGACTAATTAAGTTGATTTGACGAGTGAAAGAGCGTCTGAATTGGAAGGGAGGGCTGGAATTGCCCCTTTCTTAGTAGTGCAAATTGCTCCACATGCATTTGCAAATGTTAATGCCTCCTTCAATTTCTCTTCATTCTGTTTGAAATCAGTGTCAACATTAGGGTAACTAAGACAAGGGGGTAATACACACCTTCATAATATACTTCAAAGAGAATTAAGACAAGAGGGTAACTGAGTACCTCGAGAATTGAAGTATCTTTTGCAACAGAGACCAGAAGTGAACCAACAAAAGCATCACCAGCTCCAGTAGCGTCCACTGTTTTTACCGAAAATCCACCAACCTTTTGTCACGGGCTTGGTCTTTTGCTACCAACGACCGCGCGGCACTAGCAAACTTCCTCGTAAGAATGCTAGTCAGCCTCCTCGATAACGCTAGATATAGCTAGCAAATGGGCAAAGATGCTAAGAACACAAAGTAGAGAGAGAAACTTGGAGAATGCTTAAGAGTTGCTTGTATTGCTTAAATGCTTGGATGATTTACAAATGAGCTACATAAGATATATATAGGCCTCCACCTCCTCAATGGATGGCCAAGATCAATCCCCACCTACCAGATGGATGGCTAGGATCAACTCCCACCTACCAAAATGGAGGGCTAGGATCGATTCCTACCTAACAAATCAAAGGCTAGGATTAATTCCTACCTACCAAAATGGACGGCCATGATCCATTTAATCTAACGGTGTACAATGGCCTTCTAGAAAATAATACATGTGCAGAAAAATTGTACAACTGTGGGGAATTCCGGATGAACCTTCGCGGTACGTGACATTCTCCCCCACTCAATCTGGCGACGTCCTCGTCGCATCCCCTTCTTCAAGTTTCGAATGCCCCTTTTTAGCTTCGGCCCATTTCTTCCTCTGCATCTCGGCCTTAGCTTCGTGTCCTTGTGACATGGTTGGCTTATCATGCCCACCTTTGGAAACCTTGAAGATGCTTGGAAACGTACGATGTCCCTTGGTGAGCTCCCCACCTCTAAGCCAATTTTGGCGAGTCTTCACATGACTGGCCAACTCCCTCGATCTCTTGGCTTGTGGGTCTTGCTCCCCCAATGAAATCCTCGGGCTTATGGCTGTAGCCCTCGGTTTCCTCTTCCATTCTCCAAACTCGGGAGGCGCCATTCGATTGGCAATTGCATCAGAACTCACCTGATCCTCCCCATCCACCTCACCCTTTGGTGGAAGACTCTTGGGCAAATCGGGTAGCATCTCCTCCTCGATTAGTTGCATGGATGATATTTGCTTGCCTTTTGGACTTGCTTCCCTTGCTAATGGCACCATGCAAGCATTGCCTTCTTTCAATATGCACATCGTGTTTGCACCAGGAATGAGCATGGCCTTGACTTGATCTAGGAACTCCATGCCCAACACAATTGCATAATCATCCATTGGCACTACGGAGAAGTCTATGGAGCCATGCCATCCACCAAGGCTCACCTTGACTCCACGAGCAACTCCGAACGTGGCCTTGGCTTCAGAATTCACGGATTTAAGCCACCCTTTCTTGCCAGCATATTTGATGCCTAGTCGATCGGCTTCTTTTACTTCAAGGAAGTTGTGGCTGGCTCCCGTGTCTACCAATGCTTTCACGGTTTGTTGGCCAACTTTGGCTTCCACGAACAATCTTCCCTTGCTGTCGGACTTTGGCATCTCATTGTTGGTTTTCATGGCATTAAGGAGTTGTAGGGATCCCACCCTCGTCTCCTCACGTCGCTCATGCTCCTCCCTTTCTTCCACAAGAGCGGATAGTTTGGCCTTCTTCGGGCATTCCCTTGCCCTATGTGGCCCTTCACAAAAGAAGCATTTGATAGGTGGCCTACCTCCACCTTTGTCATCCTTGATGCTCTTCCCCTTGTCGTACTTGTGGGAACTCTCTTTGCTATGGTGGTTGTCTCCCCCACTCCTTCCATTGTCACCATTGCTTGTATGGAACTTCGGCTTCTCGTTTCTCTTAAACTCGATAAGAGATTCAGCAATGGAGATGGCAGTGGCTAGGTCTTGGGCACCACGTCTTTCGATCTCTAACTTGGCCCAATGTTGTAAACCATCCATGAAAGCAAAGAGTGCTTCCTTGTCGGGATAATCGGGGATCTCCAAGAGCACTTCGGAAAACTGCTTCACATAATCCCGTATGCTCCCCTCATGAGTGAGTCGCCTCAACTTGGCTCTCGCTTCATGTTCTGCATTCACCGGGTAGAACTGCCTTTTCAGTTCCTTCTTGAACTCATCCCATGTATCAATGGTGCAAGTTCCTCTCTCGATGTCGCTACATCTCCTCCTCCACCATACCATTGCGGTATCCACAAGGTAGAGGGATGCATGATCGACCTTCCTTCCTTCATCAAGGCCAAGTGCCTTGAAGTATTGTTCCAAGCTCCACAAGAAGTTGTCAATCTCCTTCGCGTTCCTTGAACCATGATATGCCTTCGGCTTAGGAACGTCCACCCTCGAAGGAGCAGAGACTACCACGGGGTTGGCCACACCTCCCCCTTGCGCAATGGCTCTCTTGCAAAGGATCAACTCATCTTTTGCATCGCCAAGCTCCGCTACAACTCTAGCAATCTCCTCTTTGAGCCCCACAATCTCGGCACGAAGGGACTCCTCAAAGGCCTTCACTTGGTCGAGACATGTTGTCATGGCAATGTTCAGGGCACCTTGCATCTCTCCTTGGAGCTCATCTCTCCCAGTTTCGAGCTCCATGATGCGTTGGTCTGCCTCCTCGAACTTCTCTTGCCCCTCGACAACAGCAAGCTCCACTCTAGCGAGCCTTGCATTCATGTCTACCAAGGTATCTCTCGACCTTGATCTCCCCTTCCTTGATTGTCGGCTCTCCTCGGTTGCCATTTTCGTCATCTCACTTGATCCCGCCATCTTTGCTTAAACCTTGGCTCTGATACCAACTGTCACGGGCTTGGTCTTTTGCTACCAACGACCGCGCGGCACTAGCAAACTTCCTCGTAAGAATGCTAGTCAGCCTCCTCGATAACGCTAGATATAGCTAGCAAATGGGCAAAGATGCTAAGAACACAAAGTAGAGAGAGAAACTTGGAGAATGCTTAAGAGTTGCTTGTATTGCTTAAATGCTTGGATGATTTACAAATGAGCTACATAAGATATATATAGGCCTCCACCTCCTCAATGGATGGCCAAGATCAATCCCCACCTACCAGATGGATGGCTAGGATCAACTCCCACCTACCAAAATGGAGGGCTAGGATCGATTCCTACCTAACAAATCAAAGGCTAGGATTAATTCCTACCTACCAAAATGGACGGCCATGATCCATTTAATCTAACGGTGTACAATGGCCTTCTAGAAAATAATACATGTGCAGAAAAATTGTACAACTGTGGGGAATTCCGGATGAACCTTCGCGGTACGTGACACTTTCCTTTGAAATTCTGCACAAATTTAGTTAAAATAAACTCAGAGATACAGTCCATTGATGCAAATGCAAATTGGGTTACTTTTAATCAGTCTTGAAAAAAAAATTGGTGAAAAATGCCTTAGCAAAGTATCTGCAACCCTTTTCTCCATCAGTGACAATAAGTAACTTAAGACGATCATGCCACAGAGAAAGAACAACTTCTTCCTTACTGGGATCTTCTTGTGTCAAAAATGCAACTTCATCATCACTCACCTAAATTATAAAATGATAAATTCAAAATTAGCAACAGAATAATATTATTAATGAAATATTTTTATAATTATAAAAATGACCTTGATGAAATCAGCTTCACTCCAAATACTTTTGATTCCATCTCTAGCAGCTTGAGGAGAAGGCCAAAGAGGCAATCTAACATTAGGATCATAAGAAAGCAAAACCCCAGCTGCTTTTGCAGCTTTCATGGCTGCAATGTGAGCTGATCTGCAGGGCTCTGATATCAAACTTATTGATCCATAATGGAATATCTTAGCCTGTTTGATCAGATTCATGTTCAGTTCTGATTCCTTAAGAAGCATATCAGCACTTGGATTTCTGTAGAACATAAACTCTCTCTCCCCATTCTTCTTCAATGTCACAAAAGCCAATGCAGTTCTTGCATTCTGATCAAAGCATACTCCTCCACTGTTCACACCACTCTTCTTCAAGATATTCACAAGCATGTGTCCAAACTCATCATCTCCAACCTATATATCAAACAACAACAAAATCATAATAAAAAAAATCTGTAAGAACACATATAACATTAATACATAAACTGGATTTAAGTAACAGATTAGCAACAGATTCACCGTTGCAGCAAGATGTTCAAACACTTGCAAAAGCTGGAGTAGATATAGCAGTTGTCAATCCGCTGCTATAGTCTGATGACAACAATTCTTAATACAGTTACAGTTGATAATTTACCTTGCCAATGAAAGCAGAATTACCACCAAGCTTGGTAATGGCGCAAGCAACATTAGCAGGTGCACCACCAGGTGCTTTGATAAACCCACCAGATTCTGCCAAAGAAACTCCGGCAACATCAGGAACAAAATCAATAAGCATTTCTCCAAAAGAGACAATTAACGGGCTAGGGCTTGTTGCTGAAATAGTCATCCTCTCTTTAGTTTTTTTTTTTTTTTTCTCCCTCTTTGTATTCTACTAGCTTGAGATGAAATCATGAAAATCTTTCTGATAACTCTATATATAGTGAATGAATATTGCAGTAAATAGATCTTTATCTTCAACTAATTATCCATAGAAATCCATAAGGGATATGATTTATCCGTAAATCATTCTGACTTAGTTTTCGCATAATTAAGATTATGGGATTCAATCATATGGATAAATGTGTTTTTATCCGCCAAACTCATAAAGCTTGAATTGATTGGATTACGTGGGAGTTGGAGATACCAAATATGGGAGTGGGAGACATTAGATTATGGGTCTATTTGAACATGGTTTCTTAGTAGGCCTATAGAGATTGGTGTTAAGTAACCTATAGATATTGAGATAACTCGATCATGTTTAAAACTCTGAAATATCTAGAAAATTATTTTATTTTATTTTTCAATGTAAATTAAAACATCTAGATAATTATAAAACCAACTTAAAAAGAATATCTGATTGAGCTCTATAAAATCTTTTGCATTATAAAAAAAGCAGCTTCTATTAGATTTCAAGTTTTTTTAAAAAATCCACAATGAAGTTTACCCACTTAACACTTAACAGGCTTCCCATTACAGCTGTAAATAGGATGAAAATTTTGAAGGGAAAATTACATAAATAATAAATATTTTTTTATTACTCTCTTTTTAAAATTTAAAATTTATATTAATATATAAATAGAATATCATATGTATACATATTATATATTCATTATATACATAATGACAATATATGTAAAGAGAAATGTTAAACACACTTTTCTTTTTTTTTTATTGACTGGTGGGATGAAAAAATAGAAATTTTATTTTTAAAAATTTTTCTATTCTCACATATTTTTAGCATTTTTTTATATATTAAATATATTTATAATATACTATTTTTGGTATTATTGTACCAAAGAAAATGGTATATTTATATTAAATAAACTCATTGCATCTGCGGCAGCAGCATCCTCAGCAGCCACCACCGTTCTCAAACTCTCAGCTCCTCTTTCCCCCTTCTCCACCAGGTCGACAATCTCGATTTTAAAATTCAGCCTCTGGTAAGCCCAAGTAACATATACGTTTTTTTTATTTGTTAGCTTGGCGTCGCAGCATAAATCCAAAACTAAAGCAGGCATGAGTGTGTTGTCTCCTCTTGAAGCTTTAGCTTTTGATTATCTCAGCTTTGGGATCTTCACCGTCATCAATAATTTATGGACCTAAGTCGCTCTTGTAACTGCTACCGTCAACTTCTGGCGGATCAGAGTCGGCGGCGGCGCCATCTCCATTTCCGTCAAATCGGGAACCGATTTCTTCATCTAATTTCATTCACCACCGCGACAATGAGCCTGAGCCTGCCTGTGACATTTCGTTGCCGCAGCCTAATTCAGTTTATCACTTCACCATCACAGTCTATATGTATGTGTATCAAGAGTAAATAAGTAAATACTGATCGGTTACAGTCCAATAATTATTTTTTTTCCCAGTCTCATTCTTAGATATTGAACTTGAAGGATTCATTGATGACAAGCTACTCTCGTCTTGGACTGTTTCTTTGGTCATGTTTTCATTTTTTTTCTTCCTTAAATCCCCAATTTATTGGACGAGAGTATACATTTGTTATATGTAAAAATATCCACGTTAGCTGGGACGTGGGCTGTTATTAAATTTATAAGATTTGTGGGCACTCTGAAGCAATTTTTAAAAATGAATTTTATTCATTTTCTTTGCAATAATAGAATTAGAGCAATTTATTTATCGGAAAACTACTATCCCGTTAAAAGAGGGGATCCGTGATATGAAAAAAATTAACCGTTACATATAAAAATCTCACATTTTGATACCAAATTTATAAAATTTGTGGACATCCGTCTCATTTGAATCGATTTTTGAGAATAGATTCTACCCATTTTACTCGGACATTGTTGTGAAATTGTAACACCTATTTTATTCACATTGCCCTCTCGTATTGTTAATTACTCTCACTACAAGTTATTTTGACATAATATATATAGAAATTGATAGGATTTGGTTAGTGGAGAAACTGAAGCTGAGGCCAAAAGGGACAAATTAACTTTTAAATTATATCCAAAGAATAAGTTACACTCTAAAATTTGAAATTTTGGATGATTTATGAATCCTCATTAATGTCAATGTACCTAAAATAAATGCTAAAAGAATGACAAAACATATGCATATTGAATCTGATTCCTCCATACATCACAATTCTTCCCTAAATAAGACATGCGAGTAAATTAACAAGGTTTATTAGTGCCTTCAAATGATTACGCTTGACTAATGGGTAAGATCGATTAGCCTCACTATGAGTAGAGCTCTTGTAATACCAGCATTTACTTCCAAGAAGAAAACGAAAAAGAAAATTAAATAACATCAACAAGATTCTTTCTTATAATGCACAGAAAAATACTTGTACATTTAGTTTGAAATTGCTGCAACTCCTTCCACACCTATATTATCAGGTAACGTTTTTATAAATAGAACCAGTTTAAAGCAACAAATTCATATTATAATAACCCTACAAAGTGTATAACTAAGATTCCAAGGATCAACACTGCAACCAAAAGATTATAATTTCAATATGGAATGTGCAAATCCAGTATTCATAGAGTAGTTGTAATTCAGATCTCAATTAAACATTGAAAACAATTGCCCTCCTAGATAGCAAATGATTCCATCAAGCTGCAATTGCAGCACAACTGTGAGAGAGTTGAGCGTAAAATGGTAGAGTTTTCAAAATCAGGCTCATAGAAAGAATAAGCAAACATATATGGTTAAATGCTCAGTTTTTATACATTTAACATCCACATGGATTGTGAAACTAATAAAGAACATCTTCGTAACAGTGCAAACCCAAATCTATGTGAACTTAATTAGCTTGATGATTGCATGCGTGGGTCGGACTTTAATTGACTTTCATTCATCTGCTAGCCCAGGTGAAAGGAGAGAGGAGAAAATTTCATGCAACTAAACTTACGGTCTCTGAAAGCTTAAAAGCTTGTTTAGATAGGAGAGGCTTTAAATTGATGGTTGGAAACTCAAAGTATCTTAGAAGTTTAATACCTTGAAGAATTTTAAGATTGATAAGCAAGAAAATATTCTCAACCCCCGGTACAAGTATCCTAGTTTTGTAGACCTATCTAACCTGTATGGGAATCTATTATATTTCTTTTTTCTGCAAGTTATAGTCTTGAGTTATGACTTTGAACACCATATCACAAATCAAGAATGACTCTGATCAGCATATCACCAAAAAATTGAGAGTTAAAATATTTTTAAGAAAATAATAAAAAAAAAGAACCTTAATCCAAATTATCCGATGATATCCAAGTTATCTTTAATAAACTATTTATTTAAGCTATGTTATTTATTTTAAAAATTTATTTCATAAAAAATGTCTCCAATAAATTCTCTATTTTTAACAGCATAAAATAAATTTGACTTTTTACTTTTAGTTAAACTGTCAAATCTCATTTTCTATTATATAATTAATACATATTTACTTAATATGCATGTTTTATCTTTTTATTAGTGTATTTTTCTAAAAATCATTTTCTTTTTTCCTTAACTTAAAAGTCATTTACTTTTTTCTTTTGATAAATATTAATTTTTATGGGATAAAGTAAAATGAGGAATAAAAATATAAAAGCCTATTAAACTTATAATTTTTTTTTTACTTTCTATATTTATAAATATTTTTTATTCTACTAAAAATGCTCTTTTTTATTCTACTAAAAATGCTCTTTAAAATAAAGATTATTATTGGAGATGCCCTTGCTCGGATAATTTAAACCATTTAGACCTACAGAATTCATAGGGGAGTAAGATCTAACAAGAAGCAATTGTTGCACGGTAAATAGTCAACATCCTGCTACCTTTAAAACACAGTTCAGCAACATTGTCACGCAGGCCAAGACTCTAGTACTCAATATTTTCTTGATGCAAAAGGGTGCAAATCTGTCTTGAGATAGGATGAACATTCCAATGAATTCCATGCAAAAAGCAGTATGAAATTTCTATCGACAAAAAGAGAGAAGCAACCATTTTCAATCTTTCTTTGTCCTAAAAGTTTCATTAACTTCCATGCACACCATTAAAAAGTTCTAACTTTATCAGGAATGAGAGGAGGGGGATGAGTATGGGCTGAATGCTATTGTCAGCCAGCATTCGGAGTTGGTGACTGGCAATAATGCTGCTTTTGATTACACGTAGAAACGTGAGGACCATTCCTTATGCTGAAGTTTGCAATCAGACCATTCTGTATGCTCATGTTCCTTGTTGGTTTCTGTACATTCCTTGACATCCCTTGCTGCACTCTACTTACATTTCTGTTTCGAGCACTGAGATTAGAGCAACCTGACTCTGCTTGCATGGCCTGAAAGTAGGATGAAGAACAGGCCATATCCTTTAGGTAAGGCAGAGGTTTTAAGACTTCGACGATTTCGCTCATCAAAGGTCTGGATTTTGCATCACGGTTGAGACATTGCAAAGCCAAATGGATTGCCTTCTGAGCACCCTTGACTGAGAAGTGTCCTTCAAGGCGAGGATCTATCAATCGGTAGAACCTTCGCCTTTCCCCTAGTTGTGGACGTGCCCATTCCACTAGATTATGTTCACCATTTGGTCTGTTTTTGTCCATGGATCTTCTGCCAGTTAGCATTTCAAGTAAAACCACCCCAAAGCTGTAGACATCACTTTTTGACGTAAGATGCCCTGGCATAACATCAAATGTAACAAGATAGATTACAAAGAACACTTAGCAGAAAACTAATATATGCTTACAACAGAATATCAATACATGCGAGTATGTGCTTGTCAAACTGTTGTTTAAGAGACAGATTAGTCTTGATAAATTTCATTGGATATTTTATTTTTCCCTCCTCTTATTATTTATTTGTCTCTTAGTTTGTTTATCTCTCCTCTAGGATTGATAACAGTCACCAGATCTTACATTTAATAATTTCCAATTCAAATTGTAGAAAACCAAAAATTCAGTTAGCATTTCACTGAAGGATGTGATGGTATTTTATAACAATTGAAATCTCCACTATAACAATCATTCTGAGATATGATGGTATTTTAACTGGAGCAAATAAAAGACAAAAGGTCATATATTGGTGAAAATGACAATGATTTCTTAAGAAACTATAATACTGCAGTCTGTAGCAAAGGGGGAAAGTATTCCATAATCATAACAACAAACAATGGTGATGATAATATGACCTGCAAGCATCGGAGATAGTGGGAGGCATGGAGGTGGGAGGTGATTGGCATTTGCATGGCATTAAATTGTGCTTTCATATGGTAGTTTCAGCGTGTCACAGCCTAAATGCGACAGTTGCATCCAATAAAATTGTGAAACTTGAAAAAATAAACAAAGCATTTAAACCTCAAATCTCATTTTTGTTGTATTAAGCCCTTGGAATATTCTTAGTTTACCCAAACTTTTGGCCATTTAAAATAGCAATCATGGACGTCGAATAAGGCTGTTAAACCTAGCCCTTTCAAGGATAAAAAGGCCTTGAGAAATTTCTTCATTCATAGGATCCTTCCATTGTACCTTAAATAATAAACTCCAATAGTCCTTCGAAATTGATTTCATTTCATAATCTAAATAATGAAGTGAACTGGCTCTTTAAGAAATTTCCTACTAAAGGAGTAACCGGTAATTCAACATAAAAAGACCTTAGCTAATGAGATAGGTAAACTAGTGGATGAAACACTCAAAGCAATAGAAAGAGAGAGAGAGAGAGAAAAAACTAAGAATTCTACGAAACTTATCTCTGAAAAGGAAATTCTACAAGGAAGAAAAAAATAGTTCCTTACACTGCAGATACAGAAAAAAAAAAAAGGCAATATGAAAAGTAGCAATATGGCTAAACACCTTAAGAAATCAGTCTGGTAGATTAAACTCTCACTCATATAGATCACAAAACATTCAATGAGCTTCTTACTACAAGAAGGGCATTGAACAAATCTTATTATCCCCCTAGAATGAAAGAAAAATTAAAACCTAGGGATCCTTTGAGGGCATTTATTAGCCTGACAAATTTTTCTTAATTTGGATTGCAAAAAGCATGCATCAAAAATAAGTCATCCTATAGGTAACTTTAAAAAATGTGAGTAGCTCCTTGTTTCTGCTTAGGATTTGAATGGACTCCCCTAGAAAAGAGTAGACCCAACAGAATAGTATCAAAGCTTAGAAAGTAATTTATAAGAAAGAAAGACCATCCTAGAAAAGATTAAAAGCTGTGGGAAAAAAAATAGTATTTTGCAAGATAGAGGGTTTGCATAAGTCCTTGATCCAACCAAAATGAAGGGTTCAAGGGTTGAATGCATACATTTTAAGTTCAGGGCTCACTAGAAAAATCCAGTAAAGTTCAAGGACATATATTTATATATATATATGGGTGATGTTTTAATGGTTACGGTTCCATTAGGTACTATTTTTTCAACCGGTAGATAAAAAATCTAATGATCCTAATTAGTTATACAATAATTATGAGCATTTAACGCTATTTAATACTAAAGATTATGATGATTACTAATAGAACCGTAAACATTGAAAAATCTCCCATATATATACATATATATATATTTCCCAACTTATTTTGACAACTTGAAACTGACATGGTGGACCAACTCACTGAGAGAGTTTAAATATTTGTCATGTGATGGCCCGTAACCAGCCATAGGACAGAAAACCGCTATCCAATAGTTCAATATTGTCCACTCTGCGTATTTGACCTTACCAGCAACACAATGACAGTTATGTTGTGAAGCAAAATGTTTACTCTTGCCCAAAAAGAGAAAAGTTCTATTCCCACATGACTATATCTGGTTTTCTTGTCTTCCCTCTCATGTGTGCATGCATAATCACAACCAACAATGCGAAAGACAGGCCTCTTTTGAAAGGAGGGAAGCAATACAAGAGGGAAAACTAACAACATAAACAAAGTATTAGAAGAAATGTTCTAGAAAGATTCTCAGCATGATTTTTTCATTTTTGGCACAAAGTTCACTGTGAGAATTTAGATCATACTCTGTCCAAGCATAGGGACAGAAAGAAATTTCTATGATAATTCAAAGGACAATGATGAATGCCATTTATGATTCTTTACCTGTCATCACATATTCGGGGGCTGCATAGCCATATGTTCCCATCACACGTGTAGATACATGAGTCTTATCTCCTTCAGGACCATCTTTGGCAAGTCCAAAATCAGAAAGCTTGGCATTGTAATCCTGGAACAGATTTGGCTATATTTTAGAAAATGGCAGATAAGGAAGAAAGATGGTACATTAGTTGCATGAACATTATCACCAACTGTATCAAGCAGGATATTAGACGCTTTAAAATCTCGGTATATCACTGGCCGATCAGCTTCCTCATGAAGAAAGGCTAGGCCCTGCGCAGCACCGAGGGCAATTTTCATTCTGATGGACCAGGGAAGAGGTAGGGACCCTGCTACATCAGATATTAACAAAATTTGCAATATCAGTGTCAAATAGCAGAGGATAATTTATTACTGAAATAAGTGGTATTGGCGAATGTGTTTTTCAGTGGGGTTTGGATGACTTTAATGGACTGCATTATTTCCTGAAACATCATGCTATAAATGCAGCCATATATAATGCACTCTCTTTTGAAATGCTATAGTAAAAGATTATCTGAATTTTTATGATTCTCTTGGGTCGTTGAACGTAAACCAATGCTCATGTTTGACAGAAAAGATAAAACAAATAGTCTTATGCTATTCAAAATATTTTTGCAGTTTCTGGGTATGAGCTTAAGTACAATTGCATGAAAATAGAGCGAGAAAGAGAGAAATTTCTCCCTTCAAAGTTCACCTTACTTTGCAACTTTGCTTAGACATAAATCATGGCATCATCCTACCTTCATTGAATAGTGGTGCAGAACCTAAATACCTGCCTTTAAGTTTTGTACACCAAGACTTTGTCACTTTTTGATATTTTAACTTGCTTTTCCATGAAACATAAAATTGCAAAACATGATCCCAAGATTTCCATGAAGCATTCTTCGAAAGTTACTGAATAAATGCAGGATATCAGTGCTATTACGACTAATATGTCCCTGCAAGATGGAATGCATAACCTTTAAACCTAATCCCAACATTATCTTTTGCATCTAATAATTCTTCCATAAATCAATCACTTAATGCAGTCATGGGCTTCCTCATATATTATGGGATTTGAAAGTAAATGATGTGCATTCTCCATTCCTAAATTATGTGAAAAAGCATTTACCAATTTTATGGGAAGAAAAAAGAAGATTTGAACAAATATTTGAAAATAAAAATTGAATTATGTACTTCTAAACAGGTGATTCTCCAAGCTTCCTCGAGGCATAAACTCATAAATCAGCAGCCTTTGATCATCCTCGATGCAGTATCCTACTAACTTAACCAAATTTGGATGGAGAAGGTTACCAAGATAATTAACTTCAGCCTGCCAAAAAATAAAAAACAAAAATGAGATAGAGAGAGAGAGAGAGAGAAAGAAGAAATTAAAAACTGTTGAATCAGACAAGTGAAGACAGAGTTTATAAGCACTAGACAAGCAGCAGCACGGGTGCAGAGGTACACTACTTAGATCACGAGGTTTCTTACAAGCCATTCTCTATGACCCTGAAGTCCATCATGGTTGAGAGTTTTTATTGCAACAGGAACCCCAATGCCAGGTTTAACTGGGGCAGTCCCAGTGTCACTAATCCATGCTTTGAATACACAGCCAAACCCGCCCTCACCCAGAAGACTCTCAGGCCTAAAATTCTTTGTGGCTGACTTAAGCTCATTAAAGGAGAACCTTCGAAGTTGAGAGGCAACTTTCAGTTCCTCACTTATGTTGGAAGTAGATGGGGTACTTTGAGTATTGCTTGTGGTTGAAGATGACCCCAGTGGAACAACTGGTTGTCCTCTGCTGGTGGCAGTATCACTTGTAGATTTACTTACAGCTGAATTATGCATAAAGGTCAAAATCAGTATTTCCAATTCACCCAAGCTATGCCCGACAGCATGTGCAGTCAGAGAATTTGAGATAAGAAATAAGATATCAGAGATCAACTGATCTGAACATTGCCCATACAATATAAATCAGGAGATATACATCCAATTATCCGAGCATGAACAAATGCAAGAGAAAACATTTCTTTTAGCTTTAAAGTTAAAATGGCAAAAAATATTAGCCTTCTTTTGCTTTAAACAACCATCGTGGAATTTAAATTAATCAAAACTGTAAGCTTAAAGTCTGACTAACGTTAGTGGTATGAACCACAAAGTAGAACAGCCTCCAAATGCACTCAAATGCATTAAGTAGCGGCATGATTCCCGTTCATTTGAGATTTTTCTTCCTTTTCCAAGAAAAACACAAAAGATTCAACATGACAAAATTGGTATCCACGACAACATTTTCTAGTTCTAATTTAAGAATCAACATAAAAGAGTAGAATGAGCTGGTCCATGGAAGAAATAATTTGTATTCAGGCCTTGATAAGTTGAATGTCACTGCTATTTATTATTTTTCCTCTATTTTTTCATGGTATCCTTGATAAAATCTCAATAAAATTGGTGTCTTGGCTCTTATGACAAGGTATCTTTATTCATAGAAGATTTTCTTTCTATTTTAGAGATAGCCCTCGTTGGGTTACCATGTTATGTGCTTTTAAAACTAGGTCAAGTTATTACCAGTTTATTTTCATGTAAATGAAAATGAGTAGTATTCCTAATTTATAAAATAACCAGTAATGTGTGATGCTTCATTTTTAAGTAAATATGGTCCACTCTATACATAAGGGACTAATGAAGCAAAAAGTTGTTCATAAATTCCTGGGGAAGTGCATCCTGGACGAGCATATAAAGCTACGTTACATGTACGTGTGTATGTGTGTGTAGAGAAAGAGAGAGAGATTCAAGATCAGTACATTTTAAACACAGAACTATCATGTCATGTATAATCAAACCATTGAGCCTACCAAAATAAAAGGTGAAAATAATTACAATGAGATAAAATTGCAGAGCTGAACATTCCAAAAAAAGTTTGTTAAATGATATGCCATAATGTTAACGACTGACTATAAATCAACATTTTCAATGGATTCAACAACAGGCACAGAGTAAAGTAGACCATATCTATATGCAATGATGTAGAATAATAATCACACCATAATAAGAAACGAGTAAACAAATTTAAATAAGATTACTGAATGATAAATGCAGTAAAATGATATGCTTACAGAAGCAAGGGATTAATCAAAGATACTCTACAAATAAACATCAATGAGGCACCCAATAAGCATAATAAGTATGCGATCAAGAACAACATCAACCTAATAATGGAATTATACATTACGAACAAAAAAAATTAACAAGACTAGTAAGATGAAACAATATGTGGCAGCAAATGATAAACAGATACCATTTTGAGGGCTAGTGCTACCTATCGAGTTATCATCATCGGTCCCCGAAGCAATGCAGTTCCCCAAGAACCTTAACTTAAACCAACACCCAGTCTTCTCGGCTTCTCCATCTTTCTTCTTCCTTCCTTTTGATATTCCCATATCTTAAGCACCAATGTTCACAGAATCAGTACAAAACCTCACCTTGCTATAACCATAAGCTGGGCAAAATTCCCTTATCTCAGAACTCAATTACACCAACCACAACCCCTTTATCCACCTCAACCAAAACCAGCCCAAAAGGCATCAAGCAATAGAAATTAGAATACCCCAATTCATAATGTTAATGAGAAAACACAGAGAGTTAAAACTTAAAACCAATCAATCAGTTAATTTATGAAGAAAAAAAAACTGAACAAAATCTCATAAAGGTTGAAGCTTGATTAAACTTGATTCAAAAAAAAAAAAACACCAATGTCACTGAAAACAACAAGGGAATTTTGTTTGGGTTGGCGAATATCACTGAAATGGGCATGACCCAGATCAGAAAATGGACATGCAAGACAAAAGAGCCACCATCAATAATAATGTCAAGCTAGCATTAAGAAGAAGATGAAATTCAAAACACGGAAAAACCGGAGAAAAAGAATCAAAGACAACGATCAGCATAAGCGAATGATGCACATAAATTGTGAGGTATGTTTCAGCTCAAACCCACATTCACTCGCACACTGCATCGCCATTAGCAGAGTTTGTAGAGAGAGAGAAAGAGAGACAGAGAAAGAGCGTTACAAATGAAATGAAATGAACAAAGAGAGAAAAACAAGATTGCGTTTGGATTTGGAAAACAGGCAGTAGTAAGACAGTGAGTAACTTAAATTTTGGCATTTGGCTGGCTAACGAATAGCTAACGGTGAGCTAAACGATAATTAAAAATCCGTACCTTTTCTTTTTGTTGGGTCAAAAAATTAAATATGTACTTGGGCAAATCAAAATCCCATGGCTTGTCCAATTCACACCTGTTTTTCTCGATAATATTTTAAATAATAATAGGAAGAAGAACAACAACAACAACCATTATAAAATAAAGAAAATAAAAACATGTTTTGACCAGAATTTTCTATTGATAACCCGGAGAGGTAAAGAGTTTCGGGGTGGATGACCGTTAATCAGTCGATAAATAACATTTTTGAGTAATTAATTACCCTTTTAATTCAATTTTATAAAAATAAAAATCTAAATTAACTAAAATTGATTTTATTAATTATTAATTTTGGTTCAATTAATTTATAATTTTCAGTGGGACCACTAAGTATGAGTTTAATTAACCTTTATTATTATTATGGATAGAGTTATATCATGAAAAGCCATGCATATTATTACAGGTCGAGCAACATGTTGACGAGTCATATAATGAGTCGAGTTATATCATATCAAGCCACGTGGAATTATATCATATAAAGGTCGAGCCATTTTACTTCGAGCTATCATACATTTAAGTGTAACGATAAGTTTCAATTTAATTACCACATGTTTTACTAAAGCAATTAATAATACTTAAATCAACACGTGAACAAAAATATCACTAAGTCATATCATATTAATAAATGGTAAAGTTAATTATCATATATAGGATTTGATATTGCTAATATACTAGCTCATTTTCTTTATTCAATATTCCATGTATTAACATAATGAAGTGAACTTATTGACGAAATCAGTTATTTATGGTCTTCTTGTTCTTTTTCCTAATTTTGTAGACTTCACCATTAGAGTATGATAGATGAGTGAGTTGGATTGGCAAAATTTTTGAAAGCTCTGTGCTGGGTGAGAGAAATTTGTTTTCCACATGAACCTTGTCGTAAATTATATTATGTATCATATGTTATTTGTTTAAATGATGAAAAAATTTATTTTTTTTAAATATATATATATATGTTGAGAAAATTAGGACTAAATAGAGTAGGATTACAGCTAATAATTTGAGAAAATTAAAGACAAAATGAATATAAAAATTTTACGTGGAAAACCTCCAAACAAATCAGGGTTAAAACCACGGATAAGAATAGAAGAATTTACTATAAAAGAAAATAGGAGATTACAACGTCTCTCTAATAATTAAGGAGAAAACAAATAAACTCTCTCTTAAAAATTAGGAGAACAGCAAAAATAACAAATATTTTTCTATCTCTCTATTTTTCCTTTCTCTCACAAATTTGAAAATTCTCAATTGCTTCTCAATTTTTGCTATGTAGATATGAAGAATATTGTGTGTTTTTATAGGCAAATACATGTGCTTAAAAGTCAAGAAAACACAACTTAATTTCAAAGATTGTGACCACCTAAATTTGCAAACAAATTCAAAGATTGTAGCCACCTAAATTTGAAAAACAAATTCAAATATTGTGGCCACCTAAATTTGCAAAGCAAATTCAAATATTATTGCCACAAATCATGACTTTTAACAAATCTCCCACTTGAAGATTTGATTGCGTCAATCATATCTTCACACAATTCTTTTTTCCTTGTCATTCATGTCGCTTATGTTTCTACTAGGGCGCTAGATGATCGACACCAAATAAACTTGTCAGCATTGACTGCTTTAGTCAAGAAATCTTTTAGGTTGTCTTCTGTATGAATTTTTTGTATATCCACTGTTCCTTCCTCCACTTTCTCACGAACGAAGTGGTACTGGACTCGAATGTGTTTTGTCCTTGAATGAAAGGCTGGATTCTTTACAAGATGCAAAACACTCTGTCTGTCACAAAAAAAAAAAAAAAAAAAAAGAAATTTTCTTTTGTTCATGCCCGAGTTCCTCCAATGTCATTTTCAACCAAATTGCTTCTTTACTAGCTTGTGTAGCTGCTACATATTCTGCTTTAGTTGTTGAGGTAGCCACAACTGACTGCAGTTTTGAGACCCAGCTTACAGCTCCGCTAGCAAGTAAAAACATATATCCGGTGGTGGATTTGCTTTTATCAAGATCACCCGCATAATCTGAATCAACATATCCTCTGACAATAAAGTCTGATCCCCCATAACATAATGCAACATCTGTAGTCCCCTTAATGTATCTTAGGACTCTTTTTACTCCATTCCAATGCTCTTTACCTGGATTTGTCATGTATCGACTAACCACTCTCACTGCTTGTGCAATGTCTGGTATGGTATAAATCATAGCGAACATTAAACTTTCCACTGCTGATGCATACGGTACTCGAAACATCTCCATCCTCTCTGCTTCTGTGCTAGGACTTATACTGGAGGATAACTTGAAATTAACAGGAAGTGGGATAGAAATTGGCTTACAATCTTGCATATTGAAGCGTCGCAAGATTTTCTTCAAATAGTTCTTTTGAGAAAGCCAAATCTTCCTGTTATTTCTGTTTCGGTGAATTTGCATCCCTAGAATCATGTTTGCTGGTCCCATGTCCTTCATTTCAAACTCTCTAGCCAACTGTGCCTTCAATTCTACAATAGATATTTGTTGGGGCTTGCTACCAACATGTCGTCTACATACAGCAGCAAAATGATGAAGTCATTTCCATCAAACCTCTTGAAATATGCACAAGGGTCTGCATTAAGTCTACTGTATCCAAGGTTCATGATGAAAGAATCAAATCTCTTGTACCAACACCTTGGCACCTGTTTGAAACTGTACAGAGATTTGTTCAACTTGCAAACCAAGTTCTTTTTTTCTTTTTCTTTGAATCCTTCTGGTTGGAGCATGTAAATTTCTTCTTCAAGATCACCATGAAGAAAAACAGTTTTGACATCTAACTGCTGTAGATGTAAATCAAATGTAGCACACATTGTCAGGACTACTCTGATTGTTGTTAGTCGTACCACCGGAGAAAATATCTCATTAAAGTCAATGCCTTTTTTCTGAGCATATCCTTTCACCACCAATCTTGCACGATACCGCTCCACTTGATTTTCGCCATCACGCTTGATCTTATACACCCATTTATTTCCAATAGACTTTCTTCCTTGTGGTAGCGGAACAAGTTCCCAAGTTTTATTTTTATGAAGAGCTTATATTTCCTCTTGCATTGTTGTCATCCACTGAGATGCATCTGAATTGTTCAGTGCTTCTTGGAGAGTTGATGACTCTCCATCCTCTGTTAGAAGACAGTATGCAACATTGCTCTCCATAACATACTTTGAGTGCCAACCTGGTTGTTTTCTGGAGCGATCTGACCGTCGAGGTTCTGGTGCTTCAGAAACAATAGGTTCTTGCTCCTCGTGCTCTGGTTCTGCTTCAGAAGAATTATTTTATTCATCTTTATTTTCCACATGTACCACCGTAGTCTCTGAATTTTCTTTCACCATGTTATTATCCCTTTCTTCTCTTTGTTGTTTATCTTCTAAAAATATAACATCTCTACTGATTACAACCTTGTGGGTAGTGGGATCCCACAGGCGATACCCCTTTACTCCATCAGCATACCCCAAGAATAAACATTTTCTGGATTTTGGATCCAACTTTGTAGTTTCTTGGGCATTGTACATTACATACACAGAAATTCCAAATATATGGAGGTTTGAATAATCAGCTTCTTTCCAGTCCACATCTCCATCGGTGTCTTCAACTCAATTGCTGTTGATGGGGCCCGATTTATCACATAACATGCGGTATTTACTGCTTCTGCCCAGAAAGATTTTTCCAAGTCCGCAGTTCCCAACATTGCTCTTGTTCTGTAAACTCATGGCTGATATATTCTCCTTCATTATCTGTCCTCAGACACTTGATCTTCTTTCCAGAATCAAGCTATACCCGTGCTTTGAATACTTTGAAGACTTAAAACACATATTCTTTCTTCTTGATAGGATACACCCAACATCTTCTGAAATAATCATATATGAAGGATACAAAATACTTTGCTCCTCCCAGAGACATAACTGGTGCTTGCCATACATCAGAGTGAAACAATTCTAGAATTTCTTTACTTCTAGAATTTGATGTGTTAAACTTCAATATGTGCTGCTTACTTGTAACACAATGCTCACAGAAAGGTAAAGACACCTTAGTGAGACCTGGAAGTAGATTTTGCTCCGCAAGAATTTTAATTCCTTGCTCAGACATATGTCCAAGTTTCTGATGCCACACCATTGCAGATTTTTCACTTGAACTACTTGAAGCAACTGATGCTTCTCCTTCTAGCAAAGTCTCTCCCTTTAACATATACAAGTTTGCAGTCACATTTTCTCCCTTCATTAGTACAAGCGCACCTCGAATCACTTTCATGATTCCTTTTTCGGCTTCAATTTTACAACCAAGGTCATCCAATTAACCTAACAACATCAAGTTCTTTCTTAGGCCTTCCACATGTCGCACTTGTTGAATAGTGCATATTGTGTCATCATGGAACTTCAACTTGATAGTTCCAATACCAACAATCTTTAATGCATAATCATTACAACTATACACAGATCCCTCAGAGACAGATTCATATTGATGGAACCATTCTATTCGAGAGGTCATGTGAAATGTGGCTCCCGAGTCAATAAACCACACATCAACAAATGTCTTTCTACCTTCACTAGTTGTCATTGCCTCACAATATAAAGCATCACCCACGTTGGATGTGCTTGCAATATTTCCTTGAGGATTAGAGTTTTTTTTGTTTAAACTCCAGCAATCCTTCTTCAAGTGACCCTTTTTGCCACAGTGGTAGCACTTAAGGTTCATCTTCTTGCTTTTTAACTTTGATCTACCTTGATCTTGGCTCCCACTTGAGCCACGTTCCGTTGATCTCCCTCTCATCACCATTAGGGCTTCCACTTGTTGCGAACTAGCCAACCTATCCTCTTTGTTTTTGCGCCGATTTTCTTATTCAAGAATAGCAGCTGCAAAATCATCAAAATTTATGTTGCTTACTTGTAACACAATGCTCACAGAAAGGTAAAGACACCTTAGTGAGACCTAGAAGTAGATTTTGCTCCACAAGAATTTTAATTCCTTGCTCAGACATATGCCCAAGTTTCTGATGTCATACCATTTCAGATTTTTCACTTAAACTACTTGAAGCAACTGATGCTTCTCCTTCTAGCAAAGTCTCTCCCTTTAACATATACAAGTTTGCAGTCACATTTTATCCCTTCATTAGTACAAGCGCACCTCGAATCACTTTCATGATTCTTTTTTCGGCTTCAATTTTACAACCAAGGTCATCCAATTAACCTAACAACATCAAGTTCTTTCTTAGGCCTTCCACATGACGCATTTGTTGAATAGTGCATATTGTGTCATCATGGAACTTCAACTTGATAGTTCCAATACCAACAATCTTTAATGCATAATCATTACAACTGTACATAGATCCCTCAGAGACATATTCATATTGATGGAACCATTCTCTTCGAGAGGTCATGTGAAATGTGGCTCCCGAGTCAATAAACCACACATCAACAAATGTCTTTCTACCTTCACTAGTTGTCATTGCCTCACAACATAAAGCATCACCCACATTGGATGTGCTTGCAATATTTCCTTGAGGATTAGAGTTTTTCTTGTTTAAACTCCAGCAATCCTTCTTCAAGTGACCCTTTTTGCCACAGTGGTAGCACTTAAGGTTCATCTTCTTGCTTCTTGACTTTGATCTACCTTGATCTTGGCTCCCACTTGAGCCACGTTCCGTTGATCTCCCTCTCATCACCATTAGGGCTTCCACTTGTTGCGAACTAGCCAACCTATATCCTCTTTGTTTTTGCGCCGATTTTCTTATTCAAGAATAGCAACTGCAAAATCATCAAAATTTATGTTGCTTACTTGTAACACAATGCTCACAGAAAGGTAAAGACACCTTAGTGAGACCTGGAAGTAGATTTTGCTCCGCAAGAATTTTAATTCCTTGCTCAGACATATGTCCAAGTTTCTGATGCCACACCATTGCAGATTTTTCACTTGAACTACTTGAAGCAACTGATGCTTCTCCTTCTAGCAAAGTCTCTCCCTTTAACATATACAAGTTTGCAGTCACATTTTCTGCCTTCATTAGTGCGAGCGCACCTCGAATCACTTTCATGATTCCTTTTCCGGCTTCAATTTTACAACCAAGGTCATCCAATTAACCTAACAACATCAAGTTATTTCTTAGGCCTTCCACATGTCGCACTTGTTGAATAGTGCATATTGTGTCATCATGGAACTTCAACTTGATAGTTCCAATACCAACAATCTTTAATGCATAATCATTACAACTGTACATAGATCCCTCAGAGACAGATTCATATTGATGGAACAATTCTCTTCGAGAGGTCATGTGAAATGTGGCTCCCGAGTCAATAAACCACACATCAACAAATGTCTCTCTACCTTCACTAGTTGTCATTGCCTCACAACATAAAGCATCACCCACATTGGATGTGCTTGCAATATTTCCTTGAGGATTAGAGTTTTTCTTGTTTAAACTCCAGCAATCCTTCTTCAAGTGACCCTTTTGGCCACAGTGGTAGCACTTAAGGTTCATCTTCTTGCTTCTTGACTTTGATCTACCTTGATCTTTGCTCCCACTTGAGCCACGTTCCGTTGATCTCCCTCTCATCACCATTAGGGCTTCCACTTGTTGCGAACTAGCCAACCTATCCTCTTTGTTTTTGCGCCGATTTTCTTATTCAAGAATAGCAGCTGCAAAATCATCAAAATTTATGTTGCTTACTTGTAACACAATGCTCACAGAAAGGTAAAGACACCTTAGTGAGACCTGGAAGTAGATTTTGCTCCGCAAGAATTTTAATTCCTTGCTCAGACATATGTCCAAGTTTCTGATGTCATACCATTGCAGATTTTTCACTTGAACTACTTGAAGCAACTGATGCTTCTCCTTCTAGCAAAGTCTCTCCCTTTAACATATACAAGTTTGCAGTCACATTTTATCCCTTCATTAGTACAAGCGCACCTCGAATCACTTTCATGATTCCTTTTTCGGCTTCAATTTTACAACCAAGGTCATCCAATTAACCTAACAACATCAAGTTCTTTCTTAGGCCTTCCACATGTCGCACTTGTTGAATAGTGCATATTGTGTCATCATGGAACTTCAACTTGATAGTTCCAATACCAACAATCTTTAATGCATAATCATTACAACTGTACATAGATCCCTCAGAGACAGATTCATATTGATGGAACCATTCTATTCGAGAGGTCATGTGAAATGTGGCTCCCGAGTCAATAAACCACACATCAACAAATGTCTTTCTACCTTCACTAGTTGTCATTGCCTCACAATATAAAGCATCACCCACGTTGGATGTGCTTGCAATATTTCCTTGAGGATTAGAGTTTTTTTTGTTTAAACTCCAGCAATCCTTCTTCAAGTGACCCTTTTTGCCACAGTGGTAGCACTTAAGGTTCATCTTCTTGCTTTTTAACTTTGATCTACCTTGATCTTGGCTCCCACTTGAGCCACGTTCCGTTGATCTCCCTCTCATCACCATTAGGGCTTCCACTTGTTGCGAACTAGCCAACCTATCCTCTTTGTTTTTGCGCCGATTTTCTTATTCAAGAATAGCAGCTGCAAAATCATCAAAATTTATGTTGCTTACTTGTAACACAATGCTCACAGAAAGGTAAAGACACCTTAGTGAGACCTGGAAGTAGATTTTGCTCCGCAAGAATTTTAATTCCTTGCTAAGACATATGCCCAAGTTTCTGATGTCATACCATTTCAGATTTTTCACTTAAACTACTTGAAGCAACTGATGCTTCTCCTTCTAGCAAAGTCTCTCCCTTTAACATATACAAGTCTGCAGTCACATTTTATCCCTTCATTAGTACAAGCGCACCTCGAATCACTTTCATGATTCCTTTTTTGGTTTCAATTTTACAACCAAGGTCATCCAATTAACCTAACAACATCAAGTTCTTTCTTAGGCCTTCCACATGTCGCATTTGTTGAATAGTGCATATTGTGTCATCATGGAACTTCAACTTGATAGTTCCAATACCAACAATCTTTAATGCATAATCATTACAACTGTACATAGATCCCTCAGAGACAGATTCATATTGATGGAACCATTCTCTTCGAGAGGTCATGTGAAATGTGGCTCCCGAGTCAATAAACCACACATCAACAAATGTCTCTCTACCTTCACTAGTTTTCATTGCCTCACAACATAAAGCATCACCCACATTGGATGTGCTTGCAATATTTCCTTGAGGATTAGAGTTTTTCTTGTTTAAACTCCAGCAATCCTTCTTCAAGTGACCCTTTTTGCCACAGTGGTAGCACTTAAGGTTCATATTCTTGCTTCTTGACTTTGATCTACCTTGATCTTGGCTCCCACTTGAGCCACGTTCCGTTGATCTCCCTCTCATCACCATTAGGGCTTCCACTTGTTGCGAACTAGCCAATCTATCCTCTTTGTTTTTGCGCCGATTTTCTTATTCAAGAATAGCAGCTGCGAAATCATCAAAATTTATGTTGCTTACTTGTAACACAATGCTCACAGAAAGGTAAAGACACCTTAGTGAGACCTGGAAGTAGATTTTGCTCCGCAAGAATTTTAATTCCTTGCTCAGACGTATGTTCAAGTTTCTGATGCCACACCATTGCAGATTTTTCACTTGAACTACTTGAAGCAACTGATGCTTCTCCTTCTAGCAAAGTCTCTCCCTTTAACATATACAAGTTTGCAGTCACATTTTCTCCCTTCATTAGTGCGAGCGCACCTCGTATCACTTTCATGATTCCTTTTCCGGCTTCAATTTTACAACCAAGGTCATCCAATTAACCTAACAACATCAAGTTCTTTCTTAGGCCTTCCACATGTCGCACTTGTTGAATAGTGCATATTGTGTCATCATGGAACTTCAACTTGATAGTTCCAATACCAACAATCTTTAATGCATAATCATTACAACTGTACATAGATCCCTCAGAGACAGATTCATATTGATGGAACCATTCTCTTCGAGAGGTCATGTGAAATGTGGCTCCCGAATCAATAAACCACACATCAACAAATGTCTTTCTACCTTCACTAGTTGTCATTGCCTCACAACATAAAGCATCACCCACGTTGGATGTGCTTGCAATATTTCCTTGAGGATTAGAGTTTTTTTTGTTTAAACTCCAGCAATCCTTCTTCAAGTGACCCTTTTTGCCACAGTGGTAGCACTTAAGGTTCATCTTCTTGCTTCTTAACTTTGATCTACCTTGATCTTGGCTCCCACTTGAGCCACGTTCCGTTGATCTCCCTCTCATCACCATTAGGGCTTCCACTTGTTGCGAACTAGCCAACCTATCCTCTTTGTTTTTGCGCCGATTTTCTTATTCAAGAATAGCAGCTGCAAAATCATCAAAATTTATGTTGCTTACTTGTAACACAATGCTCACAGAAAGGTAAAGACACCTTAGTGAGACCTGGAAGTAGATTTTTCTCCGCAAGAATTTTAATTCCTTGCTCAAACATATGTCCAAGTTTCTGATGCCACACCATTGCAGATTTTTCACTTGAACTACTTGAAGCATTTGATGCTTCTCCTTCTAGCAAAGTCTCTCCCTTTAACATATACAAGTTTGCAGTCACATTTTCTCCCTTCATTAGTACAAGCGCACCTCGAATCACTTTCATGATTCCTTTTTCGGCGTCAATTTTACAACCAAGGTCATCCAATTAACCTTACAACATCAAGTTCTTTCTTAGGCCTTCCACATGTCGCACTTGTTGAATAGTACATATTGTGTCATCATGGAACTTCAACTTGATAGTTTCAATACCAACAATCTTTAATGCATAATCATTACAACTGTACACAGATCCCTCAGAGACAGATTCATATTGATGGAACCATTCTTTTCGAGAGGTCATGTGAAATGTGGCTCCCGAGTCAATAAACCACACATCAACAAATGTCTTTCTACCTTCACTAGTTGTCATTGCCTCACAACATAAAGCATCACCCACGTTGGATGTGCTTGCAATATTTCCTTGAGGATTAGAGTTTTTCTTGTTTAAACTCCAGCAATCCTTCTTCAAGTGACCCTTTTTTGCCACAGTGGTAACACTTAAGGTTCATCTTCTTGCTTCTTGACTTTGATCTACCTTGATCTTGGCTCCCACTTGAGCCACGTTCCGTTGATCTCCTTCTCATCACCATTAGGGCTTCCACTTGTTGCGAACTAGCCAACCTATCCTCTTTGTTTTTGCGCCGATTTTCTTATTCAAGAATAGCAGCTGCAAAATCATCAAAATTTAGATGATCTGTGAGGATATTGTTTGTCAGATTGATGATGGGTTGATCATACGAATCAGGTAGACTTTGAAGCAGAAGTTCAACACATTCAGTTGACTCTATTTTATAACCCAGTGATGTGAGTTGAGAAAATAGAGTATTCAAAACATTGATATGCTCTGTCACCGAAGTAGATTCTGACATCCGCAGAGTGTACAATTTCCTTTTAAGGAAAATTTTGTTGTGAAGTGATTTGGCATCATATAGCTTTGTGAGATGATCTCAAATCTTCTTTGCAGTTTTTTTCTCCTCAATACTTGACAAAAATCCATCTGCTAATGCAAGATGAAGATTTGCAATAGCATTCTCATCCATCTCGTTCCATTTAGCATCATCTTTGTATTCCGTCGGCTTTTCACTGATAGCCGCAAGATAATTATCTTTTCTCAAGATAGCCTTCATCTTTAATTTCCACAATGAGAAATTACTCCTATTGAATTTTTCGATCTCAAATTTTGCCGTCATTGCTTCTATAACAATATTCAAGAGTAAATAATAATCTAACTTATTTTCTGATGTGGAGGGTCCACTAATTAGTGGCAACCACGGAGCATACGATAAATAGATATTAATACCCAAGTTAGGCTTTGATACCACTTGTTGAGAAAATTATGACTGAATAGAGCAGAATTACAACTAATAATTTCAGAAAATTAAAGACAAAATGAACACAAAGATTTTACGAGGAAAACCCCCAAACAAATCAGGGTAAAAACCACGGACAAAAATAGAAGAATTCACTATGAAAGAAAATAGGAGATTACAACGTCTCTCTAATAATTAAAGAGAGAACAAATAAACTCGCTCTTAAAAATTAGGAGAACAACAAAAATAACAAATATTTTTCTATCTCTCTATTTTTCCTTTCTCTCACAAATTTGAAAACTCTCAATTGCTTCTCAATTTTTGCTATGTAGATATGAAGAATATTGTATGTCTTTTATAAGTAAATACATATGCTTAAAAGTCAAGAAAATACAACTTAATTTCAAAGATTGTGTCCACCTAAATTTGAAAAGCAAATTCAAAGATTGTGGCCACCTAAATTTGAAAAGCAAATTGAAAGATCGTGCTCACCTAAATTTGCAAAGCAAATTCAAAGATTATGACCACAAATCATGACTTTTAACAATATATATATATATGCATACACTTATAAAAGAGATCGAATCAATAATATAATATAAATTTGAATTTATAATATAAGAAATGGCATAACATGAATACTGGGAGATAAACGAAGATATATAAGAAAAATGACTTGTGAAGACCAACCAAACAAGGTCCATGGTTCATTCTTTTTTGGCCCAAAAGAAAAGAGATAACAGAGGAACCAACAAGCCAGCATGTGTAGAAATGCACAACAATTATTCCATTATCTTCGCTTTAGAAAATAAGATTATTCTCTACTAATGCTTCCCACATTATGTGTTGGATGATTATTCTTTCGAAATATAAATACATTTGTCTCAGTCAGTCTCAGATTAAGTAATCTTTTTAAGTCTAAAGTCAAAGATTAATAATAAGGGACCCGACCCATTTATCAAGGCTTCTTGCCTTAATGGTTGTTAAGCCCATTGGGGGATTGAAGTCAAGCATTTACCTCTTCCACGCAAATTGAAAACCGGAATTTGATGGATCAGTGACAATGACCTAATTTCATATAGCAAATAGTTATCCACCCTTAATATTAATGAGATTTTCATGTTTAAATCCAATTCATAAATTTATTTATGGACCAATTCTCAATGATAGGCTATCATACTTATGTATATGACAAATTATTATGAATTTGATACATAAATACATTGATAAATTCAATTTATATATATATATATATTGAATTCTCGTTTCTCACGTGTGATTGTGTTTCATGCCCAACTGGGGATTAAAGTCTTGATGGCCACACATCCATGGTACTTAGACAATTCCTAGATTTTTCACAATTTCACTTTCGCAATTATATGTGGTTTATACTAAATTGTCCCACCTCCCCTTCCTCCGACCAGAAAAATCTTATAACTCAGAGTACAAAATGAACTTGAATTGAACTTGTTGCTGAAAGATTGTTAATATGATTGTAATAGTTAGCTATATGTATAAGGAAATGTGACTTTTGAGTTTTGATTCAAAAGATGAAAAAATAAAATAAAAGCCCTCAAAAAATTGTTTTATCAAAATTATTTATGGAAAATAATAGTGATAGGAGCTGTTTAACTTGTTTTCATTTTAAAAAAATGAAAAAAAAATAAAGGCTTTTTTTTTTAAACATATGATTTTCCTAAATAACTCTCTCTCTCACTATTTCATCTTTCGCATAAAATTTTAAGAAAAAATAAGTATTAAAAAAATCAAATTTTAAATTTTATTCCAAGAGATGAGATAAGATAGTAAAATTTTCTTTTTCACTAATTAGAGATCTTGATGAGTTCAAATTTTGAATATAAAATATCTTCAAAATTTAGGAGAAAATGTTTTATACTTTTAATAAATTTATTCGGAATGGATTCAAATTACCAAATTTTTGAAAAAAAAAAGTTGTTTAAGAATTGAACTGGGAAATGGTCGAGGCCAAATAATTATTTTAATTTTTCTTTTTATTAAAATTAAGATAAACATAGTATGCACGTGAAAAGAATGGCAACAAACAAGCCATAAATAATTAGACTAAGCAATTTAAATATCACGTTTTTATCATATTCAATATCTGTATTGTTGCTTTCTTCTTTGTGTGAACATTTTGTTATGTCTTCTTCAGGTCAACCCATTTAATTAATAACCCATTAATCACTTTGTTCCGATGCAATAAATATCAAAATCACCGATTAATTTCTTTATGCCATTGCGAAAATTGTGCTTAGTTGGACAAATATGTCAAAAATAAAAAAAGATTGATTAAAAATTTAAGCAAAAAGATTTACTCCCTCTGTTCCATTTTATATAGATGTTATTGTTTTTTTATTTTATTCCATTTAAGTGTCCTTTTATGAAAACATTAAAGTATATTTTATTTAGGCTAATGACCATTAAAGGTGTACATGGGAAGTTTAAACTATCCATGATTTATTTATTTATTTAATCAATCCATTACCATCGATTTCTCAACATTAATATTCTAAAATTATCCATTAAATATCGGCTAAATTATTACAATTAATTAGATTAATCATAATATCTTAAAGTAGTATTCAATATAAAAATATATAACAAAAAGTTAATTTTAAAAATAAAATTAGATATTCAATAAAAGTTGTAATTATAAATAAAATTAAATAAAAATTCATATACGCCATACTTAATAGAGTAATAATAACAAATAGAGTTCAAAAGAAAAAAAATAAATAAACATGAGATAAGTAAAGCACATAAATTATCCTAATCATCAATGTTGACAAGTGAATGATCTTCAATCACACAAGACTTCCCTAAAAGTAAAAAAGAAAAGAAAAAATTCAAATCATAATCAAAATGATACAAACATGTGTCAAAAATATTAAAATAGAAGAAATCCCTATAAAAATAATCATTTTTAATATATATATATATATATATATATATATATATATATATATATATATATATATATATATATAACTTTAACCATGTTTACATATCCAAAAATACTATTTTTGGTTAAAATTTATCTCTTTTGGTTAGATTAGGATAAATGACTTTGTTTGGATTTAAATCATTTATTTTATCTTTTACGAATTTAAATTAAATTAGAAATTTATTTTTTATTCATCGGTAACCTATTTAAAAGCTTGATATTTGTAATTTTCATACCATTATTTAGAACAATAAACACAAATTTTCTTTTATTACTAAGTTTAGGTTGTAGTTTTGATATTTTTTTTTCTCTATCTCGTCACATTTACCCTATAGGTCAATATTTACTAGGTATGAATCAAAAAAAAAAATAGGCATAAACAAACAATTATCCAGAAATTTATAAAATTACTAACCTCAACCTTAATTTTCATTGGTTTTAACCTATTTTTTTGGATTGATTACGAATAAATTTTTAATTAATGACCACCCCAAGTTCCCACCCCTTTATTCAGTATTTTAATTTTGACAGTCACTGTGATTCTAATAAACAATTGTAATTGTATTCAAACATGAAATCAACTGCGATAACAATTTTTCTTGTATTTTAGTGCGTAATTATTATTTTTTTATCCTTTTTCTAGATAATATTTATAATAAAATAGTTTGTTGAGTTTCGGTGTTTGGATACTGATCTAATTTTAGTGTTCTAAGAAAATTATAATTATTATAAAAATTATAAAATAAACTTAGAAAAAAGATGAAAATTAATATCTGTATTCTTATTCTATTAGGCATTATATCTAACAGTTATTAATTAGCTTGAATAATAATAATAATAATTTGTGTACTTTGGTTCATCAATGTGAGGACCATAATGATCTAGACGAGAAAATCATGGGGTTTCATGCCACGTATACATTTACATTATTACATATTTTCATAATGATATAGTTGAATATCTTTCTAATTGAGTATTGAATTCATTCTCTTTCATCTTTGTCATGACTATTTTACGATAGATGTATCAACTGAGTTAAATCCAATTATCAAATATAATTTTTTTTAATGCTTAAGAAATAAGTGTTTAAGGATTACGAAATTTTTTAACTTTAGGTATTTAAATTCTTTTCTTATATTAATTTCAAGTGTTTTTAGACTTATTAAGCTAATAAAAAAAATTATTTCAATCTAGCTACTTTCAAATAGATCATAAATAATTTATAATTCAACTTGAGATATGAGATTTATTTCCATAAATTATTACTAAATATTTGAAATTCAGAAATAAAATTTCTAATAAACGTTTGAAAATAAATTACAGAGATTAGGAGTAAAAGCGACTAGGTAAGTAATCTCAGATCTGGGAAAGTTGTGATTAAGCAAGCTAAATCGTATTCGGACTATGTTTGATCATGCAAAAGATAATTGGTGATTGTAATGTTAGAGACGGGGTATATAATTTGTCTCATGTATTTCTTTTTGGTATATATTATTTTTGAATTTTTTTTTAATACAATCAACCCTTTATTTATTTAATTTCAAATTAATATCACGTCAAATTGATGAGATTTATTACACTCTAAACTAAATAATTAAAAAACTGATTGTAACAAAAAAAAATATAAAAAAATAATATGACGAAAGTAAATACAATTAAAAATTTATATACATAAAATAATAACTATTTCATTCACGTAATTGCCTAATCTAATTTATGATTGGCTGACTTATATGAAATACTAATAACGAGTGAATAATATAAATGATATTAAAATTTATTATTTTATTTAAATTGCTGTCAAACTTTTTAATTATTGTAGAATGATATTAAAAATTTTAACAGGTAGCAATATGATAACTAAAATCAATTTACAGTCACACAATAACCGAAATGTATAGTTATTATTCCATTTTTTTTTTATATGAAATTTATTTCATGTACTGACTTTTGACCAATCTATAATAATTAAAAATTTTGATACTAAATTTTTAATAAAGTGTCGGTTATTAATCCTACTCAAACCTCTATCTTAAAAATTCTTATGTGGCCTCTAAAGGAAGATTGTGATTATGAATGACAATGGGATGAGTTCAAGACGGAGTTTTCCGTCTCTAACCCCGACACCCTCCGTACTCCGACTCCTCCCCATATTCAGTCGGATAAAATTTTTAGATTCCTGTCCCTGCACCATACGGGAAGAAGAATCTTCGACTCCGTCCCGAACCCCGAATTTTATTAATTTTTTTAATTTTATTTTAATGTTAAAATTATTTTTAATTTTTTTTAATTTTAATTAATTAGTTAATAATATAATTTTTTAAATAACTTTTTTTACTTAAAATAAATGTTTAAAAATATTAATTATATTAAAATTTAAATAATTATTATATATATAAATAATAAAAAAATATAAATATATTTTCGGGTGGAAGTATATATACCATTCCCGCTACGTTTTCTGGTACAAAAAATTCTAAATTAAAGTAGGATCGGAGTGGAAAAAAAATTTATTTGAAAAAATAATCATCTTTATAGCAGAATTAGAGTGGGAAAAAATTGTGGTACCTAATTGTATAGATGGAGATGGGAGACTTGATACCTTCAGTTTTTTCACGTGTCTAAAAGTCCTAACCTTCAGTTTTTTCACGTGTCTAAAAGTCCTATATATATGCCCAGCATGTAGAGCTAGCCACACATCATATGTACTATCACGTCTTATTTGACCTTTTTGTCGAACACATTAATTGGAGTGTAAATGGCTGCAGCACCACCATCTCCGCCATTCACAGTGCGGCGTGGGCAGCCGGAACTGATAAAACCGGCGAAACCGACGCCCCATGAACTAAAGAAACTATCAGACATAGATGATCAACAGGGGTTACGTTTTCAAATACCATTCATAATGTATTACAGAAGCATTAATGGTAGTATTGAAGGGAAGGACCCTGTAAGAATCCTTAGAAAAGCATTGGGTGAAGCACTTGTTTTTTACTATCCATTTGCAGGAAGGGTGGTAGAAGGTTCCAACAGGAAACTTATGGTGGATTGCAATGGAGAAGGGATTTTATTTATTGAAGCTGATGCTGATATAAGTATTCAACAGCTTGGTGACTCTATTCAACCTCCTTCTCCTTTCATGGCTGATCTTCTTTATGATGTTCCTGGCTCCAATGGTATCCTTGCATGCCCTTTGTTGTTGATTCAGGTAAAGTGCCCAATTATTTTTCTCTCTCTCTCTTTATTTTTTTTATTCTTCTATATATTCATAGTTCATTTGGGGAGAAGGATATCATCTTCACGCTGAACTTTTTGAAAAGGAGAATAAAATTTATAGTTCAATATTGTATAATTACTATAAAATTAATTATATATTAGTTTGGTGATTTGAATTTGATCATTTTATTTATATTATCCAAAATTATTCTTTTGGTCATATCCCATCAAAATTTGTTATATATTTTATTTATTTTTAAAGTAAGAAAATGGAATGAGTACTAATTAGTGAACTATATATTGTAAAATAACTCTTTTCCTAATTTATAAATTTATATATGCAACTATATATGTCATTCAATTGACTCTTTTAGTTTTCTATTTTAAATTAATAAGTGTTGCGTTGATTATTGGAAGTTATATTCACGTAAAAAAAGCACAGAAAAAAACTGATGAAAATAAACCAATTAAGGTTAGAGTTAGCTCAATAGATAAATGTAATTTTTGTTTAGTGTCATTTATCACTTTAATTATCAAGTTTCACTCTTATAGGAAATTTTTTTTGCTTGCAAATCTTCTAAAATAAATTGAATCTATTGGAAAAATTGACTGTTTCTTGATTAGGTTACTCGTTTGGCATGCGGAGGATTCATCTTTGCAGTACGTTTAAATCATACAATGAGTGATTCACTTGGATTGACAAAATTTCTAAATGCAACTGCGGAAATCGCGAGAGGTGAAGATGCGCCATCCCTAGTCCCCGTTTGGCAAAGACAAATCTTATGTGCACGAAACCCGCCAAAAATAACTCGTCTTCATTATGAATACGAGGACCTAAAGGGTAAGAATAGCAACAACAAAATGGGTTTCCACCAACCAAACATGGTCCATAGTTCTGTCTTTTTCGGCCCTAAAGAAATAACATCAATAAGGAAGCGTCTTCCACCTAAGCTCCGCAAATGTTCAACTTTCGAATTGCTCGCAGCGTGTTTGTGGAAATGCCGCACAGACGCACTTGAACCTGACCCAGAAGAGATTGTGGGTGCTTCATGTATGGTGAATCTGCGGAGCAAACAAATGCTGCAAGTGCCAGATGGTTACTACGGAAATGCATTTGCCTTCCCAGCAGTAATGGCAAAGGCTGAATCCTTGCGTAAGAATTCAGTTGCGTATGCAGTTGAATTGGTAAAGAAGTCGATAAACCAAATGAGTGAAGAATACATAAGGTCAGTGGCTGATCTGATGGTGATTAAGGGTCGACCACATTATGGTAGAGAGTGGAACTTGCTTATTGCTGATACAAGACATGTTGGGCTAGCAGATGTTGATTTTGGATGGGGAAAGGCAATCTATGGAGGACCTTTACTGGCCTATCCAGATATGTGCTTGCTTGCTCCATTCACCAACAGTAAAGGGGAAAAAGGGGCAATACTTCTTCTATGTTTACCCGAGTTAGCTATGAAAAGGTTTCATCACCAGATTCTTAAAATGACTCTTCAGTCTGTGGAGGATTTCGATCGCACCATCAAGCCAAGTTTAGCATCCATGCTTTAAATTTTGAATAATAATAATAATAATACAATTGTGTTCATACTCCATATGAATAATTATACTAAAATATTTTGGTTAAAAAAATATTACCAATTGAAATAATTACAACTGGTAAATATATGCTTCTGATATCAACTTAAATAAATAAATAAAAATTGGCATTAAGGCTATTTGTGGGCTGAAATATTAGAGTTATATTCCGTCTTCAACGATTGGGCTTCATTTCAACTTACGGCTATTGGTTTGAACCTCAGTTGCCGGATTCGCCTTACTTCAAGCGGTCACTCTACAAGTTAAAAACAAAATTATTATTGGATCCTACGGGAACGAGTAGGATTAGTCTCCGCAAATTATATTATAGATTTATATATATATATATATATATATATATATATATATATATATATATGATATTTTGTGTGTTATTGAGCAGGATCACTGTTTACAAAATCTATATTATAAATTTACGTATATAATATTTCGTGGTACGATATTATTTTTTAATTATATATTCATCTTATTATTATTTTTTTCAACTTATTATTCTTCTTTTTTTTCTTTTTTTTTCCTTCTTCTTATTTACATAAATAAAAGAAAAAAAATTTGTATATTTTAAACTTATTTTTAGAGAGAGAAATTTTTTAATTTACATATTTGATTCTATTTTTAGTATTTTATAATATTGTAATGATTGTTTGAGATAAAAATATTTAATTTTGATTATTTTATGAAAAAAATAGTTGAAAATAAAGACATTTGAACTAAAATGAGTAATAAAAATAAAAAAATTGAATTACTGGAGATTGAAAATAATGGATTTGGTAAAAATAATGAACCTCTAAGTAATGAAACTATAAGCTATAAACGATAAATATATAAGTGATTAACATGTAAGTTTAAAACGATAAACTTGTAGTTTCAAAAAAATGAACTTAAAAGTTCAAAAACGATAAACTTATAAATTATAATTGATGAACTTAATTTATTTTCATTAGTTTACAAAAATTCAATTCCGGAAAAAACGTATTTTTATGAAATAATAAGGTTTATAATGCAATATGGACCTAGATCCATAATATAACAACTCATTATTCTCAGCCCATTGATATATAAATTGAGAACACTTGTAGTTTCATACCAAACAAATAAAATTATTATTTTGGAATTTGTATATAAATACTACAAAAAATACATACAAATAAAATTTTTTATTTACTTTTTTAAAAATATATATATATTTTAAATTTGTTATACCCTACCCTATGGGTTGTTATCTCAAGGGCTTGGTTAGGCTCTTCTTGTTGGAGTATCCTCTCTCAGAGGCTAAATATAAAATAAAAAAAGATATATTTTTGAAAGTTAAAATTTAAAAAGATGAATTTTTGAAAGATTAAAAGTGTAGAAATGAAATTTTTATAATTATGAAAACATTTTTAATAAATTAATTTGAAAAAATTACAAATCATGTAATTTTCCCTTATTTATTTTGAACAATAATTATTCTCATAAAAACTCGGCACAAAAATTAGATTCTGATTAAATAAAAAAAGTATAATTATTTAGGTTGGAAGAGAGTCTTTGTCATGTTAACGTGTGTTGTTATATCATAAATTATTGTCCATATTGCATTATAGAAATTATTTCTTTACATTTGCGAAAGAAAATAAATCGCACAACTTTTCAACATGAGATTTTAGTTAACTAATAAATATAAAATAGATTTGTCAGTTATAATTTACAGATTCATTGTTTTTAACTTATAGATATATTGTTTTGAATTTACTGGTTTATCAGTTATAACTTATAAATTTCTCGTTTTGAATTTAGAGGTTCATCATTATTAATTTACAAATTTA
Organism: Triadica sebifera; assembly: GCA_023653625.1. Taxonomy (NCBI): domain Eukaryota; kingdom Viridiplantae; phylum Streptophyta; class Magnoliopsida; order Malpighiales; family Euphorbiaceae; genus Triadica; species Triadica sebifera. The sequence continues at coordinate 7,132,441 of CM042913.1, forward strand.
TTGTTTAAAAATTACAAGTTTATTGTTTACAAACTATATGTTTATAGTTTAAAACTTATGAGTATCGTTTAAAACTGATAAGTTTATCGTTTATAACTAATAGGTTTATTGTCTATAGCTTATATGGTTTTCATTTAGTGCAACAAGTTCATCACTTGATACTTATAATTATAAGTTTATTATTTAGTTTTAACAAAAATGAATATGTAACTTTTAAATGATAAATTTATAAAATTTAGTTACTAAATAAATAATGAATCTATAAATGATGAACATGTAAGGTATAAATGATGAATCTGAAAATTATAAATGATGAATCTGTAAGTTTTAAATGATGAATTTGCAAATTTTGAATGATGAATCTGTATATTTCTAATAAATTCATCATCTTTAATTTCCAATAACTCAATTTTCTCTCTATATAACTCATTTTTAATTCAAATATCTTCATTTTCAACAATTTTCATCCACAAATGTATCAAAAACTAATGATTTTTCATCCCAAATAATAATAACTAAAATATTTAAAAATATTAAAAATAAAAGTAAATATACAAAATTTTCTCTCTAAAACAGTTATACAATAGAGAAACATTTTTTTTTCTTTGACCTCATTGAAGAAGAAGATGATAATGATAATAAACAATAATACGATGAATAGATAATAAAAATATATTGCATTTAAACAAAAACAAGTGTGAATCATTCGCGATGCCGTTTTGAAATCAAGATCACGATACACAGTGAACATGAATGATATTATTTGCCTGTTAATGCTGGGTAATTATGAAAATCTTTCCAACTTCTCTTTTTTAAGTTAAAAATATTTCCAACATTTAATTCTTTACAATTTTAACCTGAAAATAAAGTTAAGATGTTCGAACAAATATTATAATCTCAGCCATTTGGTAGATCCAAAACTATTTCTGAAATCTTCATGTACACTCAAAAAATAAAAACACAAGGAATACGAGTTATGAGCTTTAATAGATGAATGCTTTATTGTGTGTGTATATATAGTTTTTTCTAAAAACTTAAAATTGTAGTATTTTATTTCAAATTTTTTGAATAAATATTTATTTTTTTCTTTTCAAATATATGTGCCATATTTTTGAAACAAGTATCTGATATGAATTTTTAGTTTATCAATAAATTAAGATTTACTAGATTTTAATCAATATTATTGAATCAAAATTAATTGATTTTTTTTATGGAGGACGAACATACATATGAAAAATATTTACTTAGATCAAGCTGATCCTAATGGAAAAGATTTGAGGAGCTCTTAAATGGGTTTGGGATGGGTATAATTATTAATTTTACTACCCATCACGGATTCAGATGGATACGAGTAAGGGGCCTAATTAAGGTAATTGATATATTTGAACTCGATTATATATATATATATATATATATATATATATATATATATATATATATATATATATATATATATATATATAACTTGAATATTTTTTTTGTATATAATTTCAATTTTTTGACACATATTTAGCACTAATTATATTATTTATATTTATAGATAATTTTGAATAAATACGGATATATTTGCATAAATATTTCTTACTAATTATAAGTATATTGCATCAAATAATTTAATACTTATATAGTAAAATTTTATGTACGTAAAAAGTATGTAAAACTAATTTTAAAACTTGTAATAAATATACAAATTAATACTGTAAATACATTTTTATTATCCTAAACATTATTTAGTTATATATTGTTTATGGTTTTCATTTAAGTTTTATGTAGTTTTTTAGGCACTTGATTTGAAATTTGGACTTAGATAATGTCCTTTGTGTGTTTGTTTATTTGTGTGTTGAATGAGTATATATATGATTTTTTTTGAATTTTTATAAATATGTTTATTTTTTGAGAGAAAATAAATAAATGGGTTAAGCAGATATCGGTTAGTTTGCGGATAGTACTAATAGAATTTTGAAAATATATCTATAATATAAGAGTATTTTTATACATGTATGGGATAAATATAGTTATCTTATTTCCAAATGTGTTTGAAAATGGATACGATACTTTTTAAGATATTCTACTTGCTACCATCCTTATAATAAGTAAATGTCATATAAATAAAATAATTTATATAATTTATATAATATTCTTTCATTAATTTCATCGGATGTAAATAAGAAAAATTCTATATCAAAAGTGTTTCTTTGTGGACCATTTTTGGAATCTCAATTAAAAGTTTGGAGTGTGTGTATATATAAATATATATAATTGTGCAAATTGAGACTAAAAAAGTTCGAAAAAAAAAAAGAAAAAGAAAAAGAAGTGGAAGAACACTTGTCCACGGTAAGTAAACACAAATTTTCTCATATATAGTCTTAATATAATCAAAATCGATAATAAGAAGTAGTGTGGTTAGTTGTTAAATAATTAAAGCACAAAGGGTTGACCCAGTTTGTAATCATGTGGCATGCAATAATATGTTGGGTGGATTTAAATAATTAAGGCATTTGTAGATCTTATTAAGGATCATATCCTTTCCTTTCCCACTATACTAATCATATATAATCACAGACATGCCAAGAATTCCGGTTATTTTGGATCTTGGGAATAAAATATTTTAATATTTACTAATATTTTAGAAAAAAAAAAATGCAGTTCTACGATGCAGCATACCATATTAATTAAGAGTTTTCAAGATTTTTGTTTTTTTTAAAAAAAATTATAATATAGATTATTCTTCTCTTTTCACGATTTTTATTTTATTTTTAACAAAGTAACTACTTTCTTTTATATTTATCAAATTTAAATGCATCTCGACTATTTTTCTAACTAAAAAATAAAGTATCAGAATTACTGGATTTAACTGTAAATTAATGACTATCTATATATCCCCAAAAATCATCAAAATGAACCAAAAAAATACACAGTATATCCATCAACTTGCATATCTATATAAGAGTGCAATCTTTAAATGTAAGTATTCTTACAAATGTTATCCTCTCCCTACCTAAGGACAACATGCATGCCTCTGCCTAGATTCTAAGCTATGCTGTAGATGTCTACAGTTAATATTCCCTTAGCCTTAGCTTCTTCAACTACGTACCTTTCTTAGAAAATTGAGATATTATATATCTTGAGGGATGTAACTCAATTAATTTTCCTACAAATGATATTATACATAGCGGAAATAAATACAAATAATATTCCTATTATTCAATTATCAAATCTTCCTATATTGATGATATAACAGTCAAGTTAAATAAAATTATTTTTATTATTATTAGAACTACAGGGAAATTTTAGTTTTGATCTTTCTACATATTTTCTCCCTTTATAATGTAAACAAAAAAGGGGTATTTTCTCATATCTTTAAAAAAGTTTTGATGCAAAAAGAAATTAAAAAAAAATTACGATGTCAATAAGTAGGAATAGTGTCATATCCTATATGCATAATACATATAATATTACCTTGCAATTAGAGTTGTAAACAGATATTTTTAAATATTTTTAAACTGGACTGAAGTACCGACAAAAAAAATATCATTACAAAATTGTATTAATACTTTTTTTTTCTAAATTGAATTGTATTACTAACCTTAATTTAGAACGGATTTAGATATTTGGAAATATCTGAACTAATAATTATACCGAATTATTCTAAAATTAAATTGTACCAAAAGAATTGATCTATAAATATTTATTAATTTTAGCATTTATTAATAGGAATGAAATAATCTACTGATAACATTATTTATAATGTTTATTATACACTTATAATATAACTTATAATTATATGCATTTTAATTCATGAAATTAAAACAATAACTTTTGACTAATTAATAAAATCAATATGACAAACTAATAATTATTAAAAGAAATTTTTTGTGATATTAATCAATATTTTTAGTCTTATAAACTCTACTTTATGAAATTAATTACATTTTATTATGTATTTTTCTTACTAAAATATTTAACAAAAATACAATAAAATCCTAATCATTGATACAAAAATTGTTTTATTACTATCAATCAATACTATTCAATCTTAAAACATTATTTACAGGTTTACATTTTACTATATCAATTTCTTACTAATTATTATTTAGGAATCATATATAATTAAGTATGTAATTTTTATTTACATTTCAAAATAATTATTACTTATGAACAAAATGAAATTAAGCTTTCATTATCTATATAAAAAAAAAAAGATAAAAAAATACCACTTGAAAAATTTTACATTTTTTAAGTGTAAAATTATATTTATAAATATTTAAAAGACCAATAAATAAGTTATTATATATAAAATATTCTGAAAAAATAAAGGCAACAGCATTTTTAACCTATATCCTTCCCTCTTTTCACTTTGGTTTTCACCCCTCACTTTCATTTCCAAATTCTTCTAACTTTTCTACTTTCTTTCCTGTTCTTTATTTCGTCCTTTGTAAGCTCTGTCCATCATCACCCACTTTCCGAACTATTATTAGCTAAGATTTAAAGGTAATAAAATATTTAATTATCAAGTTTTTTTTTCTTTTTGAAGGTAGTTTATTTGTTTTATTTTTTATTTTTTCATTGAACAAAAAATGTTTATAAAATTTATTAAATATGCTTCAAATACTTAAATAATTTATTATTACTTAACAATTGACAATTTATTACTTAATAGTTGACTAATTTTTAACTATATAATTTTTATAATTAAAAATAAAAAAATTATCTTCATTTTATTTTATAGTTCCTAATAAAAATTTAGACATGAGTTTCTAACAAAATTTTATCTTAATATTTTTTAAGAATTAGTTATATTTGTTTGGTATTACATTCTAAATTTTATTAGATGTTCTTTCATGCTTAAAAAATATTATTATACGAAATACCAAATTATTTTGTATTATATTATTTAAAATTTAATGAACTGAAAAATTGTAATGAATTATCTCAATTTATAAGAAAATATAATATAGAAACTTTTTTTAAATAATTATAAGATTTTAATTTAAAGATTCTAGACAATTTAAAATAAGATTGAAAAATTTTCTATCCCAACCATTGATGAATTGGGCGGCATCATGTACACGCCTGCTAGCAATATAAGAACGTGCTCAACTTGCAAAAATTTCAATCCCTTAGCAGAAAGTTGAATAAGGTCATATTTAATATTGCCTTTGATAAAAATATTTTTCAGAAATTTTTTTTATTTTTAATTATTTTGAATTTTGAAGATTGGTTTTAAAAAAATACAGATAAATAAATATTTTTATTAAAAATAAAAATTTTAAAAATGATTTATAAAAAATAAAAAATCAGTTAATTAAATATTTTTTTTATTACTACCAACAATCCCAGGTATCATAGTAAATAGTAATAATGCAAGCTTATTGAAACTTTAAAAATAAATAAATAAAATAACATTTTTGAAAAGGAAAAATAGAGGGGAGAGAGATAGGAGTTGAATGAATGAATGAATGTTATAGAAAGGGAAGGGGTGGCAGAAGGCAGAAGGCAGAAGGCAGTAGGTCACATGGATATTTCACAGTGTAAGTGTGTGCAGTGCAGAGTTAGATACTTTCTCTTGTCAGATGAAAATATATGCAAACGTCCCCTTCTCATTATCTCAAATTCAATCAACCTCTCTTTCTTCTCTTCTTCTCCCATCTCCTTGGCCTCTTTCCTCTTGGAATGTGTGCTTAGAATCTTTTTTTTTTCTTTCAATTTTTTTCTAATCCATTAATATTAATTCAAATTTAAAAACTACGAGTTCTGATTACTGGATAAATACAGCTGAGTATTATTATGATTTTCTTCACATTATTAGTCATAATTTAGGTCCCATTTAGTTAAGTGGTTGGTGTCCTTTTAGAGGTTTAGTTATCTACCTTTTTTCATATGCTTTTTTTTTTATTTTTTATTTTTGACTAATAAAAAGGAAATTAAAGCAGGTTGGCTACAACTTTCTCAAAGCAATTCCATACAAATCTTTTTTATGGTTTAAACTTTAAATAGAAAGCTTGATTCCAAAGCACTAACAGCAATTAAAAAGTGAAAAAGAAAAATATGTGTAAAGAGAAAATCCATTTTCTTTATTATTATTATTATTATTATTATTATTATTTATTTATTTTCATTTTATTTCATAGCCCATGCTCCATGCCAGAGCTTGAAAACCCCTCACTAGCACATGTACCTCATGTACAAGAAATATTTTTCTTTTTCTCCTTTTTGCTGCTGTACTGATCCAACCAATCTAGCTAGCTAGCTAGCTAGCTAGCAAATTGAAATATAAATATAAAAAATTTAAACAATTATGGGGAAGAAATTGTTCCATTCATAGGTATCAAATTCCCCATTCTTACTTTCAGTGCCAAATTGATTCTTATCAACCATTTGTTCACTTCTATACACCAATCTACAACCCCAGTAAATTAAAAAGGGAAAAAAAAAGATGAACTGAAAACTTGGTAGGGAAAAAAAATCCTAGTGATTAATTTTCTTCTTATAATTAAACTCACTTGATTAAGCATTGCTATAAATCCATACATTGGATTTAATTTTATGTTAATTAATTATTGGAGAACTGGGTCTGGTTGAGTGAAAATGAATGGTGCTGCTGCTGCTCAGGCCATGGCCAGAATCCTTGCTGCTCTTCAATGCCGTTAAACATGTTGCAGAAGTTTTCTTCTTGATGAACAATTTGGTCAACTTTGAGACATTGAAGGTCTGACCTTGATGAGCTTTGAAGCAGCTGAGTCATGTTTGATGGCCTGATTGAGGTGGAGAAGAGATGCTTAGTGGTTAATTGGGTTGAAACTGGGCTTGTCGCCATCGTTGTTCTTGAGATATCTAAGTTTGCATCACAACTGTTTTCACTGCCATTGCTCCATGATCCTTTATCAGTTTCTTTCTTCAGGTTCACTTCATTTGAATCTCTACCTTTAAGAGTCATCAACTGGATATAGAAAATTTATAATAATCAAGAATATTCCATGATGATAAATAAGAAAGATAAATAAAAAAGTACTGCTTCTGACATTGACACTTATATAAAGTTGTGATCAACTAAACTCCATATTAAAGTGGCTAAAGAATTGCTATGCTTTCTGTTAAAATAAAAACTGTCGGTGATTGAACTCCTGATCTTCTGTGCTCTTTAGTGACATCATGCATATACATAAATATTCTTTCAAATTGATTAATTTGAGCAATAACTAATATGTTAAGTAGTGGAAAATATTTCAATTGTTATCAAGAATTAAGAATTCATCTAATATACATTGGTGTGATGACCAGAGCTAGGAGGTCTCAAGTTTAAAACCCTATTGGATACCTTGTAATAGAGAAAAAAGAAAGAAAAAGAATAAATTCATCTAATATTGTTGAAGGAGAAATTAATCCATATGTACCTCAGCATGAAGCTTCTTGTTCTGGACATGAAGGGCATCATTATCAGCCTTAAGAGCATCAAATTGTTTCTTCAAAGATTCATAATCTTTCTCCAATTGCTTAGTCTTCCAACGAGCTCTCCTGTTCTGAAACCAAATAGCAATCTGCCTCGGCTGCAACCCTAAAGCCTTAGCCAGCTGCATTTTCCTTTCAGGCTCAAGCTTATTCCCCAATTCAAAGCTCCTTTCAAGCGCCTTAACTTGCTCCAAATTAAGCCTCTTCTTCTTCTCCCCTAGCTGCGATCCGTCATCTGATAACTCATCATCTTCGCACTTGTCCATCCCCGAAAAGGACATCGATCTCTTCATCAAGAAATGCCCACCTCCGCCGCCTGTACTAAATTAAAAAACACATATCATTCATATGAATAAACCAATAAACTTAAACCAAGTAGTACAGGTCTGGTAATCAGAATTATGAGGTTTTAAATTCGAAATCCAATCAGACCTGTTATAACTAAAAGAAAAAAAATAAAAAGAAAGATAAAAGAAAAAAAAGAGAGAGAGAGACCAGGGAAGAGCTGAGGAGGACAAGAAGGGAGGGAGTTGAGGGAAGAAGGAGAAGGAAGATGGTCATTGTCTTCTTGAGAATGGAACAAGAAACCAGCAGCTGCAGCAGCATGATGAGGAGGAGGGAATGCCATATGCTGATGGTGAAGATTGTGAGTAAAATGCATTTGATTCAGTTCAAAGGGGGCATTAATTATAAGGGTATATAGGAAGAAGACATGGGAGATCAGAAAGAGAGAAAAACACCAATACCATTTAGGTTTAATTGAGAGTAGGAGAGAAAATTGAGAGGCATACATACATATATTGTGTAAATTAAAATAAACATATTACACAATTAGGGGGAGCTTTCTTGGACCCATCCTTTGATATGGGTCTCTCTATCTCTATCTCTCTTACTCTATTATAATGTTTATTATTTTAAAAATTTTAGCTAATCATTTGACATTTACTTCTTACCCACAAACATACATATGGAAGTTGGTTAAAAATCAGGCAGCCTTCTCTATGGTCAATTGATCAAAGATATTGTTTTTTTTATGAACCCCTACCTTTTTGGGTTTCAACTCTTATTTAATATTCTTAAATAATAAAAACTTTCATTATATTAATTGAACCAAATTATGTTTTCATTTAAACTTCCAACATTTTATTTCATTAAACCAGTAATTTAATTTTTTTTCCTTTTTATGATAATAATTTCTTATTTTTCTTCACCAAAAACTAACTTAATTTGTACTCATTAATTTAAAATAAATTATAAGATTTACAGAAATGATTTAACATGATTTAAATATGTAAAATCAAGTTTTGCAAGTTAAAAGAAACCTAAGGCACAGATAAAACCATAAGGTATTGATTTGATATAAATCAAATAACGCAGCCTTCGAAATTGTAGAAACCCAAGTCACATATTAATTTTGTATTTTTTTCAAAAAAAAATTGTTATTTTTACTATGTTTAAACGTATATTTATACATTTTTTAATAGAATCCACCTGTTATTAAATTAAAATTCACTATTTTTGGTACTTTTTTTTCCATGAAATTAAAATTTTCGAGATGTCTCCCAGCTCACATGCCATTTTAATAGACGAACAATTCAGCCCTAAAAAGGTTAAAACATACTACAGTCCTGAATGGGGAAGAGCCAACGTCGAGATGCCAAACCTGTCAATCGATTGCATTAAAATTGTGAGCATTATCATTCAATTTGGGCTTCGATTAAAGTAAAACAAGATGCAAGAAATTAAAACAAAAGTAGAAAAAGAAAATGTATATATGGGGATAATAAATAGATCAAAGAGGCATTAAAATCCTTTTAAGCTAAGCACACAGCCCATGTGTGACGAGGAAAATTGTCACATGAAAAACCCAGAATCCAAGGAGAAAAATAATGAACAAAATGCTGTATATGTCTCTCATAGTGATTCTAAATATACAAAAACATCCAATCTTTGGTGGACTTTCCACTACTTTATCATTAATTTATGACTGATGAGTCTGGCATTAGTTGTAGAATTTTGGTTATTTTCCGTTTTTTTAAAAAAATTTTCCTATAGCTTTTCATTTTCAAGAATCAACATATAATCATTTAAATATTTGTTGAGCCAAGGAAATTATGATAACTTCATTATTCTTTGTCATATGCCTCCACAAATGCAGGCATATACCACTCTCTCTCTCTCTCTCTATATATATATATATAAGCTTGCGATTGTTGTTTTTATTTTTACTCTAATTGCATTATTTTATTATCTTCTAATTATATCATTTTTTTAATCTTCTAATTGATTCTTAGTATTGAATCTGAGTTGAACTTTATATTCTTTACTTGATACTTGAATGTATAAAAAATAGAACAATCCCATTATTTGTTTATGTATGTTGATGAATTCGATAAAACTGAGGATTTATCATAACGTAATTAAATTCTGAGCGTATCTGTAGTAATTGTGCCAGTTTTGATGAAGTAATGAGAATTATCACAGAGCTAATTAATTTGGACATTACTTGATCATAAATGAAAAAAGAAAATGTGTATCTTAAAATGTTATCTTTGGTGGGATATAGAAACTAATAAACATTTTGGAAAAATATCAAATTAATTAAATCTCAGTTCTTGCAATTCAAAAAAGAGATCCCCCCCCCCCCCCTTTCAATTTTTAAGCAAGTAATTAATTAAGATCTAATATACAAACCAAATTAAAATTCTTTTAATTTATCACGAATTTTTAATTAATCAATTTATATTTATAGATCAAATTGACATTTAGTAATGTATCATAACTACACAAGTGATGAGAATATATAGTCAAAGTGGTTTGACTTAATATTCTACGTACAATTTCCATGTAATTTAATCATTTCACTTAGTTAAGAAACATGAAATTTGTATCAACTTAATTATAAATTTCTTTTTATCAAAAAAGAAAAAAAAAAAGTAGGAACCAACTTAATTATAAATAATGGGAAAAATAGATTTTCCTTTTTGAGAATAAAAATATTAAAAGGCGCCTGCACATTTAGGCACCCACTGCTTACCATTGAAAGGATTAGAAGCAGCAGAAACCCAAGAATCAAAGTGTCATTTATCCATTGATGGAGAAATCATTTTTTGCTTTCACTTTTTAAGTGTCAAGTGTATCTAAGGGAATTTTAGAGACCCGCTACCCTAATATTTATTTATTTTCATTTAAGTAAGAAATTAAAAAAATTAATAAATTGGTAGATAATAAGGTGGGGGTGGGTCCTATAATGTACTGCCTTTAGCCTGGCCTACGACAAGCTCCTCACATGCCTTTAATTGGAAGATTAGAGGGTACATCTTTGGAAATAGGGTGGATCCATGTTATTCCTTGTTCTTCCTCTTCATTTCTTTTTTTTTTCTGAAGAAAAATATTTTTATTAAAATATCAAACCATTTCTGAATCATCTCCACATGCACCCCTGTTCCCATGTGCATTGCTTCATTCTTCTCTCTCTCTCTCTCATCAAAATCTTATTCTTCTTTCTTTCAGTTTACTAAAATGAGCTATCTTGATAAAAAAAAAAAATAACTCTTTTTATCTTATAACTATTCAGCCTCTCATTCCCTGCAAGTTGATAAGATTTTTCTTATATGTTCTTCTTTCTTCTTTTTTTTTTTTAATTTATTTTTTATTTAATAGTTTTAGCTGAACAGCAAATCAGATTTTGCCATTTCCATTCTTGCTCTACTAAATCAAAGGAAAAAGTGTGTATCAAATATTACCTTAAAAAGCTGTAAGAAGCGTTTTATGCTATTAATGGACCTATCTAATAAGAATCTAGATTACTAGATAGTTGAAATTAAAAAAAAAAATTGGCTTTATTTCTTTCATTTTAATACAAATTTTATTATTTTTAAAGTCGAGAGTCACTTTAGCCTCCATAATCTCAGCACTTGAAGTCCAAGATTGTCTATAATTTTACAAATATGACATTTCATTTAGATTTCTCTTTATTCATCTCACGAAATAGTATGTAATTGAAGAGTAAATTGTCATTTAAACAGATCTTAGTTTGAAAATTATCTAAGATGAAACCCAAATTATTTCCCTCAGTTGAATAATTAAACCAGCACAAATGAATTTGTTATTATTTCATTTTTAAACTAATCAATAAGCTTAAAGTTTATTTATTTCCGTAAATAATTGTAGATGAGACTTGAGAGTCATGAATGATCAATATAATGTTTATAATCTATCTTTAGCAGAGAAAACAGATCGAAAAACCTTTGAGGTGGATTTTTTTTCTTTCATGCATCGATAAATCTTACAATTTATTTTACTTCACATTGCAAATTTTCTTAAAATTAAATTCATATTTACATGCAATTGCAATAAATTAAGTTAAAATATATGTTTGGTTGAGTTTTTTTTTTTCCATTGTCAGCATCAGCATGGGAGGATTGACCACTTAAATATGGGGTTTGGTTGGATAAAAGCTAACTCAAAAGTTTAAAAAATCCAACTACTAACTTTTCACTTTTAAACAGAAAGCTATCTTTTAGATAAAAGGTGAGCTTTTCATATCAAAGGCTCATTCATTATAAATAATAGTCATATAAAGATTATTACCCAAAAAAAATCAATAATTGTTTGAGAAAAATTAAAATTTTGTTTTAACCAATTATTGATCATTAATTCATTATTGAACACCCATTTATCATTTATTTTTATTTTTATTTAATTATTTCAATATGTAAATAAATAAATAAATATATATATATATATATATATATATATATATATATATAACTTTTTTACTTTATACATATGATACGATCCAATCTCAATTCTAAGTAGTTGCTAATCTTTACAAATCGGTGAGTCCGAACTAAATAATCAATTTTACTGCACAAAATTAAATGAAAATGTAACATAAATGCTGAAAAAACCAAAAATTTAAATTTAAATTGAAACCTTGGGGTACCTGCAAGCAAGAAATGAACAGTGGATATGATGTAATATAACAAAACCCAAATAAAAAATAACCTCAAAACTTAGGTGTTGGCGTTAGGAGATGGATCGAGCTAATGGGTTATAAGAGATCATCAGTTTCATATTAATATTAATTATCATAATTATTTTCTTAATCACACATTAATCAGGAACCATCCCATGTTGCGGATTAGTTTTAAGTTTTTTTTTTAGCAGTAGTGATCCCATGTTGGGTGGTTGGGACAAAAGAGTTCAAAGCATTATTTGTATAGGATGTTCATGTACGTTTTGCATATAACTTATAATTATTTATTGAATTAACTACTTATTTTTCGATGGAAGTGATAATATTCTCATGTGAAGACACATAAAATGTGCATTTACAGGTATAAAAAATTAGATTCTTGTTTTGTTTATCAAAAACTATGAAAATCGTATCTGTGGTCTCTGCCCCACAATGATTACGAATTAATTGCTATTTTTTAAAAAAAAATTAATTAAGGGTTTAATTATAAAAAGTTAGCCAATGAACTAAGTAATGTTACTGTGCCTTGAAATTTAAGTCCCCAGATGTTAGGATCTCTTCTAATAAGATAAGCTATTTGATTATGGCCAAGCAATCTATCAAATGTCTTATTCAGGATTATATCCATCTTATTCAAAAAAAAAATACTAATAATAGTTGTATGTAGTATACAATTTAGTATCTTGCTTCAAATCTCCAAGGATCAATTAAACTAGTAGTTTCTTTCTTTGGTTTTCATATAAAGATGAATAAAATCAGAAACTTCTCTACAAACCTTCCAAGTTTTCCTTTATAAGTAAATGAGATTGGTTTTTTTTTTTTTTTTTCTCTATGTCAGTAAAAAAATGTACAACAGATATATAGAAGTTGGGCACAACAGAAAGAAGATATTCGTGGTAACAAACATTTAAAATACAAATATAAAAATTTCAGGTAGAGAGATAAGAGATAGTGGAGGATCGTTATCTGCTGATACCTCCTGCAAGCCGATGCTGGCAACGTAATGAACACATAGCAGTGGTCTGAGAACAAGAAATCTTGGCGATGGCAGTGACTTGGTAAGTATATTTGTTATCTGGTCTTTGGAAGGTAAGAAGCGGATTTAAAACTCCTTGGTTGCAGCCCGTTATCTGATAAAATGGTAATCAAGTTCAACATGCTTTGTACAAGCATGGAACATTGGGTTTGAGGACAGATATACGGCTCCCAAATTATCACAACAAATTGAAATATGAGAGTTAATAGGAAATCCCAATTCATGAAGCAGTGAACACATTCGTAGAGCCTTTGCAGCAGCATTCGCGAGTGCTTCGGACTCGCCTTCAATAGATAATCGAGCTATGGTGAGTTGTTTTTTGGCTATCCAGGAGACGAGGTTGTTGCCATAGCCACTAGTGGAACGTCTGTCGTTTGAACAAACACCCCAATCGCTATCTGCAAAGCAAATTCTAATTTGATGATTTTACCAATTTCAGTCCATAAGTGACAGTTCCCTTTAGATAGTGAAGTACTCTTTTGATAGCGGCCCAATGTACATCACTCGGACAATGCATGAACTGGCATAAACGATTGACTGAAAATGCAAGGTTTGGACGAGTAAGTGTGACATATTGAAGTACACCCACTAGTTGGCGATAAAGGTCACCTGAGGACAACAATGTGCCATATGATTTGAAAAGTGGTTGTGATGTAGCCATTGGTGTGAGTTGTGGCTTGGCATATGCCATGTTGGCACAGTGAAGAATATCCAAGATATACTTATGTTGAGAAAGTATAATGCCATCAGATTGATGATAAACTTCAAGACCCAAGAAGTACCGGAGTTGGCCCAAGTCTTTGACAGTAAATACCTACTGCATTTGATGAATAAAGTGATCGATAAATGAAGGGTTATTGCCGGTAAGTATAATGTTATCCACATAGATAAGGATGAAAACTTTATGAGCACCATTACTAAAAATAAAAAAGGAGTTGTCTGCCTTTGAATTATGATATCCGAGAGAGTGAAGGAATTGGCTTAGCCAAAGATATCAGGCATGAGGCGCTTACTTAAGTCCATAAAGGGATTAATGTAACCTGCAAACAAAATCAGGTCTAGTAAAATCTATAAAGTCAATTGGTTGAGTCTGTTGTTCAATCTACAAATGCACCAAAAGGTACAATAAATGACAATAAAGATGGAAAATACATCTTTTGTTGAACTAATTAATAATTAGTTGACAAAATACTGGGTAAGTGGGGATTAATCTTGACTGTCCATTTGATAGGTAAGATAGTAGGTAAAAAATAATCTCAACCATATATTAAAATATGTGAGAATTAATCTTGATCATGTATTGAGGAGGTGAATGCCTATATATAGCCTTAGAAATTCATTTGAAATGTATCCCATCCAAAAACCAATTCAAGTGAGAGAGAAAAATAAAAGTTTAGAAAAGTTTTAGTGAGAGATTGTGAGTTGTGAGTGTTTGTAAATAATTTGTAAATTTTTCTTCCTTAAGTAAAAGATATGCAGCAGTCCGAAGACGTAGGCATAATTGGCCAAACTCCGTTATCAATTTATGTATGTCTTATTATTCTGCATTTTTCTTCGTTTTTATCACAAATTTGATTATAGGGGAAGTGACATTATTTTCCAACAACTGGTATTAGAGCTTTTGTTGCATTTCTTATATCTTTTTGTGAATAGTAAAATTTGGTCAGCGGTACCAATTTATCTATAGAGGTGTTCTAATACATAGTGGTTCGCAGGAATTATGAGAAACGATTCAGAGGAAGTCAGATTCGAGTGGGAGCGATGACCGCAGATGAAGGAAAGTGAAAATTGAAAAGTTCGATGGTGCAGACTTTGGCTTTTGAAAAATGCAAATAGAGAATTATTTGTATCAAAGAAGTCTATATCAATCTCTCTTAAGGAATGAGCCAGAGGCTATGAAGGAAGAAGATTAGATTCTCTCAGAGTTATCCAATTGACATTATCCAACAATGTTGCTTTTAACATAGAAAAAGAAAAGACCACGATGGGTCTTATGACGACTCTCTTTAGTATGTATGAAAAGCCATCAACCTCAAACAAAATGCAAATGATGAAGCGTTTATTCAATTTACGAATGATGAAAGGCACATGAGTAGTTCAACATCTCAATGAACTCAACACAGTCATAACCCAATTGAGTTCGGTTGGAATTGAATTCGATGAAGAAGTACGAGCGTTGATACTTTTGTCTTTTCTACCAGAAAGCTGGAATGCTACTGTTACAGCTATGAGTAGCTCATCGAGAAGCACTAAGTTAAAATTTGATGATGTTCATGATCTGGTTCTCAGTGAAGAGATCTAACATAGGGAGTCAGGTGAATCATCAACCTCTTCAATTTTGCATATAGAATCAAGAGGAAGAAATTCAACTGGAGAGAATGGACGCGACAAATCAAACTATAGAAGTAGATTAAAAGATATGAGGTCCAAATCCAGAAATCCCAGTAATTCTCATAGCTTGAAGACTGTCGAATGTTGGAATTATGAGAAGTCTGGGCACTACAAAAATCAATGTAAGAATGCACCGAATGACCAGAAAGCAAAGGCAAAGGCAAATTTTACTTCCTCCTCAAGAGGCGATGACGCATTGATATGCTCTTTAGAGAGCAATGAGGAGTCTTGGGTGTTAGACTCTAGAGCATTGTTTCATGCTACTTCACAGAAAGAATTATTCGAGAGGTATGTCCCCGAAAATCTTGGAAATGTATACCTTGGTGATGATCAACCTTGTGCTATTATTGGTAAAGTGTAGTGAAAATAAAGTTGAATGGATTTGTTTGGGAGCTAAAAGATGTCAGACATATTCCTGACCTGAGAAAGAACTTAATCTCAGTAGGGCAATTGGCTAGCGAAAGCTACACTGCAATCTTCCATGGTAATAATTGGAAGATTTCAAAGGACGCAATGACGGTTGCTTGAGACAAAAAGGAGTGACATTTTTTATATGATAGCAGGAGCATGTTGTTCAATCATAATTGTAGCTGGAAATAAAAATCCTAATCTATGACACCAGAGACTAGATCATATGAGTGAAAAGAGGATGAAAATTACGCATTTAAAGGGAAAACTTCTAGGTCTACAATCAATGGAGATAGACACATGCGAAGATTACATACTTAGAAAGCAGAAAAGGGTAAGCTTTCAGACAAGTGGTAGAATTCTAAAGAAAGAAAGGCTAGAAATCGTTTACTCTGATGTTTGGGGACCTACGACCGTGTCATCCATTGGTGGAAAATACTACTTCGTGACTTTCATCGATGATCACTTTCGGAATGTATGGGTTTATTTTTTAAAGCATAAGTCTGAAGTGTTCGAGGATTTCAAGAGATGAAAAGCTATGGTTGAAAATGGGACAAGTCTGAAATCAAAAAGCTCAGAACCGACAATGGTGGTGAATATGAAGATGCTAGATTCAAGAAGTTTTGCTATAAACACAGTATCAGAATGAAAAGAACCATGTCAGGCACATCTCAACACAATGGTGTAGCTAAACATATGAACCTAATGTTGACAAAAAGAGACAGAAACATTCATATACAGTCAAATCTACCGAAGTATTTCTGGACAGAAGCAGTCAATACAGCAGCATACTTAATCAATCGAAGACCATCAGTTCTATTGGAGCACAGAATACCAGAGAAATTATGGAGCAAAAAAGAGATAAAACTATCACATCTAAAAAATTTTGGTTGTCTCACATATATGAATATCAGTTGTTACCCATATAGTGAACTAAGAAGATGAGTTGAATTGGACATTAAAATTTTTTAACCTTTAAGTGCGGAATGAAAAGTTAAGTAGAGTAGGGATAGAAAGATATCACATAAGAAATTTATAGAAGTTCGAGTGTTAACAAACCCTAGTCCTCTCCCCAATCTCAATTGGGAGTTTCACTAACACACTAAGTGTTACAATGGAGTTTTACAAGTTAATTCTCAACTATGGTGTTTCTATCAATGGATCACACCTAACCCAGAAATCCTTTATGTTTTAATGACTCACACAATAAACCAATTTCTTGTATTTTATGGCTCATACAAATAACCCTTACAAGTGTTCTACTCTTAACCCAATATACCCAAACTCACTTGAGTAGTAAATTACAAAGAGAAACACTCACAAATTTATAATGCTCAGAAATTATGAGCAAAAAGATTTTTACAGAGAATTAAAGTTTTGTTAAAAGTAATTAATGCACAAATGGCTACAACAAGATTTTGACTCGAAGTAATTGTTATTCTCTTATTTTGGATTCATAAATGACTTGCATTTATACTTCATTGGTGAATTATAGTTGTTTGGTTGCATTTAATGCGAAAATAGTCGTTGCACCAACTCTTAATTTCGCGCTTGACATGTTTCTCTTTCATCATTCACGATCGTGAATATGTGTCTCACGGTTATGAATGTTCTTCCAGGACGTGATCCAAGTGGTAACTCTGGTCGTAAAGCATTCTAGAAGGAATTGAAGTGTTTGATCACGGGCATGACTTTATTCTTTCACATGCGTGAATATTCTTCCAAGCCATGGTCCAAGTGGTGACTCTGGCCGTGAAGTTCTCTTGAGAAATTTGACATGTTTTCTCACGAGCGTGACTGATATGATCATTCACGGTTGTTATGATTCTTTATGGCCGTAAACTTTAAATGTTGGATAGTTGGTGTTAAGCTACATCACATGTGTGACATAAACAGTCATGGACATGAACATGCTATTTTTTTCATTTTTTGTCTTTCAAAGTTAGTATTCTATTCTTGCATCATATTTCATACCTTGTTCAATAAACTTAGAACACAAATATGTTAAATATATTATTGCTATTTTATTTGTTAACATTAAAATGATGAAAATACCCCTCAATGTTCAACA
Organism: Triadica sebifera; assembly: GCA_023653625.1. Taxonomy (NCBI): domain Eukaryota; kingdom Viridiplantae; phylum Streptophyta; class Magnoliopsida; order Malpighiales; family Euphorbiaceae; genus Triadica; species Triadica sebifera. The sequence goes on from CM042913.1 coordinate 7,150,777, forward strand.
TCAATGATCAAGAAAAGAATAAATTTGATCCCAAATCCAAAAAATGCATTATCATCGATTATGGTGAGGATGAGTTTGGCTACCGTATTTGGGATGACGAAAATAAAAAGGTCATCCATAGTAGAGATGTGATTTTCGATGAAAGAGTGATGTACAAAGATATGCATAAAACAGTTGTCAGCAACTCAGAACAGAATGAGCAAGTATTTGCATATGCAAATAATATCCCAGATAATTCTATAACAAAACCAATTGTAGCAAGTCCTCAGCCTTGGACAAAGCAATGCACAACAATCTGACACATCACAGCTTCCTACTCCATCTCCTATATTAATAAGGTTTTCTCGGCCTTATTTGCCTAACAGGAGATACATGAACTATCTTTTGTTGACTGATGGAGAAGAACCTGAATGCTATGATGAAGCTTGTCAGACTAGAGATACTAGTAAGTGAGAGTTTGCCATAAAAGACGAGATGGACTCTCTGATCTCCAACCAGACATGGGAACTAGTTGAGTTACCCATGGGGAAGAAGACACTTCATAACAAATGGGTGTACCGGGTAAAAGAGGAGCATGATAGTAGCAAGAGATACAAAGTCTGACTAGTTGTCAAAGGATTTCAACAGAATGAAGGAGTTGACTACATCGACATTTTTGCTCCCGTTGAGAAGTTCAATACTATCATAACAGTGTTGAGTATTGTGGCTATTGAAGATCTTCATCCCAAAAAGTTGGACGTAAAGACCTCATTTATTTATGGAGACTCATATGAGGAGATATACATGCTCCAACTAAAAGGTTTTCCAGAAAAAGAGAATGAGAACATGGTGTACAGACTTAAGAAAAGTTTGTATGGCTTGAAGTAAGCCCCAAGACAGTGGTACAAAAAATTTGACGGCATCATGCACAAGGAAGATTTCCAATAGTGCAACGCCGAACACTGTTGTTAATTAAAGAGATATAGATCCAATTATATCATTTTACTACTTTATGTCGATGGTATGTTAGTAACAGGTTCAAATATAGATGATATCAGAAGGTTGAAGCAACAATTATCAAAAGAGTTTGACATGAAAGATATGGATCCAACAAAGAAGATTTTTGAAATGCAAATCACAAGAGATAAGCAGAGAAGGTTCTTGCAATTATCTCAGCCAAAGTACATCAACCGTGTTTTGTAGAGATTCAACATGGGCAACGCCAAGCCAATTAGCACACCCTTGGTCAGCTACTTTAGCTTATCCAAAAATCAATCATCTCAAACGGAGGAAGATAGAGAATTCATGGCTAAGGTTCCTTATGCCTCAGCTATTGAGAGTTTGATGTACGTTATGGTCTGTACAAGACCAGACATTGACAATGCAGTGAGAGTTGATAGAAGATTTATGTCAAATCTAGGAAAAGCTTATTATGGAGCAATCAAATGGATTTTGAGATATCTACGAGACACCACAGAAAAGTATTTGTACTTTCATAAAGAATAATTAAAAGTACAAAGTTATGTAGACGAAGACTTTGGAGGTGAAGTCGATTACTGAAAAAATACCACTGGTTATATTTTCACAGTTGGAACTACAGTTGTTAGTTGGATGTCACAAATATAGAAGATTGTCACTCTATCCACTACATAGGCTGAGTATGTAGCAATGACTGAAGCTAGTAAAGAGATGATATAGCTTCAAGGTTTGTTAACTGAGTTGAGATTCAAATAGGAAAATAATATTTTGTATAGTGATAGTCAGAGTGTGATATACTTGGCTAAAAATTCAGCATTTTATTATGGAACCAAGTATATTGGGCTTCATTACTATTTCATCATATCTTCATTAGAAGATGAAGTATTAGTATTGGAGAAGATCCAATGAAGCAAGAATCCATATGTTGACAAAAGCAGTGACTATCAACAATTTGAAATTGTATTCAACTTCAGTTAGTTTACTATATTAACAAGACCAGAAAGGCTGCTACATTGATCAAGGTGTGAAGGTAGATTGAAATCAGTCTTCAAGTGAAAAATTGTTAGTCAAACATACATATACCAAAAGGTGCAATAAATGACAATAAAGATGGATGATGTATATTTGTTGAATCAATTAATAATTAGTTGACAAAATATTTGATGGGTGGAGATTAATCTTGACCATCCATTTGATAGGTAAGATGATAGGTTAGAAATGATCTCAATCATCCATTAAAGTATGTGAGAATTAATCTTAGTCGTCAATTGAGAAGGTGAAAACCTATATATAACCTTAGAAATTCATTTGTAATGTATCCCGTCCAAAAACCAATCCAAGTGAGAGAGAAAAATAAATGCTTAGAAAATTTTTAGTGAGAGGTTGTGAGTTGTGAGTTTTTTAAAACATTTTGTAAATTTTTCTTCATTCAGTAAAAGATCTGCAGCAGTCCGAAGATGTAGGCATAATTTTCTGAACTCCATTATCAATTTATGTGTGTCTCATTATTCTGCATTTTTCTTTGTTTTTCTCACAAATATGATTATAGGAGAATTGACATTATTTCCTAACAAAGTCATATATATCTCCCCATCAAATTTCCCATGCATGAAAGCATTTGAAATTTCTATTTATCAAAAAGGCCCATAAAAGTGTACAACCAAGCTTATGGTGGTTCGAATTGTTGTAGATTTTATGATTGGACGGAATGTCTCGATGTAATCTAACCCAACTTCTTGATGAAAGCCATTAGTGACAAGTCCTACCTTGTAACGGACAATAGAACAATCCAAATTTCTTTTGATTTGAAAAACCCATTTGTTGCCTACTATATTTTTACCTTGAGGTCTAGGAACTAATGACTAGGTGCAATTTTTAACAAAGGCCTGATATTCTTCTTGCATGGCATGATGCCATTCCTCAAATTTATGAGCTTGATGGAAGGTGGATGGTTCAGTATATAGGTAATTGGGTGTGGCTGAAGTGGAAAAATATTGGGCTAAATTTGTTTGGTGGTGGCGCAGAGTAGTAGGGCAAAGAACCATATTGTGAGTTCGTGTTGGAGGTTGAGGCGGCTATGGTATGGATGGTGAGTCGTTATACCGAGAGAAGTCAACAACTAGATTCAGAGGCACATGAGGTAAGGGAACATTGGTGGTAGAATCAAGTGTGGGAGAGGCATTAGTAAGGAATAGTTGTATAGATAAGTATTGAGAGGAAACAGGAGAAAAAGGTATAAGAGGTGGTTGGGATTAAGTAGAAGTGTGAGGACTGTTTCTGATACGAGGAAAATTGGTATAACTCACTCCCAAAAACCGGTTCAAATGAGGAGGGTGCTCACAAGCCTTATAAATTGGGTACCAACCTACATTCTATCCGATGTGGGATATTTTTACACATAACAGTCCACCCCCCTTAGGGTCACCGTCCACGGTGACTTCGCAAATCCTATGACTTCGAGGATCCTTTTCCTTAACAGGGTTGCAGCCCTCCAGGTAGCAGCCCTCCCGCAGCGGACCCGTCCAAGGAATAAACTGCTCTGATACCACTGATACGAGAAAAATGGGTAGAACTCACTCCCAAAAACCGGTTCAAAAGAGGAGGGTGCCCACAAACCTTATAAATTGGGTACCAGCCCACATTCTATTCGATGTGGAATATTTTTACACATAACAGTTTCCTGAGTGTGAACGTTCTATACAAGTTACCTGAAGCTAGCTAGTGACGGGTTGAGAATGTGAGGAAGAGTCCTGCAAAAATTGGTTAGTGCAAAATGGAAATTTAGACAAGACAACGTCAACCGAGATGTTATGGGGAGGGTCCAAGATTAACACAAAGAGAGGTTCGAAAATTGAATTTGTGTTTCTTATAAGGGACCAACAAGGAAAATATAAGACACCCAAATACTCGAAAACCCTCATATTTTTTATGTTTATGAAAAAAAGTAAAAAATGGGGATTGATGATTCTGTAAAACTGATGTGGGTAAAGAATTGATTATCATGTTTGCATTATCAAATGCATGAATCCAAAATTTTGAGGAAACTTTATTGTGAGCAAAGATTGAGAGACCAGTGTCTACTATATGACGGATTTTGTGCTCAGCCTCGCTATTTTGCTCATGGATGTGCGAGCAAACTAATCTATGGGCAATGTCATTTTGATTGAGAAAAGAGTTGCGATATTTCCCACCCCAATTCGATTGTAATGCCTTTATATGTGTCTAGTTGGTTTTCAATAAATATTTTAAATTGAATGAAAATGGAAGCTAGTTCACTTTTTTTTTTTAATGGAAAAAACCAAGTATATCGGGTATAGTCATCAATGAAGACAATAAAATAACGATGGCCAAAGTATGAAGCATTAGGAGAAGGACCCCATATGTCTGAAAAAATTAATTCCAAAGGTCTAACAGTAGAATGCAAAATTGGATGCAATGGAAATTTGGTTAATTTGCCTTAAAAACAAGAGAGACATTTAAACTTTAAATCTATTAAATCTGAAGTACAAAGAAATTGAAAACTACAAATTATTTGCTTGGTATTTTGAAAATTGGTATGACCCAAACGTGCATGCCACAATTGAAAAAGAATGGTTTCGACAAAGTTGGCTTGAAAGGGTGAAGGAGTTTGCAACTTTTATGGTCCATTCTCACTTGTTCCCCGTAACAATACCTCTTGAAACACCTGATCTTTCACAACAAAGTTAGATGGATAAAGTTCAAAGGAATATTTATTGTCTTTGGTAAATTGTTGAATAGATAATAAGCGTTTGTTGACTTGAGGAACATGCAATATTTTGTTTAAATGTAAGGGACGAGTGATCGAAGAAATAGTGGAATGCCCAATGAGCTGATTAATTGTGACCTGTATACTCAGTGTTAATGTTTAAGTTCGTGAGATCAGGAACCACATGGTGTGACACATAAGTGTCGGAAAACCAAGGCAATGCTGGGTATGAGGAAAAAGCCAATTGTGTGTGTCATGTTAGCTTTTGTGTAGCTTGGTTTGGTAGGATAGGAGTTTGGGAATGATGGTCGGCCAGTATAGCGCTTACGGCATCGATCGGCTGTATGGTTTCGAAGGCCACAGATTTGACATGGGCCACGAGAGTTGTGCTTGACAAAGTAACCTCTAGTGCGCCCGCATATCTGATTTGAGTAGTGGCGGGTGGAGCTTGAATATTATTAGCGAGAGGGACCTCTTGAGTGCTTTTGATTAGGATTTCATGGGCCACAAGTTGACCATGTAGTTCATGAAAGGGAATTAAGGTCTGGTCGTAGTTTAAGGGCTGTGATAATGGAGTGAAACTGTATGGGCCAATGTTGCGGTAAATGATTGCGTTAAATTCGGATGAAAATAAGAAGTGGCCAGTGGCATACAATTCATCAGCAAAATCAGGTTGAGTTTCGAAGGAAGGAGACGGCTCCATAGATTTTGATTCGATTGATTTAACTAATTTTTTATTTAAAAAAAATTGTTATAAATAACTAAATATTTATAAAAGAAATTAAAACGTCATGAATAATTTACTAAAAAAAGTAAAAATACATAGACCAATTTGTAATACATGCATTATTTTATATACTAATTTGTTTCAATATGATTAAGGAAAATGAAATCTTTATTAATCTTGGAGTGTAATGAAGGTGATACCTTGGTGATAGATTAAACAAGTATATCATTGTAAATTATAGTCTAGTTTGCTCTGTTATTTTTCGGTTGTAGTTTTGTTCTTAAACCGTCATTTTTCTTTTCTGTTAGAAATTTTTTTTAAAAAATCATTTATTTGAAGAAAAAAATATGTTTCAAATTATAAATTCAAATTTTTTTAATAGATTTTAAACAATAAACAGAGATGTAACCAGAATACTAAGCCCAAATTGAGATTGAAAAAGCAAGCTCAGTCAAAAACTACAAAACCCAAAAATGAAATTGGATGCTCTTCATTCAATACCTTTGTAGTTCTGTTCATTAGATGGATGGGCCCAGCCCATCTTTAATTTTTAAGGCTCGATTCAAACTCAAACCACTTACAAAAAATTTCATAATTTTATTTAAAATATGCGTATCAAATAATTCGATTTCAAAATTGACCAAATCGGAAACTTTTTAGGGAAATTTTTATAAATGGAAACAAATACTAAAATATTTTTAGATTTATCTATATTTAAAATTTATTTCAAAAATACCAAAATCAGCTTTTAAACTTTTAAATCAACAAAAATAAAAATAAAAATTTCTCTCAATAATTTATTCCAAACAAATCCAACTTGATCTCTTCTATACATATCTAAAAATATAGTATATTTTCATCATTATTCTCAAAATCATTCTCGATCTTCTTCAAAAAATCATTGTTGTTATCTCTCAAATCAATTTATGCATTTATATTTACCTTCTTATAACAACATCAACACTAAAAATATAAACATACTTTTTTTTTAATTTTTTTTAAAAAATTAATTTCATAAATTGTATATGAAATAATAAGTAAATTTTTAATAAAAATTGAGTAAATTATAATTAAAAAGATTATCCAACATTTATCAAACGTTTACCCAAAGTTTATCCAACGTTACACTTATAAATATCAAATATTTATCTAAAATTTACTCAATATTTATCCAATATTTGTCTAATATTTGTCTAATATTTATTCAGTATTTACCTGTTATTTTTTTCATATATAATATACTATTATTTTTTATAAATGATATAATTACACTATATTTATCCAACATTAAATGACAAAATATAATAAATATTGTATAAAATTTAGATAAATATTTAGTATTTGACTTTCTGATTTTTTCAATTATTTCACTATAATATTTTATTATACATGAGGAGAGAGTTTCAACAATGAAAAATATACAAAATATCATGGAATAATAGAAAATAGAAAAAAATTAAAAGAAATAGAAAATTAAAAAATACAAAAATTAAATAGAAAGTTACATCGATAAATATCACACTAATAAAGATAAATGATATTATTGAAATACAATATTATAAAAAATATAAAAATGAAATTTAATTTTGATAAAAATAAAAATATTTTTTGATATTTTTAAAATTAAAAATTAAAAGTAGTAAGCCATAAAATTTTCTCAGTCAATATAAGCCTATTAGTACATGATCAAAAGATTTTTTTTTTTTGTAAGCCTATATATGCGAGTGTTATTTTGCTTTGATGAATAGGAAATAAATAAAATCTTATTTTTCAAAATTTATAATACTTTTAAATTATTAATTTAAATCAAAATAAGAAGCAACAAATAATAACTATCATAATTAATGGTTGGGATTGAAATTATCTATAAAATTAAAAAAAATAAACATTAGAGCTAAAATTTTATCAAATATTAAAAAAATATGTCTTAAAAAAAAACTAAAACTAAAACTTTAATACTATATGTTGCCTTCGGATTGTTAGATAAAATAGCCTTTTTGTGCATTATTATTGTAATTTTATTATTAATCACAAAATCCTGTTCGGCAAGGTCCAAACTTCTAGAATTATCTGAAAAGTTTTTTTCTATAAACTATTGCATGCATTTGAGTAAGGCTATTCTTCAAAGCAACAAGCCCTTTATAGTTTGGCTCTGAAATTAATGGCACCCCAATATTGATATTGGAATAATTAAATTCTCAAGAGTTGAATTTTGGAACAAATTAATCTATTAAGAATATTAGTAATCTCCTTTAACACGACCTTTTTATCTATTCTTAATTGCGTTTAAAGTTTGGTTTTATGAAATTAAAATTCTAAACCAGTTAATTAAATCAGTTAATAGTTGAATTTTATTCTATTTACTGCTAATTTTAATTTGTAACTATTAAAAAATTGAGTCATTTTTTCCAAATTACAATTCATAAGGTCACTTTTCAATAATATAATAATATTATTTTTCTCATATATATCTACAACTCACAAATCATTATTTATTTATTTTCTATATAATATACAATTATAAAAAGATATAATTAAAAATTTCTTTCTTTGCATTTTGATAAGCTTACTTTCTTTTTTTATTTGGCCCAAAAATATAGTCCACTTTTCAATTATGTATTAATTTTCTATTATATTCTTTATTTAATATGCCTTGTTATTAACAAATATGAATTATTATCTTAAATTTTAAATAATATGCATAGTTAATGCAGGATTATGTTAGGAAAAATGCGTATTTTAACCATATTAGAAATATTTTTTTTATATGAAAATATAGATAAGTCTATTGAAATGGGACAAAAGGAGTATAAAAATAAACAAATTTATTTTTAGATGTCGATTGTGGATCTGGTTAACCTATTTAATTAATGGATTTTTAATTAATTATTGATTTTTGGATCATTGAATTTTTCTCTTGTTTTTTCCCGAATATACTTTAGTAAGGGTGTAATTGAGTCGAGTCAATATAATATCAAATTTGAGCTCGACTTGATTAAAAATTTGATGTTCAATCTCGATTTAATTTTTTTTAATTGTTTGAAATTTGACTTGAAAAATATTAGAACTATTTGAACTCAACTCAACAAATCTCGAATTAACTAATTAAGTAATTAATGTACTCCGCTAGGCTCAACTCAATTTGCCTCGAAATTGACTCGAATTAATTCGATTTAACTATTTAAAAATTGAAAGTATAAAATAATTTAATAAATAATTAAAATTACAACATTCGATTAAACTCGAAAAATTTACAAGTCTGATATTGTAATACTCGAATTCTATTCGATAAATTACTTAAATTCAATTCAATTAATTTCAAATCAAATTTATAAATTTTATTCGACTACGTATACTCCTATCTTTTAGATCAACTGGTTGGCAGAAAGCCAGAAATAAATACCCATAATAATAATAAGAAATTAGAAAGATGGGAGAGGCAATGACGCAATGTATATGTGTGATTTTCTGAATTCTCATCTCAAAAGTCAGATCAACTAGAGAACCTCAACCATCGGATGAGCAACAAATTGCACAGATTTTCATTATAAAAAAAAATTATAAAAATGGGTAGTACAAACAGCTTATAATAAAATAATATACTGGTTCAAAATAACAATAATAATATATTGTATAAAAATAAAAGGCAAAAGTTTAATGGAAGCCATGAACTTGAATTTGCAAGACATGGCATGGGCAGACAGACATTCTACCCAAAAACGCATCATAATAAATAATAAAATGGTCAAACATATATCTTTCTAAATAATTTTTAATATCCCAAATTATTAAATTAGTTTTATTTATTATGATTAGTATTAATTAATTGAGTACGTTTTATACATTAATATCCACACACATTATATATTGATGGGTATTTGTTTTCAAAGCCCCTTTTTCCCTAGTTTTGCGCTAAATGGGACTGGGAGTGGCAGACATGTCACAACCAATGCTTATAATATCACTGCTTTATACAAACCTAATCCTTTGTATAACCCACTTTCTACTTCTACTTGTTTGTTAAGGCTTCGGAATGTAGGCAGTCCATTTAAAAACGATATTTTGATAATAATTTGAATTTAAATAATACAATTTTATTATATTTCAAGCTGCATATACTTAATAGACATTTCCTTTTTTTATAAAAAAACTGTTAAGGATGACAAATATATTAAAGATAATGAGAAAAATAAATAAGTAATAAGATTTTAGTTTACTTATATTAAAAATTACTGTAATTGTAAAATTATATCTTCCTATCCAAACTATATCCATATAAATAATAACAATGAAATATATATATATATATATATATATATATATATATATATATATATATTGTAATTGTTACGGATCTATGGATAACTATTATAAATTTTACTATCAAATAACACTCATAATTATTATAAAAATAATTGGAATTATTATATTTTTTATTTAACTGATAGCACCCAAAAGATAATAACAACTAAAACATGGAGGAATTTGGTTGTTTCTTGCAACCTATCTTTTGCAAAAAATTTAAGAGAAAATGACTAATACTCGAGATGGAGTCTATTTGCATCTTTGGTCTTAAAATGTGTACCATTCAAATATTTTAAATGTGCATTTTTTTATTTTTGTTGTTTATTTTTCACAAAAAAATTTAAAGCTTATATATATATATATATATATATATATATTGATTCAGGTTAGGTTAATCTTTCCATTCATGCATTTGAAAATTTCGCACAAATAAAAAAAATTAAAGAGTGTACTGAAATTTCATGCCAAAGTCATAGGGGTAGATTGATTTATATAATTTTTAACATTGTCACATTTAGAAATTTAGGAATTTTCTTTTCCTTTTTGGTAAAAAGTAGAATTATTTTGGATTAGAAACACTAATACTCGATATGTGCACAATTGCTTTTTGTATTAACCAATTGAATTTGCCCCCTAAATGGTTGGGGCCATCATTACCAAAAGGTTAACATTGATATAAAAAAAAAAACACACAGTGAAAGGGTGCTGGAAACTATAAAGAAGAATCCACGTGCCATCACGTGAACATGGTTAATTAGCTATAAATAATTAAATATTATTACAATCATATCCCATGTAATTATGAGCTAAACTAATCCCCATGCACCCATTCATGTGTTTTCTTTGCTGTAAAATAGGCTTTTGCTTTTTTAACTAATCATTCTCAATTCTTTAGTTTATTCTTCCCCATATATAAAGATGGAACTAATGTGCACTCTAATAAAATTAATGGATAATTTCAAAAACATCTCTACTGTTTTATAGACTCTTTTAATGTTATTATTTTTTTAAATCAGATATAAAATGTTTCAATTCTTTTTCAAATAATAACCATCTATCTAATTTTTCATTTAATGCGGCCAGAATCTTGATGTGACTCTACCAAAGCCGATATAGCCGAAAAGTATAATCAATAAATATTTTAAAATTTTTAGAAGTTGCTAATAATTTTTAAATTATTAATATTATCCATGTCAGTATTTTTAATAATTTAAAAAAATAAATAAATTTTGCTATAATAACTCCTGTATTTTTTTATCATCCAAAGCAGTGATATAAATAATATTAATTTTCTATTAGAAATATAAAAATTAGGGTTTATAAAAAATATAATTTTTTTTATAACCATTCAATTGCATTTTTTTTATAAAATTCAATATGGTGTTAATTAAACAAAAAATTATTAATATTTTAAATTATTTAAATATATACCAACGGATTTTCAAGAAAAATTCTATTGCAAAATTTGAATACTTATTAGAGATTAAAAAAAAATCGTCACAAAAATTTTAAAATATTTAGTGACTTCTCTGTCATATTGGCTTTGATGGAGTCAGTATTAGATAGACACATCAACATTCTATCCATATTTAATAGGAAATTGTATAGAGTTATAATTAAAAAAGAAAAAAGAAAAAATTATACCCGAAGACTTTACGATGTCTTGACAAATGGCAATATCAAATTATTTAATGGTAAATTAAGACGGGGCATGATTTCATATGAACGATCCATCCATTGTTATAGAGATTTGCACATAAATATTATTAAAAAAAAGATGTATATAAATATGCTTTTTTGTTTATTTTTTTAATTAAAAAATATATATGAAATCTAAAAGTCATTTCTTGTTGAAATTTTAGATTTAAAGTATGTTTTCTTGCTGCAACATTCCCATGGCTATTCATAATCAATGCTAGAAAATGCTCTCCTACTCCTCATAAAACCACACACATATGTGTATATATATATATATATATATATATATATACATATATATATATATATAAATAATCTTGGTGATTCTCATTTATGCAAGTTTAAATTTTTAAAATGAGTATTTTTTACATGATATTAACAAATTTTAAATTGAAAATGATGCTTAAAAGTGGAAAAGTATATGAGTCAAATGATAATTAAGTTTTACCTATTTATATATAAATTATTATTGGACATATATCCTTGCATGCATATATACTTGAATTTTGTCTTTAGATTAAATAATTATTGAAGAAGTGAATGCCAACCCAAAAGAAAGTACGAAATTTCATAGCAAATTCGCAAACAAACTAAAGATTAGAGTATATAAACAAGAGATTGTAGTCGTCGACTTGATAATCCAGAACACCAAAATTGTTCTTTATAATTATTTTAATTTGATTCCTAAAATTTTTATTTTGTACATTTAGTTCTTAAACTCTTAATTTCACTTATATGGTCCCCATCATAAATACTGCTAAAAAATTAATAAACATAACTTTTATTGTCATCATGGGAAAATAATTTATTGAAATTAAAAATGAAATTGTAAAGAATATTTAACAAAATGATTTTCTAAGTTAGAGATATTTTTTTTTTCAAAAGAGTAACAGAACAAGAAAATTCATCTATGATTTTATTATTTGAACTTATCGAACTACTCATAAAGTTTGAATATATATATTAAAAAAGAAAAGGACGATTGAATGGATAAAATAAAGTTTCATGAACAAATTAGAAAAAAAAAATCACAGAATATAGGGGCCAAATAATGTTTTTTTTTTCCCCAAAAGAATTACAAATCAAAATTTTAGTAATTCTCAACTTTAATTAGATGAAATGTAATATTTCTTAAGTTGGTTTCCGACTAGTTTCTTGAATCTCCATAATTGTCTTAAAGTTTTCATGCTGACTAATCCTACTTTTTGCGGAAAAATTCAATTTTTTTTCCTACCACAAATGAAAATTTTCGGTTATACAAATTTGGCCTTTTAAGAGATTATTACAATTATTCTAATTAACCATAGCCCGATTACCACTTGGTAGCATGAACCTGAAAAATTAAATTTTAACAAAACTAATATTAAAACAAATGTATGTAATAATTTAATTAGACAAAGTACTGTAATTTAAGTTCAAAAATAGACATTCAAATCAATAATTAATTATAATGGTCCAAGGAGATTAAATTAATGTTAAAACCCTAACAGCTTCTATCATTTTTATTTTTTTTATGCAATGAAAAATAGACAAAAAATACACCATATTACTATTGTTATTATTTTATGCAATAAAAATCAATAAATGTAGCTTTCTAAAAAAAAACAGAATATTGTATATTTATATATAATTTCAAAATAAGCAAGGAAATGGTTTTCTTGTGCATGCTTCCAAATCTTTAATTAGTCAAAAGAAAAAAGTTAAGAGCTAAAAAGAAAAGAGAACGTTCCTCACGGTGTCCCATCCCTACTTTTCTATATTTATTGGGAACATACTTTTTGCATTTTTTTTAAAAAATTTCGATATAATATTTTATTTAAATTGAGATTTCTACACTTTGCCACTTCTATGGCAGCTTTCTCAAAGTGTATAATTAAAATTCACCACTAAATTAGAATCCACCACATTGCCATCTCAACTAAAAGTTGTTAGCAAGTGGCCCTTATATATATATATATATATATATATATATATATATAGCTAGAGCTTCCATAGTTTTTTTTAAAAATTTTTTGCTCTCTCTCTCGTATTAATTAAAAGAAATAAAATCAAATAAGTATTTCTTTAATTAAATTTAAAATAAAATGAGTGTTGAAGTTATTAAATTTTATCCTTTTTATAACTTGATACTGAATTGTATGTTTAAAGACATTTTAATATTTTAATTTTCTTCTAATTACATTCATATATATGAAGGGAAATGTCAAATTTTGAATCCAATATGCAATAAACTATTGAATTATCAACATGCCGATCCAATTCGTTTGTTTTCTAGGATTATCACAAAATAAGAGCATCTCTAATATTGCTATTTATTTAAAAAATATATTTAGTATAATTAATAAATAATATTTTATAACATATTTAAATATAGAAAGTAAAAAAAAATTTACAAGTCAAATAAAATATTTATATTTTTACTTTATCTCATAAAATTAATATTTATCAAAATTAAAAAAAGTACATGACTTTTATTATAAGAAAATAAAAAATATTTTTAGAGAAATACACCAATAAAAAATAGAACATACATAAAAAGTGGAGATACATTAATTCTAATTATAATAGAGAGTAAATTTAACTTTGTATGTAGAAAGTTAAACTTATTCTCTATTTTGCATTTTTTAAAAAAATTTTATAAAAAAATAAGAACATTTTAGAACATATTTAAATATAGGGAATAAAAAAAAAATTACAAGTCCAATAGACTATTTATATTTTTACTATTTATTTTACTTTATCTCATATAAATTAATATTTACCAAAAAAAAACTAAATACTTTTATTATAAAGAAACAAAAAATATTTTTGAAAAATATACAAATAAAAAAATAGAACATGCATAAAAAATGGAGATGTAATAATTACAATTATAATAGAAAATGAAATTTGACTCTCTATTTGTATAAAATCAAACTTACTCTCTATTCAAAATTTTAAAAATAAAAAATATATTTGATACTTTTTTTTTATAAAATGAAGAATGACTCTTTAAAAAATATATAAATTAAATAAAATATCTATGGGAAATGCTCTAACCCTTTAACTATTTAATCGACATGAAATTCGTAGAAACAAACTAATCTTAATCAACTGCCTTCACCCTCTATAGTAATTAAAACTAGTTCAACTAAACTTCCATAATATTACATGCATTGCATCAAATTAGATAAATTTAGATCACCACTATTATCCAGCGTACAACTGTTAAATCAATAATGTTAATATAATATATCACGTAACCCTATTCGTTGTTTCTTATATAATAAAAATAATTAAAAAAAAAATCAATCAACTTAAAGGAGAATGTGTACATGACTATACCACAGGTCTTCCTCAATAGGGAAAACGCAAGGTTTTCAAGTTGCTTAACACCTGTTTAATTTAGCTCTTGAAGATAGGCCTCACCAAGGATCGGTTGGATCTGTGAAATTAGCTCGGTTACCAAGGATCAGTTGGATCTGTGAAATTAGCTCAGTCCGAACCGGACTAGACTAAACCAGTTTTGGATTCATTCTAGACCATAGTCTGATAGGAAAAAGATTCGATCCGGGCTTTTTCTCTGAAAACCGACGCGGTTTCAACCTGAATTTTTTTTTAAAAAATTATTGTCATAAGTATTTTTAATTTCTCTCTAATTACATTTTAATTATTGTTTTTATCTAATTATACTTCTATATAATCTCAATTTTTTTCAATTCTATAATTCTCAATTTTTCTTTAATCCTACAATTTTTTTCATTATCTTTCTCTACATTTTTTTTAATATTCTCCATTTTTTCACAAAATTTTATATTATTGATTTGGAAATTTTTATTGAAAATTTGGATGAGATGGGGGAGTTCAAAATTTCAACTGAAGAAAGTTAAAAAAATAAGGATGATGAACAACTGGGTAGTTCGTGTTCGGCGGCGATGAAATCATCTGAAGCAAAATTTTGAACATATGATATTTTTTAAATTCATTTCAAAAAAATTCAAAAAAATGATGGGTCATTTGATATTGTGTGCAATTATTGTGCACAAATATACAAATTTAAAGCTGAATATGGTTATAACACATTTCGAATACACTTGCAAAATAAACATACTGTTCAAATTGAAATAAAGAATAGACAAAGTTAAATTTATGGGTATGTAACATTTTCTTCTACTTTTCAATTATTTCAATATAATAATAAAAAAATAAAAAAGAATTGACAAAAATAATAAGTATGAAATATTTATCTTTTTAGTTTTAGTAAAAAAATATATTTTATTAATTATTGTCAAAAAACATTAAACTCATATACTAAACGTATACCTAGAAATACCATAAAACGTGTTCTATATAATTTATCTAAAAAAATTAAAAAATTGCTCAAAATATTTTATTCTTTGAATGAACGTATTTGTATTTATAGTGATATTTGGAGTGATCATTGACAAATAAATTATTACATGTCATTGGATTGATGGTAATGACAATTACAAAAAAATTATTTGCATTTAGAGTTTTTGATAATTGACATACTACCGATAATATTTTTAAAATGATAAAAAATATTTTAGAAGAATATGGATTAATTCATAAATTTTTTTCCAATTTCTTTTGATCAAGACTTTCAAGCATTATATCAATATAATATTGGAGCTAGATTTTTTTTTTTTATGTTAGATGTAAATGTCATATGTTAAAATTTTATGTTCAAGATAATTTAAAAATTTTGAGTAGTATAATTGCTCTAATTAAAATAACAATTTTATTTTTATGGTATAATTGCTCTAATTAAAATAACAATTTCATTTTTATGGTTATATCCACAAATAATGAAATTATGAGCTCGATTTTGTAGTAAAAATGACAAAAAAACCTAAAAGATTTCTAATTGATGTTCTTATTCAATATATGATTTACTTAATGAATTATATAGATATGGAGAATTATTGTTTATATTTATTTCTAATAATATGGCAAAAATTAATTTATATCCAAAAATATTTTAAAATTTTTTAATGATACAACATATATTTTAAGTGGTATTTATTATCTAACATGTCATTTATTCTTATCCACGGGCGTGACTCAAGTCGTGAAACAATGTTTCACTACTTGAAGCCGTGAAGCATGTCGTGAACCAAAGTCGTGAACGACACTGCCTCTTTGAGCCACTTAAGTCACGGACGTGAGTATAAGTCACGGGCGTGACTCCCCTATAATTTTCATCAGATTGAAATTAAGTTCTGTAACAAGACTAAATCATTTCAACAAAGATTTTACTTCATAAAGCATAAATTCTCATCAAAAAAACTTTATCTTATAACTTGTGAGATGTTTTAAGATCAACAATTAAAAATTTCACATTTTTGTAATCACAAGGTTAATCCATCAATCATAACTAGTTCTCTTATAATGAAATTAAATCTTTCCTTATTTAGAGACTTAGTGAAAATATCTGCTAATTGCTTTTCTGTGCATACAAATTATAATTCAACATCTCCATATTGAACATGATTTCTAATAAAGTGATGTCTAATGTCAATATGTTTACTTCTAGAGTGTTGAATATGATTCTTTGAAAGATTTATGGCACTGGTGTTGTCACATTTTATAGGTATATGGTTCATCTCATGACCATAGTCCTTAAGTTGTTGTTTTATCCAAAGAATTTGTGTACAACAACATCCAACTGCTACATATTCAGCCTCAACAGTTGAGAGAGCAACTAAAACTTGTTTCTTGCTAAACCAAGAAACGAAACATTCTCCAATGAAATGACAAGTGCCTGAAGTGTTTTTCCTATCCAAAAGACTACCAGCATAGTCTGCATCTGAATATCTTATAATATAGAAAGATGAATTTCTAAGATACCATAAACCTAGATGCAATGTACCATGTAAATATCTTAAAATCCTTTTTACAGCATTTAGATGAGATTCTTTTGGACATGATTGAAAACGCGCACATAAGCAAACACTATACATAATATCGGGTCTAGAAGCAGTGAGATATAAAAGTGATCTGATCATACCTTTATAAAGCTTTTCATTAATGCTCTTACCCTTTTCATCTTTGTCCAATTTTGTTGATGTGCTTATAGGAGTCTTGGCATTTTTACATCATTCCATACCAAATTTTTTGATTAAGTCTTTGGCATATTTGGATTGGTTGATGAATATGCCCTCATTGTTTTGTTTGATTTGTAGACCAAGGAAATACTTAAGTTCTCCCATCATGCTCATTTCAAATTCCCTAGTCATGCACTTAGCAAATTCTTGACAAAGCAGCTCATTAGTAGAACCAAATATTATATCATCAACATAAATTTGAACAATTAGTATCTCATGCTTATGCTTTTTGATGAAGATTGTAGTGTCAACATTTCCCTTTGTGAAGCTATTTTTTAGTAAAAAAGAACTTAGTATTTCATACCAAGCTCTTGGAGCTTGTTTTAAACCATACAAAGCTTTTGAAAGTTTAAAAACATGATTTGGTAAATTATAGCTTTCAAAACCTGGTGGTTGTTCTACATACACTTCTTCATCTATATAGCCATTTAGAAATGCACTTTTCACATCCATTTGAAAAAGTTTCAAATTCATGTGACATGCATATGCTAAGAGTATTCTTATAGCTTCTAATCTAGCTACCGGTGCATATGTTTCATCATAGTCTATGCCTTATTCCTGATTATATCCTTTTGCAACTAGTCTTGCTTTATTCCTGGTTATTAACCCTTGTTCATCTAACTTAGTTCTAAATACCCATTTACTACCTATGATTGGATGATTCTTAGGTCTTGGTACTAGGTTCCATACCTTATTTCTCTCAAATTGGTTGAGTTCCTCTTGCATGACAATTACCCAAATTTCATCATTAAAAGCCTCATCAATGTTTTTAGGCTCTATTTGTGAAATAAAAGCTATGTCAGTGACTAAATGCTTGAAATGAGATCTAGTACTTACTCCCTTTGATAGATCACCAATTATTTGCTCTTTTGGATGATTTCTGTTCATTCTCCATTATTTTGGAAGTTCTTGCTCCATTTGTTCTTGATTTTGAGGTAGTAGTTTTTCTTGATCGTTTTCTTTTTTTCCATTTTCAATGACAAGTTTTTCCATATTATCTACAACATCATCAAGAGCACTACCTTTCACAAGATCAAGTCTACTAGATTCATCAAAAACAACATGTATGGATTCTTCCACTATTAATGATCTCTTATTAAATACTCTATATGCTTTGCTGGTTGTAGAGTATCCTAAAAAGATACCATCATCAGACTTAGAGGTAAATTTTCCAAGATTGTCCTTGGTGTTCAATATAAAACACTTGCATCCAAATACTCTAAAGTATGATACCAAGGGCTTTCTTCCATTCCATAGCTCAAATGAGGTTTTGTTTAAAAGAGGTCTTTTGAAAACTCGATTTGAAATATAACATGCAGTGTTTGTGGCTTCTGCCCAAAAATAAGTTGGTAATTCATATTCATTAAGCATTGTTCTTGTCATTTCAATGAATGTTCGATTTTTCCTTTCAACTACACCATTTTGTTGAGGTGTTCTAGGAGATGAGAAATTATGTGAAATACCATGTTCAAAACAAAAACTTTCAAAGTTTTCATTTTCAAATTTTTTCTCATGATCACTTCTTATTTTTGAAATGCAGTACCCTTTTTCATTTTGAACTCTTTTAGTAAAGTTTTTGAAATTTTCAAAAGCGTCACTCTTTTGAGCTAAGAAAATTACCCAAGTAAATCTAGAGTAATCATCTACGATGACAAATGCATAATATTTTCCTCCTAAGCTAGCAACCCTAGTAGGTCCAAATAAGTCTAAATGTAGGAGTTGAAGGGGTTTTGAAGTACTTACTATGTTTTTGGCTTTGAAAGATGATTTGTGTTGCTTTCCTCTTTGACAAGGATCACATGTCTTGCCTTTTTCATATTTAACTCTAGGTAATCCTTTTACTAGCTCTCATGTGCTGAGACTTTGTATTAAATCCATGTTAGCATGATCAAGTCTTCTATGCCACAACCAATATTCATCACTAGTAGTCACAAGACACTTAGAGGAATGGTTAGATAGTTCATGTAAGTTTATTATGTACGTATTGATGTCTCCATTTCCTTTAAATATTTCTTGACCATCAATCGAGATTACAAGACATTCATTTAAAGTGAAGATTACTTTGTTTCCTTTATCACATAATTGACTTACACTTAACAAGTTATGTTTCAAGTCATCAACAAGTAAAACATCCTTAATAAAAGTAGTACCATTAACACCAATATAACCAATGCCAATTACCTTACCCTTTGCATTGTTTCCAAAGGTAACTTTACCTCCATCAATACTTTTGATTTCATTGAAGAGTTCTTTGTCTCCTGTCATATGCCTTGAGCATCCACTGTCTACTAGCCATGCATTTTTGTTTATTGTGGACTTGAGGCATACCTACAGAGTTACAAATCAAGTATGATATTTAGGTACCCAAATGAGTTTGGGTCCTTGGGGGTTAGCACATGAAGGTTGCCAATGAGCCTTCCTTATCCAGCAATTTCTATGTATATGACCCATTTTCATACAGTAATTACATTGTTTAGGTGTAAACTTGATTTTTGGTCTTACAATGTATTTGAATCCCATAATTTGATTATACTGATTTTGAGAACAATGACATGCACAATCATGATTAATTTTCATTTTTCTAGATGCATACTCCTTATACATAAAGACATGATTATTCTTTTTCTGTATAGAAGGTTTAACATGCTTATTCCTTGGAGTAGTTCTAACAGGTGTGGAGATGTGAGATTCTTTAGATTTTACAAATATAGTTTTGTGAAAAGATGATGATGTGTCCTTAAACCCTAGACCATGTCTAACTAAAGGTGGTCTTTGAGACACAATGAGAGTATCTAAGCTCTCTTTACCCTTGTGAAATTTAGAAATGGAATTTCTAAGTTCTTCAACTTCATTTTTCAAAATATTATTTTCTTTTAACAGTGAAGCTGTTGAGGGTTTTGATGAGTATTCATCTAATGACTTTTGAAGAGATTCATTAGATGATTTAAACTTTATGTTCTCCTTTTCTAAGCCATCTATCTTATTTTTCAAATTAGAGATATTATTTCTATAGATACTAATTTTAGTTCTATATTTCTCTAATTCTATATTTAATTCTTCTATTAGGCTTTGCTCATCATCATCATCATCACTATCACTATCATTATCACTACTATCATTATTGAAAGAGTATGAGTCTAGTGATCTTACTTTATTCGAGACGTGATCCTCAATAGCCATGAAACATGGGTTGACCTCTTCACTTTCATTATCATCTTTTTCACTTGAAGTGCTTTCATCATCCCATGTGGCTTTGTGACCTTTCTCCCCATTGTCTCTTTGGTATTTGCTCTTATGCTTCTTGAGCCTTGGACATTCTGGTTTGATATGTCATTTCTTTCTACATTCATAGCATTTTACCTCTTCCTTACTTCTGTGTGTATCATTTGAAGTTTGTTTGAGATTTATTTGCCTGAATTTTCTGGAATTGCTCATTTTCTTCTCAATGATTCTTTTTAATCTTCTTGAAAGCATAGCGATGTCCTCATTTTCATCATCACTCATCTCTTCATCATCTTCACTTTCTTCTTGATATTTTGAAGTAGAGGCTTTGAGTGCTAAGGGTTTTCTTTTCTCTGGCTCTGCTTCAAGCTCTCTATCTCTTTTTACTGTCATCTCATGTGTGAGAAGCTTGCCAATCAGCACATCAGTGTTCATGATACTCATATCTTCATTTGTTTCTTCTATGCCAGCAACTCTTGAACCATAGTCTTTAAAGAGGAAGACTTCTCAGGATTTTATTGTTTACATCTTCCAAGCTCAGATGCTTCCCAAGTTTCCTCATTCCATTTATAATGGATAGAAGACGGTTGGTCATGTCAGTGATTGACTCATTTGATTTCATTTTGAATAGCTCATATTCTGAGGTTAGAAGTTGAATCTTCTTGGATTTGACTTGCTTAGTTCCCTCATGATTGTTCTCCAATGTCTTCCACATACTATATGCTGTTGAGCAGTGCTGTATTCTCCCACATTATTCAATAGATAATGAGCTTGATAGAATTGTCATTGCCTTCTTGTTTTTGAAATTTGCTCTTCTTTGGGGCTCTGTCCAATCATCTCTTGATAGGATTTCCTCTTCACCATCAGCTCCTCTTCTGGTTGGTGGTGTCCATTCTTTTCGTACACTATCCCAGACTTCAATTCCTTCACTATCCAAGTATGTCTCTATCCTAAACTTCCAATGGGCATAATTTGCTCCATCAAAGTAAGGTTTGAGACTCTGGAATCCTTCACTGGCCATATCTTACTCTTTACTAGCGCTTTTTAGGCTTCAATGCTAGACAAGGCTCTGATACCAATTGTTGCCCAGATATTATACCAAGAAGGGGGGTTGAATTGGAGTTTCAAAAATTAAACTTTAAAGTGCGGAAATAAAATTGTTAATTTTAGAAGGGATAGAGAAAATCAGACACAAAGATTTATAGAGGTTCGGGTATTAACAAACCCTACTCATCTCCCCAATCGCAATTGGGAGTTTCACTAACACACTAAGTGTTACAATGGAGTTTTACAAGCTCACTCCCAACTATGGTGTTTCTCACAATGACTCACACCTAACCCAGAAATCCCTTGTGTTTTAATGGCTCACACAATAACCAATTCCTTTGTGTTTTACAGGCTCACACAAACAACCTACACTTTGTGTTTTACAGGCTCACACAAACAACCTTTTAATTTGTATTTTGGAGGTTCACACAACTAACCCTTACAAGTGTTATTCTCTTAATCCAGAACTACCAAATGCTTACTTGAGTAAAGATTACAGAGATAACTACTTATAAATCTTTATTGCTCAAATATGAGGAGCAATAAGATTTTTACAGAGAATGAATTAATTCTCAAAGTATAAAAGTACAAGATAGCTTGTGATTTGAAGTATATGCTAATTTTTTGTTTTTCTTGTCATTCTCTTGTTTCTTAATGCATAAATGACTTCCATTTATACTCTCATGGCTGAATATAGCCGTTGGGGTGCATTAAATGAGAAACTAGCCGTTATACCAACCAAAAAATCACGTCTGACATTTTTCTCTTTCATTATTCACGGGCGTAAATATGCTTGTCACGGGGGTGATAGTTCTTCCCAAGCCGTGATTGAAGTGGTGACCTTGGTCGTGAAACTCTCTGGTATGTTTTGACATATAGAGTCACGGGCGTGACTTTAATCAGTCACGAGCGTGACACTCTTCCCAGCCGTGAACCAAGTGGTGACTCTGGTCGTGAAGCTCTATGGAATGAAATTTGCATGAAGTTTCACTGGGGTGACACATTTCTTCACGGGGGTGACTGAAATGCTTATTTCACGGTTTGGTTTTCCTTTATGGTCGTGAACTTCAAATGTTGGTTTCTTGGTAACGGCTAGTTGGCTTCATGGGAGTGACTCCTAGAGTCACGGTAGTGAACATGCTACCTCCTGCTTTTTGATTCTCAAGTATTATTCTTCCAATTCTCCATTCTTGCTATTTTAATTCATGTCCTGTATAATATACTTACAAAAACAAGTATGTTAAATACAATATTGCTATATTATTTATTATTATCAAAATGACGGAAATACCCCTCAAGGTTAACAATAACTTAGTTATAATTTTATAATTTATTAATTTATCAAATAAAAATAATCTTTTTTAAATTCTAATTTATAATTTCTCAAAATCAATTTTTTTTATAATAATCAAATTTATTACACAAAATCACGAATTAATATTCAATAAATTATTTTTTCTCAAAATTTTTATTTTATATAACTTATTAGTTGTACAAATTTATAATTTATACAAATTAATTTTTCATAAATTAATTTTTTTCTCAAAATTTTCATTCTTTCTAACTAATTTATTCCTTTTTTTTTCGCTTATTTCTAACTTAATATTTTTTTGCTTCATTTATAAACAAATTGATAAGTTAAATTTTTTTGCTTCAAATTCACCCAACAATTAAGTTTAATTTCTAAACATTAAAGTTTAATAATTTTAATTGTATTTATTTATTGTGTTAATTATAATTAAAAAAATAAAAAATATTGGAATCGGTTGAATTACCAGTTCATGAATTGAAACCGGTTCTAGTCCGGTCTGGTTCCATATTTTTTGAACCGACCAATTCCGAACCGTGCCCGGAGCTAGTTGAAGGTAACTGGTAGCTAACTGATAGTTAATAGATGGTTACTGATAGCGGTTTTATACTTGTTATTTAGTAAAAATAATTGAGTTATTACTGTTAAAATATAAATTTCCAATATGAATATTATTTATTTAATTCAAAGATATACATTATTTTATAATAAATAAATAAATAGAAGTATAATATATTACTTATTTGATATACTTATTTCTTTTAATAAATTAAAAACCATAATAATAATAATAATAATAATAAATAAATAAATAAATAAATAAAAGTAAATGATATAAGAGTAATTAAATAAAAAATGAATTCAAAATTATTACTTCTTGTAATAAGAATAATTTAGTATAAGTGTAATTTGCTATTTGTATTTAAAAAAAAAAAACTCTTCTTGAAAAATTTCAATATGGAATTTTTTAATTAGCAATTGTTTAAAACTTCAAAAAACTACCATATGTTATTTAGAAAAAATTTATTAAATATTTTTATATTGGATAAGAAAAAACTGTCATAAATTGCTCAACCAAACACTTTTTAAGTCTATGTACACGTTTAAAATAAGCTAGTAGGCAACGGAATTTCAAGCTCACTCAAACTCTCATTGGCATTAATGAGTTTATTGCCTTGTTAGTTTATGTCGATGACATAATCTTGACAAGTGCCAATATGCATGATTTCTCTACCATTAAAGCTTATTTATATGTTGCTTTTTAGATCAAAGGACCTTGGACCTCTAAAGTTTTTCCTGGGGTTGGAAATTGCACAAAACAACATCGACCTTCATCTTTGTCAACGAAAATATTAATTAGATCTTTTTCGATAAGTTGGTTTCCTAGCCTACAAACCAGCCCCTTCTCCTAATGGTTCCACCAAAGACAAAGTCTCCATATGTGAATACAACAAATTTTTATGATGTTTCCTTATATTGTAAATTAATTGGCAAGCTTCTATATTTGGCAAATACGAGGTCGAACATCAATTTTGTTGTTCAATATTTTTTTAGTTCCATGATCAACCTTAAGTTTGTCATGTTCAACAGGTTTATAAAATTGTGTGGCATTTGAAGGGTGTACATGGTCAAGGCTTATTTTTTGTAGTAGACAACGCAATTGAACTCGAGGCTTTTTTCTGATGCTGATTTGTCCACTCACTTTGCGCTCCATCACTAGCTCTTTATATTTTTCTTGATTGTTCACTTCCTAATTTCATGGAAGTCCAAGAAACAGTCCACTATTTTTTGCTCGAGTTCTGAGATAGAGTATCGCGCATACCGCAGCTGAGCTTCAATGGTTGGTGTATTTACTAGAAGATTTGTATATTCTCAGCCATAAACCCGTTGCCTTGTATTGTGACAACAATTCCACCATTCAAATAAAGAAAAATCATGTTTTTCTATGAGTGGACAAAACATATCAAACTCGACTGATATTTTATGCAAGATAAGCTAAATTAATGGGTACTCACTCAAATTGCTGTCTGTTTGACATCAATCTCAAATTGTTGATCTGTTTACTAAGCCTCCTCAAATTGTTTATTTCCAACTTGGGAGTGTGCAATCCTTTCGCTCCTCAGCTTGTGGGGGGTAATAGAATTGGAATTTTTTCTCAGCTAAGTTATAACATAGCAAAGTAATGAGCAAATTTCTTGTTTTTCTTGAGGGTCATTTGGTTCAATTTTTAGACGTAGCTGATAACTAATTGATATTAGTATTTGTTAAAATTAATTGACTTGTTATTGTTAGAATATAAAATTACTATTAGGAGTATAGTTTATTTCAAAAAAATATATTTTTTATGATGTATAAATAAACAAAAAATAATATTATGTATTACTTGATATAATTATATATTTTAATAATTAAAATAATAACAACAATAGAATATAATTAATTATAAATAATTTTTTTTCACGAATGTACATCTTTAATTTATAAATATAATCAATTAATTTAATATATTTTTAATATAATATATTTTATATTAGAGTGATTTTGAAGATATGTATTTTATTTTTAATAATTTTTTTATAATATGATATATTTTATTATAAATAGACTAATTTTATCATTTTATTAGAAAACACATCAACTATTTCAAAAAAATTCAAAACTAAAATTTTTCAATCAGTAGTAGCTGTTTGAACTTTTTTATCAGTTAAAATTACTAAATCAAAAAACTATCGGATTTTTTTTCTTATTATTATTATAATTATATCAAAATAAAAATCAAGTCTTCAACTGTCTTTTTAGTTTCTACATAAACAAATCAATAAGTTTGGAATCAAAGAGAGTCCTTCTTCCTTAAAATAACTTGAGATTTTTAATGGTTACTATACTGAATATATGATTGGCTAGTCAGAAAATTTGTGCAAGAGTTCTGATTTGTTCGATTTATTAGGTGAACAGAACAAATGATAACTTTCACATTACGCGTCTAAATGACAGTACCCATACCCATACGGAAGGTGAAGATTTTAATCGTAAGTACCTTTGTCATTACGTCATTATACAATAAGTGATAGTGTCAAGTGATTTCTCAATATTAATAATTTTATATATTAAGAAAAAAAATATTCTATTTAAATTGACAAAGTTTACAAATAAATTATAAACTAATACTATGATTTTTAGCATAATTAAGTAACATTTTTTTATATATATAAAAGAGCTACAAATGTACGTATAATTCATTTGTAGATGAATTTATTAAAGTTGATACGAAAATGAATATCTTATATAAATTCCATGTAAAAATTTTGACTTTCACTTATATTTGTATTTTGTAATTTTTTTCTATGGTATTTATGTGTTAAAAATATACACTAAAAACCCAAAAGTAGCTAACAAAAATGGCTAAGATTGTCGTACATGAGATTATACATATATTATTGATAAAATTATTGCCTAAATACAAATTCTTGTAGAGTTAATATTATAAAAGAATATAAAGCTTCAAATATATATTGAGATTCACATTATTGTGAACCATTAAAGTAAATTTAATGTCATACGCCATATGTGTGAGTTGTGGTGCTGAAGCAAACAATTTCTTTAATTTTTGATATTAATTATTATAAAATTTTTAAAAGCTAAATGCATATATAACATAATAAAACTTTGAGGGACTGAAATATATGATGTCAATATTCAACTTAGATTGATGTGTTTTGTAAGTGGTGAGGCATTTAAGCAATAATTCCCGCATTTGCTGATTCTCGATTTCCACTTCCCATTTTCCTCCTCATTATATATATATATATATATATATATCATTATTCAATAAATAAATAATTAGAAATAAAATTCAGCAACTTTAAAATTTAGAAAAAAAAAGTATTTTATTTTTTTTAATGGGTTTACTCAGTCCTAATCCAGAACTTAAAAAAAAAAAAATTGAATCCATTCTTTCCCCACCCTATATTACCGATGCATTGCATATTTGATAATATTCCCCTTAGAGCTCCAAGCTGGATTCTTCCCCTCACCTTCCTTTTTGTTTCTCGGTCACCACCCATCATTCGTTCTCTGATCTTTTCTCCTTCTAATTGTAGCATTTTACATAGATAAACAGAATGAAGACTTAATACACACAGACCGTGTGTCAATCAGATGACGGTGGTGATGCTTGTCCTTTGTTCTACGCCCTCCTTCTTTGACTTTTGATTCTTGTCTTCCTATTACCCTTTCAATCAATCATTCTTTTTTCCTGAAAATTTTCCGTGATTTCCCTTTCCCCTCAGATTTTATCTTCTTAATTTCATCTAAACAATCATTTCACAGGTTTCTTTAGAGATCCCAACTCCTTTGGATACAGATTTCTTCTATCTTGTCTTCTTTTTCTTTAAACAGAGCTCTCTGTTTCTCTTCTTTATATATATATATTCATCAATATCAGCTTTCTGGTTCATTTTTCGGATCATACCTTGGATAAAACCTTTCGATCATTAAATGTGTAGTTCCATTGAGGTATACGCGTTTTTTTTTTTTTTTTTGGGGGGGGGGGGGAATGAGGTTTACGCGTTTTGATGGATCTGTCTTGTTTATGAAAGCTGGAGCCCATTTCTTAATTATCTAACGTATTCTCAAATTTTCAATATTTACCGTATCCCTTGAAATTCTGATAATCAAATTATAGTGTTTACTCTGTTAATTTTGTTTTGTTCTGAAGTCGATGGGTTGTGCAAGCTCCAAACAGAAGCGATGCCGGCACTGCAGTGCACCCTATTCTCCGGTACCTCGGAGCTACTCTATGCACGTGGTTCATCAGCTGCAGGAGAAAGGCGATAGCTACCATGTGGTGGCTCTTACCTCCACCACATTAGGCTCTCTGGCTCTTGATTCCTCCTCTGATATCAAGAACAACATTAATTCTGCTCTTGATATTGTAGCCGCAATAGGCAACGATAACGATTGTACAACTGAATGCAATGGCGGTGACCAAAATCATAAACAATCAAAGAACTCAGAATTCGCAATGGGTCTAATCGAAGCAAAGTCTTGGTCTAGTATGATCCAAGAGAAAATCCCAAAAATCATCCCAAGAACTCCGGTGAGAACGCCGCCTGGTGAGCCGGAGACCATCAATACTTGGGAATTGATGGCGGGGCTTGAAGAAGATGATGGTTGCATGCAACAATTGCCTCATCGATTTCGTAGCTTCTCTTTCGATCTTTCTCGCGATACAATCACAAATCCAGTTGTCGAAAGCCCAAAATTGAATAATCACATCAAACCCCTTTGGCTTCAATTGGCAGATGAAGATTCCAATAATTTAAATCCTCCAGAATTCGATCCACAAGTGATTTCCACATTCAGAAAATCACTCCAACAGCTCTCTCCTGATAATACATTTTACCTCAATCCATCATCAGACGACGAGAAACACCATCAACAACAACAACCACCTAGTAATGATGACATAAAAGGCATCATCAAAGAGAATGTAGTGATGTACTCAACAAGCCTGCGAGGAGTACGAAAAACATACGAAGATTGCAGCAATGTGAGAGTGATACTAAAAGGCATAGGCGTGAGAGTGGACGAGAGGGATGTATCTATGCATTCGGGTTTTAAGGAGGAGCTCAAGCAGCTATTAGGAGAAGGGTTTAACGGCGGAGGGCTACCGAGAGTTTTCGTGGGAACTAAATACATCGGCGGAGCCGAAGAGATACGCAAATTGCACGAAGGAGGACAGCTAGAGAGTCTTTTTGAAGACTGTCAAAAGCTGGAGGACGACGGGGGTCTGGCCGGCGCAGGAGCTTGTCAGGCTTGTGGGGACATAAGATTTGTGCCGTGTGAGACATGTTCAGGAAGTTGTAAGATATACTATGAACATGATGATGAAGAAGACAATGAAGAAGAAGAAGAAGAAGGTGAGTATGGGTTTCAACGTTGCCCTGATTGTAACGAGAATGGGCTAATACGGTGTCCTATTTGTTGTTACTAAATCAATTTATTTATTTTTTCTATTTTTATTTTGGTTCTTTAAATTTTAGTCATGTATCTTAAATGGATATTTTGTTGTGAGTTTTTTTTGGGTGGAGGGTTGTACAGTGAGGAGTTTTTTTTAATGAGTTCTGAGATTGGTATAAAAAATTAGAGGATATAATGTGATAAATTCTTTAATCGAATCACGTTGTATTCACGTTAATTAATATAAATAAAATAACAAAATACATATATCATTGTGTGATTGAATATACAATATAATAATTAATGCGATTAAATTAGTTCACAAAATATATAATAGATTAAATTTATCTAAAAAAATTTTAAATAATGTATTTTCTAGGCAGAATATGTTAAATCTCAGTCATGTATCTTAAATGGCTATATACTTGTAATTCACAAAAAAAAATATTAGCTCTCACTTGACACGTCCACTCTATATAGTTTGAGAATAACAAATTACAAAAAATTTTCATAAAATTTTAATAAGTTACAGTAAAAAATAAAATTTAAAAAAATTAACAGTATACCTCGTGTCGTTTGAGATGATTTACATTCATTTGATATTGTATGAATTACAAATATTGCAGTGCAATACACTACATGATTTTTCCATATTTGAGATATTTTTAAATAAATTCTCTAGAGTTTCATGTACAGTGTAATGACATGTTATAAGAATTTAAATTTCTGCTTGTTACCAACGACTGTAACTATAGAAACAACCAGTACATTCAATTTTTAATCTTTCTAATTGTTATCTTAAAAAATATTTTTATCAAATGATAAACAGTACGCTGTTAGTTTTTTAAAAATTTATTTTTTACTGCAATTTATTCAAATTTCAGAAAAATTTTCTTAATTTGTTCGTTTGAGAAAGAATCCCTAATATAATCAATTTTTTTTAAAAATGCCTCAGTAAATCCTCTGCTCTTATGAACGAATTTGAGAGTAACTCTCCAACAAGTGAATGGTTGGTCACTAGGGTATAAAAAGTCCAATTTGGTGATCCAATAGCTTATTTTTCTATAGGATAAATGGCATCCAACTGATAGTGGTAGGTGGTAGACCGACCCATTCCTCTTTGGAATGTATCAATTCTCTTAAACTAGGCTAATAGTTGTTAATTACTCTTTTTTTTTAAAAAAAAAAAACCCTTAATCATAACAATTATAATAATAAATGAACAGCAACATTAGGTGAACAAAAAAAAAAATCAGGGTCAGCAATGACCTTAACAAGAAGGGAAAAGGTCCTCTTTGCACAATTGGACTAATGGAAGTAAACAAATTAAGAAGCCAAGGAAAAAAGAAGAGGTTAGCCTCTGAACTTTGTGAATTTCAACTTTCCGCAAAAAAGACCAATTCCTTGGAAAACTGAAAATGACATAACCACTCAAACTCTTCCTACTTAATTAAAGAGAAGCGCAAATTTTAGCAAATTTTTTGCCCCATCCTCTTTTCACTTTGAATCCAAGAAAATTGCGCCTTGTCCATTTTATAGTTTATTATGTTTACCTCTTTCATGAATTCCACTTTCTTTTTCTTTTATTGCTTTGCCACTTAAATTAACAACATAACCAAATTTTCAGTTGTCCAGAGAATGACTTGGAGATGACTGATTATCTAAGATAAGCAAACCAATTATTTATATAATAAATTTATATTTCCAAAAATCTTTACTATGAACTAAGTGAAAGGACGTTTTTTTTAATACTAAAATAAATGAAAGGATGTTAATACTAATATATATTAAATAAATGCACATTTTTTTTTCTAATTTAATAATGTAAGAGCAACCGATAGTAATACGCCGATGCTAAGAAAGTGGAATTATAAATTGAGAAAAAGGCAATTAAGAAAATAAAATTTACCCAAAAATTGTGGCTCAGCTGACAATTCAATATGAGTTTATGAGCGAGAGATCTTGAATACAATTCCCACAAAATGCATTCTTGAGGGAAGAGCAAATAGTTTTAATTATAATTAAGTTTTAAACATGATTAATCTTAACTGTAAAACGAAAGAGAAAAGAGGAACTTTTTGTCGTATAAATAAAAAAAAAAAATTTAACGAGGAGACAGTTAAATAATAACAAGCAATATATGCCAAAAACATTAAACATCCTTTCTTCACCTGCGCCTTGAAATCATGTTCATAGTTCATTATACATATAGCAAATTAAGGGAATCACAGAAAGCTAAAGGACGCACTGATATCTAATCAATCAAGTCAGCTTCAATTTGGGTTGGTTATAGGTAGAGAATAATTAGTATGACAAATTAAATTTAAGTAGAAAACAGATGAGGCAATTTTCATATAATATAGCAGCTACCTGAACAATAATAAATGCTGAACGGCATCAATTTCTCATATTAACTTGAGGCCAATAGCACCTTAACTGGGTGTAGTAAAGTTTGTTGCAAAAGGCCCCATCTAAGGCCAACAGCCCTCGTGTATATTCAATATTGGATAATGGGTTGGTGCCTTTCTTTTATGCTTCTGTTTGTCTTGATATTGCTTGGAATGAAAGAGGAGCTTCGGTTGGATTTTGGCTAAAGGTTATTCACATTTTTGGATAATAATCCTGAGAATTATGTTCTGTAACGGCTGTGCTACTGGAATCGCGGTTTCGGCCGTTTGCCACAGTAAGCCCATCCGCCGCCTCACTGAGACCAACGGGCTGCCGGGATCCATGGCCCAATACCTCCAACCTATCAACTGAAATCAAGGTCCAGCCCGTTCCCAAAGGTAGGTTGTTGAAGGCAGAAGTCGAACTCCTGACCTCTCTTTAGCCTTAGTAAGAGGTTACCAATTGTATCATGAGACAGCGGATGGACTTACTATGAGAACCCGCGAGACGGTGATTCCAGTGAGATCCAGTCGTTACATGTTCAGCTATAGTTATCATCAAAATAAGCTTGACTTTCAGCTTAATGCATGAATTTTATAGGCAGTTGTTATCAAATACCAATTGAAAGTACAGAACCCATTCTCATACTTACAGGAAAAAAATAAATAAAAGTTCGTTTTTTTATTTATATTCTTATTTCAAATGGCTTCCTGGTAAAATATTTGGAAGTTTTTTTCAATTTTAAAATAAAAAAGTGAAAATTTTCACATGGTTTTGGAAACCCAAATTAAAGACCTCATTTTCCTATAAATTCTAATTATAACTAATCAAAATTTCGGATTCATTCTATTGGTTAAGATTTTTAATTCAAATAATGAAATTGCTTTATTCAATCCAAATAAATGAACTCGACCCTCTAGAAAACCTCTCATGAATTATACAAATAAACCGAATTTATTAGTTCGATCAGACTAATTTAGGTCAAACTGCTTAATTTGGATTGGAAAAAAATCACCACCTATCCTAGAAGACCCCTAATATAATAATTCTTTTATGTGCAAGTTGCACAAATTAGGTGCTAAGAAAAAAACACAATAACATAACCTATAGTCGACGAACCACTCTTTTTGTGTGCATACTTGCATTAAAATGAATAAAAGGCGGAGCTTAGTACACAACCCAAGAAAATTAAAATATTGTTGAGATTGCATTTGAAAAAAATGATTTTCAAGAATAAAAATATTTTTAATTTTTTTGAATTTTAGAAACTGTTTTTAAAGGTTTTTGTCAAAATTAAAATTGAAAAAACAGTTTATCAAAAAACTAAAAAATTTATCAACTAAACAAAAAATTTAAACCTGTTTTATTGATAACAAAAATCAATCCCAAATGTAAAGATATGCTTGGGAGAGGTTGTTGGGTTTATAACACAAAAATATGAAGTGTGGTTCAAAAGGTGTTGGCAATGGAGTGAAGTTTTTCCTTTCCATTTTCAAATATGAAATTTTGCCATATTTTCTGTTAGAAATTTTGTTTATATTTATTCTTACACCACATGGGAATGAGAGTTTCAGATTTTTATTAATTTTAGTATTAAAAATATATTTTTATTTTAATTAATTAATTAATTATATAATTATTTAAATAAAAAAATATTTTTTATTTTAAATGGATGTTATATTTTATTTTATTATTTTTTAAAAATATTAATTATGTTAAAATATAAATAATTATTGTATAAATATATAAATAATATATATATAATATTCAGGTTGGGGTTAGATACTTAAATCGGAATGGAAAATATATGCCTCGTATCTGTCACAAAAAATTTCACCGCGGACACGGATTCAATTGCATCACTACAAAAGGTGAACAAGTAATAAAGGGATTGAATACTTCCACTTATTGATATAGCCGAAGAAATAAAATGTTACAAGTTTAAAAGCGTCATTGAGTAGAAATGAAACTATTTGATTAAATTTTTCGACTTAATATTATTAAGAAATGAAGTAATATCAATTGATTAATTAACTTTTGGACAAACAAAAGTAATTAGTTAATTTTGATCGATTAGGTTTTGGAGAAACAAACTTTTCGACTTAATTAATTAGTAGTATAATTCGGTCATGAATTTTTTGATCGATTATTCGGATTAGTTGGTATGTGGTCTGTGCTAATTTCATCACTGTCACGCTTCCCGCCAAATAACATACCAGACCTTAATTTTCCCGCCCAATTTTGCAAATAGAGAAAAACATGCGCCTGATTCTGTTACTGAAATCAAAATTTCTCGCCCTTCTGTTGTCCCAAACAGCAGCTATTCTGCTGGACACCACCGCCGCCTTCTTACCCTCTTTGCCTTCACCAGCATCGAACATCGGTTCCGTTCTCTCTTTTTATTCATCCGCCGCCGCCGCCGCCGCCGCCATCATCTTCATCTACTGTACTGCGTATTTTCAGGTAATTTCTGCATTCTTTTTTTTTTCCCACAATTTTTATTCGGTTCGATTTTGTTCGCAAGTTGTTTCAAATTGCAACGCATTAGATGTGGTTAGGTACACGAAGATCTTGCTTGGATTTTTTTGGTTGGAATTTTTGATACATGAATGATCGAATATAACGTAATTTAGGAATTTATCTTTTATGAATCTAATAAGATGAATTGAACCACTGATCCTGCTTGCCTTGCTAGAGGTACATTGTATTTCAGAGAATGGTAGTCGGTGATGGAGGGGATGGCATGTTGATCGATGGCCAGAAGCTCGGAAATGTTGTTCCCGACGGATTTAATGCAAACTATCTCAAACTTTGCATGGTAATTTTTTTTTCTTTAAACTTATTTTGAGCAGTTTATATAGGGGATTAAATGTTTCTATATTTGTGTTTTCTTGTTAGAGATAATTCTTAGTTGAGCGTTACTCAATATAAAACCCCTTTTTTCCTCTATTCATGTTTCTCCCCTGCTGTTGAAATCTTATATAAAAGATGTGTAGGAATATAACATGTATTTAACATTTAATTCAAATCCATTTTTCGTACATAATTTTCAAGATCATATAAACATACATTATCCAAATTCCAATCACATTATGGATGAATTGAAATCATGAACCACAACTTAGATGATTTATCTTTTCAAGCAATCCATGAAGGGGAATTAGAGAGTCTTATTGTCTTTGATTGAGAGTATTTTCTGTGTTATTTTCGGATTCCAAAAGATGGATCCATGGGAGAAGTTATTTTCTCTTTTTTATCTCAAAGATAACTCCCCATTGCTTCTTATGGTAACTATCTAGTGCAGTTACCTCCATTTTATTTCTTAACTTCCCATCATAGGTGTAAGTGTAACCAACAAGATGGCCCCACATTTTTTTTAAACCTAACTGCAGGTTTTCTTTATGGAAGGAAACCTTTTCCCTCTGGGGATATTTTCATATGGATATCGTATGGAAATGGTAATTTACATACCTTACGCGTGCTTGGAATTAGGCACTTGTACTGGAGGGAGCAAGCATGCCATGCTCATACTCTTCTCATGTTTGTGCATGTTTAGAATGATTTTATAATTATGCCCCATCATTTTGTATCTGTAGATGGGATGGGAAGGATCCTGCCCATGACAAGTCCTACTTTGGTCGAGGGGAGTTCTCTTTCACACTGGATAATGACATTTATCTGCGGTTTCAATCTTTCAACAGTGAGTCTGAACTTGAAAATTCCATAAAAGAGAAATGTCCCTTTAAGATAGACATTGGCCCTGTTTACAGTGTGGATGCAAGTTTTTCATAGATTGAAGTACGCAAATTCATGATACTTTTGTTATGTTTTGTTTACTCATTTTTTTTTGGTGAAGTTGTTTACTCATTTATTTAAATTAATAGCCTTTTGTCCTTTTGTTTTACAATTTTTGGTGTTCTACAGCCTGCCAAGAGCCATGCCTACACTCAAAGCGGT
Source organism: Triadica sebifera (assembly GCA_023653625.1). NCBI lineage: Eukaryota > Viridiplantae > Streptophyta > Magnoliopsida > Malpighiales > Euphorbiaceae > Triadica > Triadica sebifera. The sequence goes on from CM042913.1 coordinate 7,186,182, forward strand.
GATAAAGCTTTCACCCCAGTGAAGAGTGAGATAATTTTTGATTTAGCAAGTCGTTGGGCTTCTGCAGCAGAAAAATTATTGCAACCTAATTCAACTTTATTTTAAAAAAATTCATGATGTAATTATTAACACTTCTAAGCTCCAATTTTGTCCAGGACATAACAGATAATGATGATGTTAGATATTGCTGCTCAGGAGCTGATGTTTGTTTGGACTGCTGGTCTCTAATGACTGTTGCTATGTTGCTATTAAAGTGATTGATACTGCACTCAGAGGTGGTGCTACTTTGCATTGCTTTTCTGATGTCTTCACTGATAAATTAGATGTAAACTAGTTTTTTAAACCTACATTATTAAAAATGTGAAATTTTTTATTAGTATGTATGTCAATGGAAGGTCAATATGAGCCTTAACATTTTTTTTAATCTCCATCAACTTTTATCTCAGCCAGGCAGTATAATATATATATATATATATATGTTTTCTCAAATACTTTCATCTTAACCAAAAACGAAACTTGTATACATAGACACGGAGTAAGGATAGAGCTAATTTCATGCTTACTTCAATACTCAAAATGAGTTTATAATTACAATTTAACTTATACTGCCTCGGTACAATCATGCAGATGATTTTGGTTTCAATCACATTCTCTGGATTTATAGTGGTCGGTGGGGTGTCCATTGCTGGGTTTGCGATGGAAAAGCAAGAAGGTAATGTACCTTATTGATCGTGTTGTGATTTCTTTCACGTTCTTACATATGGTATAACACCAGGTTTAAATTCATGACCATCATGCGTGCAGGAAGCAGGATGTCTAATGAGCAGAGGGCAGCTATTACTGATTATTTCCGAGTGTCCAAGGTGGTGTGCTGCAATCTAGAAATATAACTGCATTATTATATCTTTTGTAGAATAAAGATTAATAGAAGTTGTTCTTACACTGTTCAGGGCAATGAAAATAGTAATAAAAAAGGTTTCTTTGACTGGTTCTGTTCTTTATCCTTTCCTTGTATAAGTTCTATAATGTATTGTTGATTTTTTTTCCACCTGCTCTTTAAAATCTAGGCTTCTTATTTATTCTACGAGACATACTTCTCTGCAGGAGAGCATATGCCGAAGTTCTCAAGGCCTTCTTTGAGAGAAGGTTACTTTCCAATCAGAAAATACTTTCAACTGGAGAGATATGAGAAGATTTTGGAGATGATTCCAGATGAATGTATTGTCTTTCATGTATGTTCCTTTCATATATGGTTCTCTTTATCTTTTTGCTGCAATGAATGTATTGTCTTTCGTGTATGTTCCTTTTCATATACTTCTCTGCAGGAGAGCATATCTTTTTTTCTCTTTTGTTGCTTTTAAGGCAAAAGGGCTTCGTAGATGCATTGAAGAGATTGTATTCTCCTTCGCTTACCCTAGGCTTGATATAGTGTTTCGTCAAATATTGTTCTTGTCCCACGCTTTTACCATCCTAACCCGAGAGGATTCTTGTGAATTTTTCCACTAGTTTTTGGGTTGTTAGTCTCCTTTAGTTTAGATAAAAGGATTATATCTAAAGGACTATATAGCATAACTTTTCTCCATATGATATTAAGTTCTATATATTTACTTTGAATCTTTATACTTGCTTGTTAGGTATCAAAAAACATGAACCATTTGTTGAAGGCATCATTTTGTATTCATCCAAAAACAGGTGACTACCTTGAAGTTCCATTGGTACCAACTATGAGTGCCATGGGCATGAAAATTTGGCTAAAAATATCATTTAAGTTCGATATTCTTTGACTCTTTTAATATGTTTTCATCCTTGTGAGTTCTATTCTATTCAAGACCTAGTATTTATGTGTCTCTAGGACGTGTTTGTGTGCCTATTGACCCAAAATGTTATGATGAAACATGGCATGTTGTGCTCATTTTTATGATTTATCTGCATTACTGCCTATTAGTGATCTGAATCTTCAATTCTGGTTTATTAGTAAACACAATCAAAACTGTACTTATTCAGTCATTTTTGACTTGAAGTGTAGATAATTTTGACAAAAATCCACCTAAAATAGCTATAGGGATGAAAATGCTGGAATCGTTGAAACTTAATTTTATATTATATCAGATTATCTGGTGCTGTTAGGATAACTCTTAGGTCATGTCATAGTGATTGCCCTTTCTGGCTTCTGTTTTTTCCTCGGCTTCTTTTCTTTGGATTTCCCCTGCCCTGTAGATTATACCAGCTAGTTTCAGTGCCTTGTTCAGTTAAGATTTATGGTTTCAGCTTTCACCTCTGAACAAAATATAGGAAAACTCGGTTTTACAATTGTCTTATCTCTCTTCAAAGGAAAAAGAAAGAAATGGGATGGTCATTGTTTTTATTGTGTAAAAGCATTAGAACCTCGTGAATACCTATGTAGGATTGCTGGCTTCTTTTGGGCGCACATTATTAGAACTTCAACATGTGGAAGAGGATTTTTTAAGTTTATTTTTATCTTTGCTGCACCATGAAATATTCATGTTATTTTGTAGAGTTCTCCCTTTTATTCTTATTTTCTTGATTTTGGTACAACTATATTGTAATTGCAGCTTTTGGAAGAACTTAATGTGGGAGGGTTGAGAATGGATGATGATTATGGTATGTCAACATAATGCTGAAGCATACACATTCATGCATTTCTTTTCAGCATTTAGAAGAATTGATGCAAAGTAGTCAGAATATTATAAGATTTGCTTGATTATGATAAGTGCTACCAGAGGGTCATGTTTAAGTCTGTAATTTTGTAGATTCCTCTTTTTGGAAATTTCTTTTGCTGTTACTTTCTGGGTACAACTCATGGCTTATCTATTTGTTTAATGTATCTTTTTGATGATATAATGGGGTAGAACCTCGCTTGGAAAGTCAATCAGCATTTTCAGGTCATCATTCTTACAACCTCTTCTAAAAGCTTGCAAGGTAAATCGAGAATCAATTTGGTTTGCCACGGTTTGACAACTTAGTTCTAGGCCGCATGCCCATAGTTTCAGTTTGTTTAACTCTTAAGCTGTACCTCAATACCTCTTCTCTTTATTGCCGTGGCCAAGGTCTGAACTATGCTCATCTCGTCTTGGCAATAGAAAGTAGAGTTTTGACAATCAGAAGCATCTCATTTCTGCATTAAGCATGTTACTGTATTCAACAAAATAAATTATTCTCTTTTGTTTGTGATGATAAAGGCTCATCACTTGGTAAGGAAAAGCAAAATACTAATAAAGTAAATTAAAAATAAGGTTATCTGCACCATTAATTATTCATTCTACCTAAGGGAATTGGGTTTACTTTATTTATTTGTTTAGATTTTTAGGCGCCCCATTTTTAACTTATTGTACTTCCAATTTTTTTAGCTATTCCAAATGCTATCGGCTTTTCACAAGTCGACTGTAGCCAATTTTCTTTGTATTCTACATCGGCTAATAGTTTCAGTTATTCGGTATTGTGCATGCTAATATCAACAGCAGCTTGGGTTGCACGTGTCAAAACATCTGAAACCCATAGAGCTCCCTTGGCAAAGTAATTGCTATTAACTACAACATTATGTTACGTCCCGATCAAATTGTCCTTCAAAATCCAAAGAAATGGTGCTGGAAGGTGCTATAAGACACTAGAATATTCTAGAATATGCTGGATGATTCATGAAGGATGTAGAAATCTCTAGAAGCTTCCGGAGCATTCTAGAATTTGCATGAAAGAACTAGACAATCATAGAAGACTTTAGAGTTGACTAGATTGAACTAGAAGGTCCTAGAACCTTGTGGCATGTTGTAGACAAAACTAAAATAATGTATACACTCTTGTACATTCTAGACTTGGTAGGATCTAGAAACTTGTGGCATAACATTAGGCTTGGTGACACACTATAACATTAGACTTACCATCCTGGGAAGTCTTGGGAAATCCTTGGAAAGTTGTAAGATAACCTCTCTAGAGCAATACAAAGCATTCTTCACAAACTCTTTTGTGTTCTTGTTTTGCTCTTGAATTCTCTAAATCTCTAAGTCCCTTTCTAGTCTATTTGGAGTGTTTTATTTGTGTTGGAAGGTAGGCTTAGTGCAACGGACTGTGCTAAGTGCCGCACGATTGCTAGTTGAAGTCTAGGGTCATGACAGTTGGTATCAGGGCCTTCGTTTGAAGCTTTACTACCCTTGTCATAATGAAAACTACTGCCCCAGCTACACTTAGCATTGAAGTCCCACCAATGGAGCGTGGTTGTGAGGAAGTTCGGAAACCACCAACTAAAGAGTCTCGAGCCAAGTCGAAAGACATGATTTCTAGCTTGGAAGCACGTGTTGGGAGTGCTCAGGATAGCTTGGGGGAGCTGTTTGACCGAGTGGACAACTTGGAGGAACGTTGCAGCATCTTGGAGGCCGAGGATGCGGAGATCCATGCAGTGGTCAAGATGTCCCTCAACGAGCTATATAGTGGGTTAAGGCAAGAGATTGATGGGCTAAAGGCCGAACTTGCCAAGGTACGTGATCTCTTCCAAAGAGAAATTTCTAATGTGTTGCTTAGAGTTGAGAATATGGGTGGTGATCAGCACTATGTAAGTGGACTATGACCTCGGGAACTAATATAACCACCATCATTGAGGCCAAAAAGGTGGAAATTTCCAAGCCAAATACCTTCAATGGTGCTAGGAATGCTAGGGAAGTTGAGAACTTCCTATGGGGGCTGGAACAATATTGAGGCTACTGGCATAACGGACCATGCCAGCAAGATCCGAACCTTCGCCATGTACCTGTTTGACACTTTTATGCTGTGGTGGAGACGAAGACATGGAGATGTGCAACGTGGGGTATGAACAATTGACACCTTTGAGGACTTCAAAAGGGAGTTCAAAAGTCAATTCTTCCTCGTAAATGCTGAAGAAGAGGTGAGAGGCTGACTTCGATGACTAAAGCAGACGGGTAGCATAAGAGAATATGTGAAGGAGTTCACAACCTTGCTGCTAGAAGTCCCTGACACATCGGACAAGGATGCATTATTCTTGTTCATGGACAGTCTCCAATTGTGGGCTAATCTTGAGCTCAAGTGACGAGGTGTCCAAGACTTGTCTTCGACCATTGCGGTTGTTGAAAGTCTTATTGATTACTCCCCAAACAAAGAAGGCTCGAGGGCTGCAGATAGAAAGTTTGGTGGAGGAAAGAGTGGGAGAGGCCATGCCAAGAGTTAGAGCCACAAAAATCACAAAGAAGGCTCCTCATTCAAGCCGCGAGACAAGGGGAAGGAAAGGGAAGAATGTGGTGCCTCAAAGCCCCATGTGACGTGCTTCATATGCAACGGACTGCATTGGGCATGTGAATATCCAAAAAGGAAGGCGTTGAATGCTTTAGTTGCCTCCACTCATGATCAAGAGGGAAGTGAGGCAGATGAAGGTGCAAGATGGGATCTTTGCGGCTGCTTGGTGCATTGCAGAGTGCCTCGATGACCCCCAAAGGACTCATGTTTGTGGATGCAATCATCAATGAAAAAGTCGCCAAAACCTTGGTCGATATAGGTGTATCCTATAACTTTGTTTCGCTAGAGGAAGCCAAGAGACTCAGTCTCAAGGTTGCCAATGGAGGTGACTCTCTCAAAGCAGTTAACTCGGCAACACTATCTTTCTAAGGAATTGATGCCTGAGGCGTTACCGAAACGGTTACCTCCAAGGAGGGAGGTGGACCATGAAATTGAGTTGGAGCCTGGAACAAGACCACCAGCAATGAGTCCTTATCGGATGGCGAGCTCGGAGTTGGTAGAACTGCGGAAGCAATTCCATGAGCTGTTGGATATTGGCTTCATTAGACCATCAAAAACCCCATTTGGTGCCCCAGTGCTTTTCCAAAAAAAGAAAGATGACTCACTAAGAATGTGCATTGACTATTGCGCTCTAAACAAGATCACGGTAAAGAACAAGTATCCTATCCTACTCATTGCTGATTTGTTTGATCAATTGGGGAACGCAAGATACTTTTCGAAGATGGACTTGTGGTCGAGATACTACCAGGTGCGCATAGCCAAAGGGGATGAGCCCAAGACCACGTGTGTAACAAGGTACGGTGCTTATGAGTTCCTTGTTATGCCCTTTGGTCTCACTAATGCACCTGCTACCTTTTGCACTCTCATGAATAAGCTTTTCCATCCCTACCTCGATCGGTTGGTGGTAGTATGCCTTGATGATATTGTGATATATAGCCGGACTATGGAAGAACATCTTGAGCATTTGAGGAAGGTGTTTGAGGTCCTCAGGGAAAATTAGTTATATGTTAAGAAGGAGAAATGTTCATTTGGCCTAAGTTGAGTTGATGTTCTTGGGTCATAGGATAAAGGATGTGAAGCTTATGATGGATGGAGACAAGGTGAAAGCCATCTAGGAATGGGAACCTCCTACTAAAGTCCTCGAGTTAAGGTTTTTTCTTGGACTTGTGAACTACTACCGGAGGTTCATCAAGTCATACTCAGCAATAGCAGCCCCATTAACTGACCTGCTCAAGAAGAACAAGACTTGGGAGTGGACAAGCAAGTGCCAAGCCTCATTCAATGACTTGAAGAAGGCCATTAGCGAAGAGTTGATGTTTTGCCTACTAGACCCCTCTAAGATGTACGAGCTGCATACAAATGCCTCAGACTTTGCCATTGGTGGAGTGTTGATGCAAAAAGGACATCCAATAACATATGAGAGCTGTAAACTCAATGACACTGAACACCGCTACACGGTGCAGGAAAAGTAGATGACAGCTATCATCCATTGTTTAAGGGTGTGGCGACACTACTTGTTAGGTTCTCACTTCGTGATCATGAATGACAATGTAGCAACCAGCTACTTCCAGACTCAGAAGAAGTTGAGTCCCAAGCAAGCTCGGTGGCAAGACTTCTTGGTAGAGTTTGACTACAAGCTTGAGTATAAGCCCGATAAGGCCAATGTGGTGGCTGATGCGCTAAGTCGAAAGGTGGAGTTAGTTGTTTTAAGTAGACCAAGCAGTCCCTTGCTAGAAAAGATCAAAGAAGGGTTGAAGCATGATGCCCTGGCTCAAAACTTCCTTGTCCTCATCAAGGAAAGACAAGACGATTTTGGCTGAGTGACGGACTACTCTATGCCAAGCAGAACTGCATCTATATACCTAAGTAGGGGAACTTGAGAAAATAGTTGATCAAGGAGTGCCATGATTCACTATGGGCTAGACACCCAGGTATGAGACACACCTTTGCCTTGATCAAGTCTATTTACTATTAGCCTCAACTACGGGATGATGTTGAAGCCTAGGAAGAACTTGCCTTGTTTGCCAACAAGACAAAACAGAGCAGCATGCACTCGTTGGCTTGCTAGAACCACTGCCTATTCCGGAGAGACCATGGGAGAGTGTCTCAATGGACTTCATCACTTGCTTGCCAAAATCAGAAGGCTTTGGCAGCATAATAGTAGTGATTGCTCGCCTCAACAAGTATGTAACCTTCATACCTGCCTCGGCGGATTGCACTGCAGACGAGATTGCATGGTTGTTCCTCAAACATGTTGTTAAGTATTGGGGAATTCCATCTAATAGCGTGAGTGATCGAGACCCGCGATTTACTGGGAATTTCTGGACAGAGTTGTTCAAGTTGTAAGGATCAGACTTGAACTTCTCCACAAGCTTTCATCCACAAAGCGATGGGCAGACGAAATGTGCTAACACGTTACTGGAGCTCTATCTCAGACACTTTGTTAATGCCAACCAACATGATTGGGCTAAGTTGCTGTATGTAGCCAAATTCTCTTACAACTTGCAGTAAAGTGAATCCATTGGCAAGAATCTCTTCGATATCATTATGGGACAACAATCCACGACCCCTCATGCTTTGGCCACAAGCTATGAAGGAAAGAGTCCTGCTGCTTTCAAATTTTCTAAGGCATGGCATGAGTAAGTTGAGTTAGCCCGAACCTATTTGAACAAGACTTCTAAGAAGATGAAGAAGTGGGTTGATAAGAAAAGGAGGATGGTCAAGTTTCAGGAAGGAGATTTGGTCCTTGTCAAATTATTGCCTCAATAGTTCAAGTCCTTATGGAAGGTTCACAAGGGGTTGGAGCGAAAATACGAAGGGCCATTTCCAATCCTTAAGCAAATCGGTAAGGTGTCTTACAAGCTACAATTCCATTCTAATCTTAAGATCTATCCAGTCTTTCATGTAAGCATGTTGAAGCCTTATCACTTGCTTGCCAAAATCAGAAGGCTTTGGCAGCATAATAGTAGTGATTGCTCGCCTCAACAAGTATGTAACCTTCATACCTGCCTCGGCGGATTGCACTGCGGACGAGATTGCATGGTTGTTCCTCAAACATGTTGTTAAGTATTGGGGAATTCCATCTAATAGCGTGAGTGATCGAGACCCGCGATTTACTGGGAATTTCTGGACAGAGTTGTTCAAGTTGTAAGGATCAGACTTTAACTTCTCCACAAGCTTTCATCCACAAAGCGATGGGCAGACGAAATGTGCTAACACGTTACTGGGGCTCTATCTCAGACACTTTGTTAATGCCAACCAACATGATTGGGCTAAGTTGCTGTATGTAACCAAATTCTCTTACAACTTGCAGTAAAGTGAATCCATTGGCAAGAATCTCTTCGAGATCATTATGGGACAACAATCCACGACCCCTCATGCTTTGGCCACAAGCTATGAAGGAAAGAGTCCTGCTGCTTTCAAATTTGCTAAGGCATGGCATGAGTAAGTTGAGTTAGCCCGAACCTATTTGAACAAGACTTTTAAGAAGATGAAGAAGTGGGTTGATAAGAAAAGGAGGATGGTCAAGTTTCAGGAAGGAGATTTGGTCCTTGTCAAATTATTGCCTCAATAGTTCAATTCCTTATGGAAGGTTCACAAGGGGTTGGAGCGAAAATACGAAGGGCCATTTCCAATCCTTAAGCAAGTCGGTAAGGTGTCTTACAAGCTACAATTCCATTCTAAGCTTAAGATCTACCCAGTCTTTCATGTAAGCATGTTGAAGCCTTATCATGGAGACGAGGAAGATGCGAGTCGAGGAGAATCAAAGAGGGGCACCCACTGCGGTAGTAACCTCATTTGATAGAGAAGTGGATTCTATCTTGGCAAGCAGTCTAATTCGGCGGAGGGGTGTATCAAGTTATCGGGAATACTTGGTCAAATGGAAGAATGCCCCGGACATAGAGGCAAGCTGGGAATCTGAAGAATCTTTGTTGTAGTTCAAAGATCAAATAGAAAGGTTCAAGCTTGAAGGTGCGATGAGGGTGTTGCGAACTTGAGTGGGGGAGAGTGTTACGTCCCGTTCAAATTGTCCCTCAAAATCCAAAGAAATGGTGCTAGAAAGTGCTGGAAGGCACTAGAATATTCTAGAACATGCTAGATGGTTCCTGAAGGATATAGAAGTCTCTAGAAGCTTCTGAAGCATCCTAGACTTGGTAGAAGGAATTAGACAATCATAGAAGATTCTAGAGTTGGCTAGTCTTGACTAGAAGGTCTTAGAACCTTGTGGCATGTAGTAGAGAAAACTAAAATAATGTAGACACTCTTGTACATCCTAAACTTGGTAGGATCTAGAAACTTGTGGCATAATCTTAGGCTCGGTGCCACACTATATATAGGCCTCTTGGCCTTCATTTGTATCATGCTGGAAAATCTTGGGAAATCCTTGGGAAGTTGTAAGATAACCTCTTTAGAGCAATACAAAGCATTCTTAATAAACTCTCTTGTGTTTTTGTTTTGCTCTTGAATCCTCTAAATCTCTAAGTCCCTTTCTAGTCTCTTTGGAGTGTTTTATTTGTGTTGGAAGACAAGTTTAGTGCAACGGACCGTGTTAAGTGCCGCACGATTGCTAGTTGAACTCTATGGTTGTGACAATTAGCTGCTGATACAGCTGCTTTAGCTGCGAGCACGACTGCAGTTTCGGTGACTAACACAGCGGACGCTGTGGTATTTGAGACATGGTACTTCTCATCCACGGATTTCACAGTTTGCATGCTTGCTTGTTTCTTGTCTGTGAGCCCAATTCTACCACTTCTCCAGGGGTGGAAGCATACTGGTTTGCATAAATGCCTTGCAAAGATTCTTCAAGAATTATTTCACAATAAAAGCTTAAAGCAAAGTTATAAATATATTTCTTAATGCCTCCAAGTTATTAGGCCAATACTTTCTGCTGAAACATCAATCAGAGAAGCTTGATACAGTTCTTATATGGGCAAAAAAAAAAAAAAACTTTAAGATCCATTCACTTAATCCAATCAATAGCCTAATTATATGTTGCAAGTCTATATTCCCCTACCAAGTACCGAACTAGTTGCATGATTTTAGAAACAATTTGAATGATTCTAAGATGACTATGCTTCCTTCCTGGTTCTCACTCCATACATTCTCAAACTTACCTGTATAACTCGCACAAGTCACAATCCTAGAGAGGTAAATCTCTATCCAATAGGTTGTAAAAGGAAATATCAATTACTCTCCCATAGAAAATAATTTGAAGTTCTTGGAAACCAGATATGGCTTTCAAGCTGAAAACAAATTGACAAGGTTAATCACTGCACAAGCCTACCTAATAAATGGAACACTGAAAAGAGCATACTATAAGTTACAGATAATGATACATACTGTTGGGCCAACTTTGTTGTCATTCCAAGGATAAGATTCATCTATAAAAGTTCCCCACTGATATTCATACACATTGATCCACAATTGTAGCTCCCTAAAATATATATATATATAAGAAAATCAGTCGAATACCATGAAGCTATCAGATAGCTGGGGCACTTAGAAATTGTATATTTGTATATAGTTATGGATAAAATTTTAAATAATTGAGCTCATACAGCAGTTAAGAGAAAAAAAATATTTCAACTTTGTTTTCCAGAATTAAATTACAGAACAACATTCAAAATGAAGTATATTGAAATGATGATGAGGAAGAAAGAATGAAAAGAAAATGATTAGCCATCTTCATAACTAAATGAGGGATAGAAAAAAACTAATATTTAAATAAGAAAATAAGTTCCTGCATTTTTTTACGAGAAAATTTTTTTCAGTCTCTTCCAGTATGGAGTTTAATTAAAATATTTTTAGATTTTGCTTTTGAGTTTTGAGATACTGAACATCTGCCGAGATGTGTAGATCGGATGCATATAAACATGAAGGTGTGGTTGATTCCGAGCCAAAATGAAGTAATCATATAAATTCACTAGGCAATTTATCTTCCCTTTTTGCTTTCCATACATTGTTGTCACTATTATTCAGACAATTAAAATATCAGATTTAACGTTCTTAATCGAAAACAAAGACATTAGTCATGAAACTGGAATTATTTCATAAAGCTTGGCTTACAAGTTTCTTTCCACTAAAACTCATTAACACTCCTTTCTTTGCTATATATCTGATAAACTTACACTAAGCAGGATGACTGACTCAAGCCCATAGGCACCTTTAAATGTCACATATGCAGTGCAAGCATGTTCACCAGATCTGTTTTCAAACAAAAAGCATTCTCATTGAGTAAAATATAACATGAATCTGGTAAAATAGCTGATAGCATATATTCAAACTAGGTAGATGAGCATTACCTGATGATTTCACCATGCTCAATGGCACCACAGTGACCAAAAAAAGTCAAACATCCTTCACTGTTGCTTTGAGAGATAAGCACGTAACTTCAGCTATATAACCACCAGGATACATTGCTGAGGTTTTACAATGCAAAAGTCGGATGCAAGAGAAACAAGTTGGAGACCTATAAATAAAATTTTCTCAGCAGCATATTGTTGTGAACAGATAGTTTTTCTTTCTAGAAGTAACCATCCATTATGTTTTCCAGAAAAGATAATGTTATACAGAATATTTAAGATAAGGGAAATGTCACAATGGGACAATATATATTATCATCTTGGAGCTTTGCTCTATTTATGATCCTGAGGTAATAATCCTCAGTGTTCCTTCCCACCCTCTCATATACCAATGATAAAATCTGATAATTCCTAACTTCTAATCAGCTTTTAATAAATTAAAATGTCTGACGCAAATCACTTTGAATCTGCTGGTACAACTGTCTAATATTCTAATTACATATAGTGGCACTGGAATTGATTAGTTCTACAAGATTGTATTCAATTTCACGCTACCCTATGCATTAACTCTTTTGGGGGCATTGCATGAATGGGATTGGGGATAGAGATCCACTCAAATGCATAAATGATAAATTTCTTTTTTCAATAAAAATGCTCCCTTTAGATAACACTCATTTTTTATTTCCTCCAAAAACTTCCCAGGCAATGATGAAATGTACTGCATGCGAATCATGTAAAAGCAAAAGTTTATGTTTGTTAGATTTGTGCCTCAGATGCTGTTTTTGAATAATAAGTTAGTTGCTGAAACAGTAAAAATAAGTTAGGATATGATTCGATTTTATGCTACTTTATAGTAAGATTAGATTATGCTGTTATTTAGCAGATATTAAGCTGATTTTTCTGCATTTTAGTTTACTACTTTGCTGTATAAATAAATGATATTAATGCTCAATGAATGAATGAATGAAATTATGATCTTCTTCCCTTCCATTCTACCTATCTTATTTATATTCTACACCAACAATGTTGTATTGTAAGGGGTATAATTTAAAGTCAAACAATGTACACAGGATGACTTGAAATATTAAAGAATTCAACTTCCTTTCTGGGTTCCACCCAAAGCAATCTTTCGTACTAAGCCAATCAAAAGTCAGGTAGTTCTAAAAATAATAATTGCCCTAAACAGGGAAAGAATCCCTAAAATTTCTGAAAAGGGTTCATAATTTAATAAGGAATAAGCTACAAAACTCAAATAGCAGATCAATTGATGAGAGAAGTTGAGAAATGGAAAGGAACCCATTAAAATTTCGAAGCGTATACAGCCAATGCAGTGGATTACATTGTTACAAAACAAGAATTGATTCATATACTTGCGATTATCGAGAAATTGATGGGAAATTAGTAGAACAGAGCATACCTGTAGCGGATGAGTGATGGGAGATTGAAGAGCAGATAGAGAAAAAAGAGTTGGGAATTTGGATCTAGAAGCAACTTCAAAATTGCTACTAGCTAAATCATTTGGAAAAAAAAAAAAATCATGATGGGTAGCAGCTAATCCCACCCGCTATTAACAAGGCGTGTGAAATGCTTTTTATTAGTTAAAACTAAAAAGCAGAGAGGCATTCATAGCCATATCTGAGCCATGAACTTCAAACTGAAAACCATAGACTTAGTTCAGTTTTTAGAAATCCAAATTTGTTAGTTTAGAGATTGAAAAATAAAATCAACTGCCGATTCAACTCAACCATGTTTTTAAAATCGGACCAGACATTCAACTGGAGTGTAAATTGAGCCACAATTTAATTTGTTCAATCCTATTCGATCAGATTTTTTTCTTTTTCCAAAATTGATAGTTGCTTATAAAAAATTAGAGTATGATCGTATAAAAAAATATTTTAAAATTTAATTCATCATTAAATATCAACTTAAAATCTTATATCAAACAATAATATTTCATTTAATTTAAAATTTCAACAATCATCATAATTAATATAATAAATATGTAAAATATCTAATACAATAGAATTAATATCACCGTAAGTTGTTAACACTACAGCACCGTGGGATTATGAGAGTAGGGACTCGAACTCTGAAGAACTTCACAAGCTTTGCTTGCGAACACAACTATTAAGTTAACGACGTCGTTCCTCTCATCCTTATCTTATCTTTCTCTCTTCTCTCTATGGATTTCTGTTTCTAGCCGCCCCCCTCTTCCCTTCCCTTCTCTTCTCTTCTTTCTCTCTGTGGAGCTCCTCTTGCCCTTGATTTTGCCCTCTTGTATAATATAAAATAAAAAGTCGGTATATAACATTGAGAGGATTCGAAGACTTGTTAGCCAGAGAATCGATTTCTTATGCTAAGATCTTATTGAGATCATTCTCCAAATTTTTATTTCTATTATTCAATAATATTGATCTGGGTTTCAAAAGAAAAACATTCAAATGATTTTCTCAACAAATAATTAATTATCATTTATTAAAATGAAAAATTAATTGTGCAAATTATGTTTGTTTATAAATTTAATATTTTATTTTTAAAATATAATATATTTTGGAACCTATGATACCATGTTCAAATTCATTGGATTGTCGATGTATAGGTTGCACCTTGAAATTCGAATGCGGGTGCTAAAAATAGAAAAACACATAATTTGGTGCTAATATTATTTATTGGATTGTTCATAATAAGTTACTTAGTTTTTATTTTATCAAAATTAAGTCTTATTAATTGAAAATAAATTAAAAGAATTAAAATTGAAAGGTTTGATGAAAATATAAGTTGGAGGGATTAATTTGAATAAATAAAAATTCAATGGTTCAATGGATAAAAGTAAAACATACTGACTGAAAAAAAGAAGTTAAAACTTTAATTTACACAAAATCAAAATTGAAAAGTTTGGTATAGATAACATCAAAGTTAGATGGCTTGGGTTTAATAAAATAAAAAAAAATTCAAAAGCTCAATAAACAAAACAAATATAATTCAAGGTAAAAGAAAAATGTGATTTTTCCAACCGTAATTACTAATTTTAGGAGTGCATGGTGTGTGAATAAAATATATAGAGGCGCTTTGAGACTATTGAAAATTAGAATTCTTATACAGTGTACCGGATTTATTCACATATTAAATATTAAAGTCTTTTCGACCATTAAATTAAGTGATTCATAACCTACTCAATAAGTTAATTAATTTAAACAATTTAACCGGTAACTTGTTTTACCATGAATCTTATATTTCTATTTATTTTTTTTTAATTTTTTCTGTTTTTTATTTAATTTTTTTTTGTTGTACCCCTACATTGATCATTGTAAACATTCAAAAAAATCTTAATTGGGTATCATTTATATATCTGCGATGCAACAAATATTTTATGGAACCACATTTTCAAAGTTTGATTCCAATTTTACAAATAAAATTAAGTTTTTTTTCCCTCTCTTTTGGGTTCTCAATAGGCGGCATCCAAAATTGATGAGACAGATAAACATTATTAGTATATATTAAGGTTTAATAACACCTTTATTTGGCAAAAATAAAAAAAATCATATGAACTTGTCTTTAATTTTTAATATATTGCATAAACACTTACACTTATTTATTTTATTATTTTTGAATTATTTGTGCTAATGTGTCTATAAATTTTAGGGACAACTATTTACGCTAAGAAATTTGACATAATACACTAGTATCTCTTAATATTTTAAAATTATGTTATTTGCCCTTTCAATTTTATTTTCATCAGACTATATAGTTATTTTGTCAATTTTAATAGTTTTACCGTTAATAGGAGAGTTAAATAATTAAAAAATTTTAGAACTACCCTTAACATTAAGGGACAAATAGTGCTAACAAACTCATGCTTCAGCAACTAATAAAACTTGACAGAGAAGCTAACAACTATAACAGAAAATTGACTCAACTTTAGCTCAGCTCCTTAGCAAGCAATAAATGAATAAATAATATTAGTACATCCCCCTCGAGTTGGAGGTTGGGAATGAGTGATCAAACCCAACTTGCGAACTAATACTTTAAACTGAGGATAAAAAAAGGTTTGGTAAGGAGATCAGCTAATTATAAATGTGACCTGACATGATGCAAAGAGATGAACCCATCTTTGTATTTATTATTAGAAATGTTGTTACCTTTTTCGTCAAGTTCTGTTAGGTGATTCATAAGGATATATGTGTTCATAAAAGATCACATCTCTAGACACCGCTATGGTCTGGTTTTGTAGGAGAAGAACCTCACAAGCTTTCTGCCCTGGATTATATCCAACAAAAATTTCTCTATGAGCTATTGGATTTAGTTTGTCTTTATGAGGGACTGTGTTTGTAACATAGCACAAACAACCAAAAGACTTAAGATGAGCATAATCTGATATTCTCTTAAACAATACTTCAAAAGGAGTTTTTCAACCCAAAGTGGAGCTTGGTAATTTGTTTATAGCAATGAGAACTGCCTCTCCCCAATATTTTTTAGGTAGATGAGATTGAAATAATAAATCTTTACCAATCTCAAGCAATTGTCTAAGCCTTCCCTCTACCACTCTATTTTATTGTGGAGTATAATTGCAAGATCTTTGATGCAATACCCAGGTTCATGAAACAACTTACAACATTTATGATTCACAAATTCAAAACCATTACCACTTCTAACAACTTTGATAACACACCTAAGTTGTGTTTCCACCATAGTAATGAAAGTAAAAAGAATATTGCACACTTTATCATTACTGCTTATCAAATAAACCCAAGTCCCTTTACTATAATCATCGATTATTTTCAATATGTAGTGTGCCCTAATTTGAGTTGCCTTTTTTTAGGGACCCCATAACTCTATATGTATAAGCTCAAAACTCCTTTTTGTTTGAATGGTACTGGTGGGAAAAAGGGAGTCTAGTTTGTTTTGCTTGATGACAAATATCACAAACATCATTCATTTTGCGAACAAAAATGAAAGGCAAGTGCTGAAGTAAAATAATAGAAGCATGCCCAAACGTTTGTGCCAAGTGTTAAAAGAAAAGGTATTTTATTTGCAACAGCTGCAATGTCAATACAAAATGAATTGGAAAAACCTTAATTATTTTATAAAACAATATTACAAATAGAACATGTAAAACATATACTTTTCCAACTGCTATCAAATCTTTAGTCTTCTTGTCTTGCAAAAGACAAAATGTTGGACAAAACAAAAAAGCTATGTCAAAGGACCTGAGTAACTTTTCTATTGATAACAAGTTATATTTAAAAGCTGGAACATGTAAAACATCTTTTAAAGTCAATTTGGGGTTCAGCTTGACTTGGCCTATATGGTGAATAGGGGTGGCAGAACCATCAGGTAAGTAAATTGGAATGTTTGAACTGACCTAGGAAATATCACGCATTAGTGTAAAACTAGAACACGAATGGCCTGAAGCCCCAATGTCTATGATCCAAGAACCTTTCTCAATATAATCAAGTGTATTAAAAGCACATTGAATGTTTGTATCACCTGTATATTCTAGATTGTGGGCAAAGTTGACTATAGCCTCATCAAATTTTATTTTTCCTTTTAGACACCTGGCTACTTCTTATTGAATTAGTTGTGTCATTGATTGTCATGACTCATGCTTCTCTCCTTATTGGTAGTCTGGAACATCCAGAGGCGTTTCATCTCTATCTGTTCCCACTATGTTAGCTACATTTCTTTTCATTCCTCATCTGTTTTTATCCTTCATCTCTTTATACCAAGTTGGATAATCATGCAACTTAAAACATGTCTCTCGAACATGCCTATTTGAATTGCAAAAGTCACAAAATCGATCCCTCTTATCCTTCTTGAAGCCTTATTCCTTCTTTGTGCCTTTTCCACCTTTGTAATTGTAATTCCTCGAGGCTAGCCTAACATTATTCTCATTAAGATCCATGTTCAAATTAATTTCTTTCTGCTTCTGCACACTCATCAACATTGAGTATGTAACATTTGGCGGTGGATCCATTACAAGAATTAATTTGGTTTCTGACCCCTTCAAAAAAATCATTCAGTCTTGCTAAAAATTCTATCAACTTTTCATTGGAATTGGCTTGTTCAACAGCTTTGTCAATCCCACAAGTACATCTACCACAAGTACACCTTAAAGCTGGTTGTAGAGAGCTTAGTTCATCCCATAACCTTTTCAACTTGTTAAGATATTGATCAATGGTCATGTCCCTTTGTGCAACAGAACCAATTTCTCGTTTTATATGAAATAACAATGACCCATTACTTTCACCATATCTTTGCTCCAACTCTAACCATAAATCTCTTGCAGTATCAACATAAAGAAAAGATTCAACTAACTCCTTTGAACTTGAATTTAAAATCCATGAAATCACCATGCAATTAACTCTTCTCCGCTAAGGTAAATTTGGATCCCCAACTTAAGGTTTTTCACAATTACTGTCTACAAAAATCAACTTAACCTTTGCTTCTAATGCAATTTTCATTGAGTGATTCCACTTATCATTTTTTCCATTCAAAAGGTAACTCACTAAACACATACCTAGATGATTAGAATTGTGGAGAAATAGTAAATCTCCATTCGCGTACTCCAAGACTCGAATAGTAAGTAGATCTTTTTATTGTGATGATCAAAGATTACAAGAGAAGAAAGAATTTCATAATAAAGAAAGTACACCAAATGAATCCTCGATCATTGGCTCTAATACCATGTACAAAATGAGAATATAAACTAATTCATGAAGTTAACAATGAATTGAAGTTATTCAATCCATAAAAGCAAAATGCATTCAAGAGAGAATTCTGGAAATTGGAAGAATACTTCATATTTTCTATTGAAAACAATGTACAAAGCTACTTTATATACAACTCTACTAATAACCGTCTCTATCTATACCTATTAATGAATAGAAGCCACATCAGCTGAAAATAACTAACATGATCTACTAATGCTAACGGAAAGATAACAAACTCCTGCTTCAGCAACTAACAAAACTTGATAGAGAAGCTAACAACTACAATAGAAGTTTGACTCAAGTTTAGCTCGGCTCCTTAGCAAGTTATGAATAATATTTGTAAAGCCTCTACTTCAAAACTTTTTCCACTTCAATTGAGACAAGGAATTCATTTCCTCTATCCTCTATATATATGTGCAGGTTGCAGTTAATCAGGTGGTGCTAAGAGCACATATTTCTATTTGTTGATAGTTGTTAGTTGTTCTTCAATTTTAATTTTTTTTTATTACAATTTGTATATATCTTTATTAAACTTAGCAAATAGTTTGTTTTCTGAATCTCCTTATTTTGCATTTTTATTTGAAATGAAATCTTACTATTGATCAAAAAATAAATAATAAATATATTATTTTAGTTTACAATCATCTAAAAGTTTTTAGAATATAAAAATTCACTTGGAACTGCATTAATCTAGAATTGCACAACCACACTGTAATCCCGAAATATATGTAGACTAGTCTCTTAACGATCTTTATAGATGGGGCACATAGAATCCTGGCTCAAATGACATTCCTTCCTCCTAAAATTCTTCAATAGTCCATTGTTAGCAACCTGCCATAAGAAAGTTTTGAACCTTTGAGGAATTTTTAGCTTCCACAAGTACTTCCACGGAAAATCAGAATTGTGATCATCATCACCCATAAGGAACAAATATGTTGACTTGATAGAAAACTCCCCCGAAGAGGAGAGCCGCCAAAAAGCTTTTTCTTCACCTTGTGAAAAGGAATGAGGATAAATCGTTGCAATGTGAAACAGGATCATTTGGGGCAAGAGATCTGCTAAAACACTCCAATTCCAGTTCCCGTTAACGTCAACAAAGAAAAGCACTAGTTTATCAATGATAGAATCATCAATCGGAACCAAAACAAAACTGATGAGATTTAAGTTTATGTTAGGTACCTAAAGATCCCGCAAAAATCTGACCGTTTCCCCATTAACCAAGAGACCATAATTCATTGTTTTTAATACCATTCCAACAACCACAAATACTCTTCCAAATCATGGAAATAGCCGTTGTAGTAATAGGAGTAACCAACTTATCATGATTGAAACCATATTTAGAAGCCAGTACTTTGACCCACAACGTATTATGATTTTGATAGAAATTACAGACCAGTTTCATAGAGAAAGCTTTATTTAAAAAGTAAAGGTTTCTAATAGAAAGACCATCATCATCTTTATTTTGTTGGACTTTCTCCCATTTAACAAGGGCCAGTTTCCATTTATCTCCAACACTGCCCCAAATGAACTCCTCATAGCCTTTTCCTTATCATTGCAAAGGGACTCAGGGATTGCAGAGGTTTGCATTGCATACGCCGGCATGGAGGCAAGCACGGATTGTGCCAAAGTTATTCGACCTGTAAAGAAGATACGGCTGACATTCCAATTTGCAATTTTGACAGTCTTTCTATTCAGAATATAGTTGTGTAAGTGCGCTTGGAGACGGGAATGAAACAAAGGCACTCCCAGATACTTGCCCAAATCATTGGTTTCTCTGAAACCCAGTTTCCTACTCAAAACATGATAAGTTTGTCGTGGAACATTTCTGGAAAAATACACTACTGCATTCTCCTTGGAAACCTTTTGACCCAAGCTCTCACAAAAGAAATTGAGAACATGATTACTAACATCAACTTGTTTACCATTAACTCTAGCAAAAAAATGAGATCATCAGTAAAGAAGAGGTGCGATAAAAAAGGCCCTCTGCGACTTAAATAAATTGGACTCCAAAAATTAGAATCCACAATATATTGAATCAAGTGGGCTAGTCATTACATACAAAGGACAAAGAGGTAAGGGGAGAGAGGACATCCTTGTCTCAAGCCATGACTAGGCTTAAAGAAATCAGTAAGCTCACCATTCTAGAGAATTTGCATCCTGCTAGAACTTATGCATTGCATAATAACATTTATTAAAGAATCAGGGAAACCAACGTCTATGAGCATCTCATGCAAGAAGTCCCATTTAATGAGATCATAGGACTTTTTCAGGTTTATTTTGATGGCCATGAAACACATTTTACCTGTCTTCTTCCTCATTGTATGGATAACCTCTTGAGACAACACTTTATTCTCTATTATGTGGCGACCCGACATAAAGCTAATTTGGTGGGGACCAATAGCCATAGGCATAATATTTTTAATCCTATTAACTATGGTTTTAGTCATCGTTTTATATAGGACAGTGCACAACGAAATTTGTACCCACAGTGCCGTTGAGACTGGTAGAAACCAGCCTGGTGCCTTTCACAGCTTCATTTGGAATAAGGTATCTCTTATTTGCTCATTAGAAAAACAATCACTAAGAGAATTGATCATATCTTCGTTCAACTTAGAGAAGTTATTATGCAAGACAAAAGACGAGGAGATGGGATTATCATCAACATAAAGCTTTTTAAAATAACTCAACGCCATAGTCACTAATCCACTCTCTTTGGCCCCTTTCCAAAAACTCAATTTTGTTAAGCTACCACCTTTTTATTGTTCTCAAATGGAAAAAAAATTTTGTTTTTGTTATCCCACATTACTCAATCACTCCTAGATTTTTGTCTCCATGGAAGTTCTTCTCTCAAAAGCACAATTTCTAGCTCACTCTTCAACTGAGCTTCAAGATCGACTAAGTAGAAAACATAATATTTTTCAAACACTCTTTGGATGCCATTGATTCTAACAAGGAGAATTTTTTTTCTGCTGAAAAATATTTCCAAAGACCCGGTTGTTCCACACTTTCAGTTTATCTGTGAAAGAGAGGAGGGAGTCCATAAAGCTGTTGTTAATCACCCTTCCTTTGAGACAAAGTCATTGAAACTTTCATGAGTGAGCCAACACTGAAGAAATCTGAAAGGGGTTTTTCGGTTATGAATCCCTACACCATTAATATTCAAGAAAATAGGACAATGGTCAGACTTAATACGTGGAAGGTGAAGTAAAGATGCTTTAGGAAATTTCACTCTCCACTCAATGTTACAGATTGTTCTATCAAGTCTCTCTTAAAGAATGCCCTTTTTCCATGTAAAATCAAGCAGATCCAAAAGTCCTGGGTTAGAGAACTAATATACAAATTTTTTACAAACTCCCGATCTCCTTAGAGAACCTCCTCTTCTGTCCTTTACTGAAATGATGGAATTGAAGTCACCTATAGCCAACAAAGGACCATCAATAGTGTGGTTCAACCTATCAAGATTATCCTATAAAGAATTTCCACGAGATGGGTTTGGGTGACCATAGATAGCAGTAAGGAAGTAGCTAAACATATTGTAACAACTGCAAATTTGGGCCTGAAATTTATATATTAAATAAGGTACATTAAGGGTATAAGGGAAGTATATATGAGACGTATATATGAGGCTATGAGTATTAGAAACCATAAAATAAAGAAAAAGATAAGAAAAAGTGAATTTTCCAGTGTTCACAACCGTGATAAAGTTAATCACGACCGTGAATGTTGTGAATTTCATTTTCAGAAGTTGAGGATTTTTAAGGCTGACACTAGTGTTCATGCCCAAAAAAACTTGCAGGTTTAAATATGACAGCATCGTGTTTTTGGCAGAAACTCAAGTAAAATCTAATCAAAAACCCCAGCCACCAACTCTGAAACTCCATAAACAAATTTCCCTCATTCCCTTTCAATCCTAGTTGATTAAACATGAAACCCTCACCATAAACGTAGTAAAAATGGATTAAAAATGAAACTTTTTCATTGTAGATTTGAATTTCAGCAATAAGTAGGGTTAGAACACATTCTAAACTCTAGAAATCGATTTGTGTTCATGAAACAAAGGTAAGAAATCATGTTTTCAATTGTCCTTTAATCTAGTTTAATTCGGTTTAATGAGAAATATGGTTTATGAGATTTAAACCAATGAAAAAGTTAAGACTTTGCTAATTTAGGGCATAAGATGCGATCCATGGCAAAAATAGTAATAAATTGGTCTCTGATTTCTTGTTAGGGCTGAAACTGAAGGTGGAGAAATCCACCAAAGGCAGTAGATGTAAGAGTTTCAAGTGCTAGGGCTCCAATATTAAAGTTCATACATATAATCATTTTTATTAAAAAATATTGTACTTGTGGTATGAATGATGATTCTGCAATGATTGTTGACATGAAATAATTATTTTGGTATTGTTGGTATCATGATAATTGACTATTAGATGCTAAGATAGATGATGAAATTGATTTAATGTCAATTAAGCATGAAATGATGTCACTTTGGTTGATATGCAAGACATTAAGCCTAATTTGATTGATAAAGTATGATTAAATGGATTTCTATAGTTGAATTTGGTTGCCGAAATATGTAAAGTGTTGACAGGTGTGAATAACATTGGTTAGCTTTAGATTTTATACATGTGTGTGAAATAATTGATGTAATATTGTTTCTATGTAATGAATCACGCCTATGAAAGGAATTCACTCTCATGAATAAACCATTCATGTTCGTGAATGACCTGTTTCAAAAAATGAATAAATGGTTTTATATGATGAGACTACTTAAGTAGGACATGCATATACCCTTGATATGATTAAGTGATATTTTATACAATATGATAACATAACTGAGGAACTTGATTATGCACATGGTGCTCTACATCACAACTTGTTATGTGGTGATCTTGTTAAATTATGCAATATGACATAATTGATGCTTATAACTGGAATATGAATAAGAATGTTCATTCTCTATCCATGGACTAGTTAAGATATGTGACATATCATTGAGGGAGTTATGATATCTAGAAATATTTAAGCATTCACTCATTATAATTGCTCATCATGGTGGCAGCTCGTGTTAGAACACTCCTGATTTGAGAAACTCAATGATAGCATATCCAGATTAGGGACAAGGTGGCTTAAGCTCATGTTAGAATGCTCTTGTACCCATAAGCATGTAGTCTTTGCTCATCAGGGTAGCTTAAGCTCATGTTAGAGCGCTCCTGATTTAAGAAACTTAGTGGTAGCAATATAGACAAATATAGTAGTGAGCATGGTGGTTTAAACTCGTATTAGAGTGCTCATATTTTACAACTCGTATCTGGGTAGTCCACGTTTAAATTATTGGATAATGAATCTAGAAAACGGTAGTATAGAAAGTTGAATACAGTTATGAAAATCAATAAATTTGAATATATAATGATAAATAGATATGATAAATGACATGCAATGCTATTCCGATGATGATATCATATATGCGATATATGTTATGAGTGTTGAATATTATGCAAAATAGTATGATTAAGCTATTTTATAGATAATTGCAAGTTTGATAATATGACCAAACACACATATATGTTATTAACTATGAGATGTTATATTAATACTACTAAACTTTTAATAACTTAGCGTGTGAGTTTCTTGCACACATGTTTAGAGTCAGTAGACTGTTGAGTTGACTAGAAGAGAAGATCAAACCAGTCAGAAGAGTTAGAGTTGATCCGTGTTGGATTTGTTACTTTATCTCATTCATTTCATTATTAATTATTTCGCATGACATGAGATAGAGACATATAGTTATTTCAATATTTAAATAAAGACATGTAATAGACTTTCACAAGCACAAGTAGTACAAATTTTATAATAAGGGATTTAAATTTCCATGATAGTTTTGATCTGACTATAGATGTGATTGAGTTTCAAAAATAGTTTTAACATAGATTATACTAGATGAATGTTTTAAATTTTGCATAGTATATAATATGATGATTTTATTATAGAAAAATTTTAATTTAGACATGTAGATACAATTGTATAACATCCGTCTGTACAGAGAGGTTTTGTTCTGTCTATACAGAGGGCGTTACACATATTTTTTTATTGAGACACTAACATGCACATACTACATGTTATTCTCAATGATATTAATGGTCACATTGTCCATCCATAAAACCCATATTCCCCCAAAAAAGCCAATTGCTTCCATTCAATGAGGACAAACATGCCCAATCTGTGCAATTAATTCATAAGCTACAATACCTCTAATTCTACGTTCTAGAAGAACAATAATATCTTGTCTATACTTTTCCAAATGGAGTTTGAAAACACGATAAAATGGGTGCTCTTGGCACCCTGACAATTCCATGAAAGTATTGACATAGTGAAAGAGATAATAATATAAAACCTTTGAATTAAACTCGACATGCAAAGCCATATTCCTGTCCTCTTCTCCATCCACAGAGATATAATTTTCTTCATCATCATTAGAAGTTCTAATAAGAGTATGAAAATCCATTGGGTGGTCATCATCATCATTAATCATTAAAGGATTATTAGAGGGCCAGTCCTTCATCTGAATGCATAGGTTTCTATTATTTGAAACATGATTACTATCATGAATATTCATATCATCCATTTTTTAGGTGTTTGGAGAGGAATATTTTCTTTCTCTACAATAAAGTGTTTACTGGGGTCCAAGGAGGTAGGCATATGAGTGATATTCCCCACACTGGACTACTTGTTTTTTTAACTCAAAATAATCTCCTAAAGTACTTTTTGTTCTTTATTTTTTTTTCTAAATGTTCCACATATTGAGACATCATTGATTTACTTTTTCTACGTGTTTTAGTCCCCTTTCTAACCACATTATTACATGCTCCAAATTGGGACCCACCAGTAATTGCCTTCCCCTTATATTTCTGATTGGTTGCCTCATTTAACAAATTCTCCTAATTAACAATACAATTAATGTCTCTATCATTATCCCCTATAATCTCATGTTCAACAAAATCCAAAATCCCATAATGTGATTCCCAAATATCGTCTTTCTTTTTTTTTCTCCCTTTTGCATTCCGGAACAACCATTCATGGATCGTAAACACCTTGTTTCTTATTGTTGAATCTTGATGTGTATTTCCATTATTTTGATGATAACAAATAAAATAGCAAAATTGTATTTAATAATATTGGTGTTCTAAATATGTTAAACATGATATACTTTGATTAGAACCTGAACCAAGATTGAAAGACATCTTTTGAAAATAAAAAAATAAAAGAAATAGCAACGTCACGCTCGTGACTAGTAATGTCACACCTGTGAATATAGTTTAACACCAATTGTCTAACATTTAAAATTCACGGCCATGAAGGATCAAACCAACCATGAATGATTAATTAGTCATGTCCGTGAAAGACAGTCACGCCCGTGAAAGACAGTCACACCCTTGACCAAATATGCCAATTTTTTCCAGAGATTTTCACGGCCAGAGTCACCACTTGGACCATGGATTAGAAAAATATTTACGACTATGATACATATATTCACATATATGAATGAGGATAAAAAAACATATCAGACACAAAACTAAGAGTTGGTTCAATGACTATTTTTGCATTCAATGCACCCAAACGATTATAATTCACAGAGAGAGTATAAATGCAAGTCATTTATGAATTCCAACAAGAAGAACAACAATTACTTTGCATCTTTAATCTTGTTATACCCTGTGCATTAAATATTTTTCTCAACAAATCTTTATTCATTATGAAAACCTAATTGCTCATTATTTTTGAGCATTGTAGGTTGTTGAGTATTTTCATTGTAACCAATTACTCAAAAGTGAGTTTGGGTATTTCGGGTTAAGAGTTAAACACTTGTAAAAGTTTATTGTGTGAGCCATAAAATACAAAAAAATTGGTTTTTGTGTGAGCCATTGAAAAATACAAGAAAATTTCTGGGTTAGGTGTTACTATTGAAAAAAACACCATAGTTGGGTTGTAACACTTACTGTGTTAGTGAAACACCCAATTGAGATTGGAGAGGAGAGTAAGGTTTATTAATACCCGAATTTCTATAAATTTTGTGTGTGATATCTCTCTTTCTTTACTCTATTTAATTTATTTCACACTTTCAAGTTAAACAAATTTTTAGTTGCTAACCAATTCAACTCCCTTCTTGATTCATTGTCTATGTAATACTTACCATCTTCCAACATCTACTGACCATTGTTTCCAAGTTCCTTCTCGGTTACATTTTTTAAAGAACAAAAGGAATCAAAGTGCTCATATCACCACAATAAAAACATATTTCAAGAAGATTTTCATACTCCACCTTTTGAACCTTTTCATCTAAATAAACTGTGAGACAAGAGGCTTTTCAAGGTCCACAACCACTGCCACTCTTGCAAATCTCCCACGCTAAAAACTACTGGTATTATAATCTATCTTGACAACTGTCCTCACTGCCTTAGAGATAGATCAGAGCACACTCTCCAAATAATATTGCAGCTGTAACTTTGGGAGTTTAATCCAAATAGTGGTGCTCCCCATAAGCTTTTGGGACACTCAAAATTGTGGAGTCCACTTTTGAATCAGTAATTAAGAGCCATTCACAATCCATGGACCACTTAAAAGAGCTTGCTGATAATCCATCTCATCCGGAAACTGGATTAAAAAAATATCCTCTTCCAATATCAAGAATTTTTGGATCCTATACATCCCACGTATTCTTGATCATGTTACTCAAAGCTTTATAGCCAATTCCTTTACCTTGCAAATTCACAACTACAACTCTCTCCAATATATGCTCCAATTTACTCTTCAATTTTGTAGATAGAGATACTATTGGTGTCTTTCTGGATCTATTTATAAGCACTTCTCTTGGTTTCACAGAGATATTGTGTAAGTCCATCACATCCTCCATTTAGGTCTCCATGATAGTTCCTGACATCAACATCTCCCTATAGTCTCGTGAAGGAATGACTTCCTCTCTTAGTTTAACCTTCTTCATTACTTGGTCCTCCTCAGCAGCCTGAATGGGGTCTCCATCAATATCATTTCTCATACGATAACCTTTTCCTATATGAATTTTATATTTAATGCTACTTATTAGCTTTAAATTATAGCTTTATAAGTGATTTTAATTATAAGTGATTTTATCTGATCAAATTTAATTTAATTATCACAGTAAAAGTTAGTAATCTTAAACTAAAATTGGCTAACTTTGAGTCACCTTAATTTTCTTGTTTTAATCAAGCAAGAAAAGATGTATTATTTTCAATTTTTCATGTTTGTCCATTTTGATCATAATTAAAGCCAATTATACAACAAATTCAAACATTGGCTATAAATATTAAATTGTATGGATTTGTTTGCTTTAAAGATGCACATAGATTTATCACCCTCAACAACTTGTAAAAATTAATTAATTTTCTTCATTATTTTCAGTTTATACAATATTAAAATAGATATCACAACAGAATTAGTAAGATAATTGATTAAGCTTATTCAACAAAATAAAGTTAATCAGTCCACGTCATTTAATTACGAAAAATGTTAAAATGTAGCAATCATACACATCTCAAGCTATTTTGTTTTCTTTCTGCAACATTATTAATTCAAATAATTTTAATATGCCTTCATAATATGATTTAATTATTATTAATTTTGACTAGATTGTTTTTAATCTATAATTACTGCCTCTACTTATATGATGTGGATCTCCAGCTGAGAGGACAAATCAGTGGTTGGGATCTATCTGGCCTAGTGATGCCTCTCATTTGTCACATGTATATATATGCATTCGATTATGGGCCGTTACATGTATATGAAAATATTAAGTAACTCATAGTTGCTATAGTCTTATTTCACTAGTAAAAATAGTATTATAAGATTACAGTATGACTGATGATTATTTATTAAATAATGAAGATAATTACCAGTAGATAAAGAGGATTTCGATCATATTGTAAAATAATATGAACATAATCTGTAGATTAAATGCCAATGGAGAAAAAAAGATTTATATGGGAAGAAAAGTGAAAGTGATGAACTTTTATAAGATGGGTTGGTATAATCAAACCTAATTATAGCTATTTGTAGTCCATAATTTATAAATAAGCTCATCCAATTAGTTTTAAATATAAATGACTCCCATTATATTGTATATTACTTTATATTAATTGACCTAGGTAGTATGTTAAGATATCTACATTAGCTAATTATAAAATCTAAGTGCTCATTATAATGACTTGGACATCCCTCCTCCCTTAAAGCAAGTTTTTGGAATGAGTTAGATCCAAGACCCATTTATTATATATGGTATAAGAGTCAAATTATCTTCCGATATTGGATCACCCTTATATATCCAGTCATGCAAATTTATGTTTCAGATTTCTCGCATGTGTTCGGTTTTGGCATGAGAGTTGTGTGTTTAGATATTTCATATCGGCTAATTATAAGATCTAAGTATTTCTTATATTGACTTGGACATCCCTCCTCTTTTAAGCTACATTTTGTGATGAATTGGGTCTAAAATCCATTTATTTTACACAAGTTAACAAATTACCCTCCTCTTTTAAGCTACATTTTGTAATGAATTGGGCCTAAGACCCATTTATTTTACACAGGTTAACAAATTACGTAAAAATTCAAATTCATCTATGCACTAAGTGCGCAGTAGCAAAAGCCTAAATATTAATGTGGTTAATTGCTTTGTGTAATGTTGGTGGGTAATCTTGTAGTTTTGCAGCCTTTATTCATGTAAAAGCCAAAGATTTCTGCCCTGGTGGAAGCTCTCGGTTCAAGATCTCCACTCCATTTGTTATTAATTGAAAAAACTACATAAAACTTTCTGATGCACACGCCATTTCGATGCCAAATTTTTTTATTTCAAAAAATATTTATATTAAATATTATAATATTTGAGGATAAAAATACAAAATTATTTAAGAACTATCGTTTTTAAAAATAATTTTGTTGACTATTTGTATTAGAAAAAAAATTAAGATCTTATTTATTTTGCTTCTTTGAATATTGTATTGTATCATTTTGTTTCTTAAGGGAACTATATATACACTAAAATTGTTACAAAATTAAATTAAAATTAATGAAAATAAAATTTAACAACGTTTAAATTTTTCTTTTTATCATTAGGGGTGTAATGTATAATTATGATGAACACCACTGAGTTTTTTTTTTTAATGAATGTCTTAATGTTGACTTCACACAATTTTTGGCATCCAAAGTCTGTTAAAACAAAGATAAATGAAATTATTAAAGAAAATTTGAAAATTCTTTAAAATGGACAAGAAGAAACATAAAAGTAACATTATTACACTTGAAGTCAATTAGTTTCTTGAAGTCAAGAAGTTAATGATAAAGACTTATTTCCAAAACTGAAAGTAACATTATTACACTTGATATTGGGTTAGACCCGAACCCGAAACAAAAGGGTTCTTATGAATTCCTAACCTCTAAACTTCACAGAAACTTGACTCCTTATGTTTTCTTTGAATTGACTTAAAGCATTACAGAACCGACCAAGAAAAAACAAGAAATGGAAATACATGAGAGGGAACATATATACCGCAGATTGAGGGCTTTAATTAAGAATATATATTAATTATACATATGGGGTGAATTAATTGCGAGATTTCTTTAGAATTATTGACAGAGTTTTTCAAAGATTGAGAATTTGCCTTAGATTTCCTGCCCGACCCTAAATTAAGGCAAATAATCTCTTAATTATTTCCTTTGATCATTCAGCTTTGCGTAATTGCCTTCGGTTTTGGGGACTAACAAGAAAATGACTTCTTCTTCTTCCGGTTTGCTCTTTTGATTTTCCAAGGTGCTAATTACAAGTATACCTAATTTACCAGTACTTAGATTAATTTTAGCAAATAGTTGAGTTCAACTAACCTGTTAATTTCATTCATATTCTTTGTTTATAAAATTAACCCAATTGATTAATATAGTAATAGAAAGCCAACTATATTTTATATCTACCTAATCATTAAGGTAAAAAAATTTACAAAAGCATACTAAAATTACAAAATTATCTCTATAGTAATATTTGCCCCACATACTGTGATTCTACCCTTCAAATTTGGATCTTTATCAATTTATTATATATTTTTTTGGCCTGTATTCTATTGGACTTACTGAAAATTTTGGAGAATAGATATGATGGAAGTTGATGGCATGTCTATGTCGATTCCCTTTATAAGAATTAAAGCAAAATTGAACCTTAGGCCATGATATTGGTGGCATTCAAAATTTGTTGACGTTGTTCCTCATTTTCACATGAATAAAGAGACATATTCTCCTTTCATTAGTGAGGTAACCACCACATTATTTACCATCAATATTAATCTTATGAGATACAATGTCATTTTCAATTACCAAACACGGTCTTCCACTTTTATATATGTTGTATTAATTAGTCACGGGACTTTGTTTGAAAGTTTAGTCCCTTTCCTTTCTCCCTTTTGTTAGTTATTTGTTTTGAATTTTTATGTATGTGGACGTGCTGACCATACTTTTAGCATTATAAATTCCCATGCAAATAAGCTCTCTCTCTATTTCACAAACAAAACCTTGTTTTCTTTTTATATTTGTGCTAAGTTATATAAATAATTGATTATAAGATATAAAATGCCCTAACCCTAGAATTTTTTTTTCCTTTGAGTTGGCTTTTCATATTATCTTTTCTATCATCTTATTCAGTGACATGTTTTATATATGTGAATTGCATAGTATTAAAAGTAGAGATATATGTTATTCATAAAATGAAGAAAAAAATGAAAAAAATATAATAAGGAGAATGTATTTAATATTTCTCGTAATCTATAACTTTAATGAAATAAAAATTGATTCCGAAGATAGTATAATTAATAAGCATGTTCACACCAAATTTGACTTGAGTACATTAATTATTACATGTGTAACATGAATCTTGTATATGATAGTTAAAAAAAAAAGTTATATTCTGAAAATAAATTGGGCAAAGGCTTTGATCAATGAGAAGCTTGTATTTCTGACTGCTGATTAAGATTAATTATTTAGAGCTAGCTTCACAGAAACATAATTAATTAATACTACAATCGAATGCTTTAGGGGTAAGAAAATTGAGATAATAGCTTCCTAGCTCTTAAGATTGAGTTTGGACTTTGGACTGCATCTATTCACAATTTCATAGACAATCATCCTATTAAAAAACCGTACTAAAGTCTAAAAAATCAATTAATTTTTTCAAAATTTTTTATTTTGTTACATATATTAATTATCATTGACCAGATTTTGTTTTCCTAGCATTTACAGTCATATAGTTGGGTCAACTTTTGTGCACAGCTCAATTGAACCAGTTTTTTTTTTCCTAGGCTCATGATGTCATACATTCAGAAATTGCTAGCCACAAGAATTTTAACGTTATATTCAGTTCAAAAAAAAAAAAGAAATTTTTTAACGTTATATTCCACTGTACTAAATATTGTCTAGGTTTTTTTTTTCTTAATTTCTTCATTCCTTTTTGGTTCTTCTACAGTAGGAAACTGAAAATGTATGTCTATAAATTAATAGATAATGAAAATTAATGCAAACAGGAAAAAGGAAAATCATCTAGTAAACCAAACAAAGTGACTAATGATTTCTAATATTACTAATTACAATTAATATTAAATTAATGTTGTATCAAATCAGCATCCTATGGTGATTTAATTAGGCTTTTTATGCTGACATTATGCCCGTTGATCCCTACTTACCGACAAAAGCCCCGGATTAATGTATTCTCTCATTTCTGCCCCTTCTTTCAAAAATAGAGACAGGGAACCTCATTAATCATATATTATAAATTTTATGACTCGTATTAATCTTAATTTCTTCTAATTAAAGTGCTGTTAAAAAAAAAGAAAAAAAATTCTTCTAATTGAAAGTACCATCGCCTTTCATGTCAACTCTAAGCAAGTACTGTAGACCAAGAATAAATATAATTAATATGCAAATACAATAATAGTTATAATTAATTAATTAATTAATAATATAGGCATTGCTACATCAGGTCCTTTCATCGTAAAAACTTAATTACATTGCCTACCCACATGGCAAATATTCTTAAAATAGACTCTAATTAACCTTTTTAATTTGTTTGATCTCATATATAATGATCAAACTCTACTAAAAAAGAAAATAAATGAGAAAAATAATTAAGATGAAAGATTTAAATAGTTAATACAAAAGCCGCTCTTTCTAATTACATGATTAAACTCCTAATAATGGCAGCTTCAGGACTATCAGCATCGATTGTGGCCAAAAGCTGAGACAATCGCTCACTTAAGTCATCAACTTCCCTGTGCAAGCTCCTGATGTAGTTGCAGGTCTCTTGCAGGACCTTCGAAGCTGATACCTGCCCAACAATTAATTTAAACTGAAATCCAATTACCAACTATATACACAGCTAGTCACTCAACCTCTCATTAATTTGAATTATTCATAAACATTTTCTAGCATATACATATTTATATTATTGAAATATTTCTAAAAAGAAAATATATTGTACAGTCTTATCCTTGTTATATAAATAAAATATATGCAGTAGCTAAGATGAAATGATAATGATATTTTCTCTGTTTACCAAATGTTTCAAATTTGAGATATGGGTATAGAATACTTTTAAAATTTGGAAAGAAGTATTTTACTCATTTAATAGGTATATTAGCTGACGCGAATCCAGATTACTGAATAGTTAAAACATAAAAAAAATATATGTAGTAGCTAAGCTAGTTATTCACATTGACATAATGAGTAAAGAAAGGATCAGTATTTAAGAGTTGTGGAAGTAGAAGACGATTTTCTGAGTCAATGAGAGAACATGGGAAACTATATTATATTATGTATTTCCCTTGATGGCCGGGATGCTATTTCATACCTTCCAAAAAGAGTGCAATTATTATATTGTATATACATATACGAGAATACAGAATTAAACAATTAAGCTGATGCTCGAGTCTTTATCTGGCAGTGCAATGGGTAAACTGTTCAGTGTTTAAACCCCGGATAATCGTAACCTAATGTACCCGGAAAAGGAAAAAGATGGAACTGAACGAATGACCTAATTAAGTAGTTGGCCATATTAAACAAAGATATTGCTTTAGCATTAGATATGGAGTTTCTTCTACTGAAAAGAGAAGGAATAATTGAGTACCTTATCAGAACGCCTATCGCGAATTTCAGGGAGAAACTGGCGTAATTTGGACACAAGTTCAATGATCTGATCATCACTGATCCTAGGAACACCACTCTGCCTTGACCTTCTGCTAGACATGTCTCTTATATATGTTAATGTGTTACTAATCTTAATAATTTGAAAATACTGAGTAACTCAAGAAATGGGCAAATGGGAAGATGATTATATAGAGCAATTAAGAAGAGAAGAGATGAGAAATAGAGAAGGAAGAGCAAGTGTTAATTAGATATAAAGAAAGAAAGAGAGATATGAAGAAATGGAGAAAGTGAGAAGAGGAATTTAAAGAAGGGGAAGGAGAAGGGCCACGAGAAAGAGAAAGAAAGTGATGTTGGATGTGATGAAGACAAATGCATTGGAGAAAGAAGTGGAGTAGGGTTGAATATGTTAAGAGAGAGAGAGAGAGAGAGACTATACATCTCACTCTTCTATGTGTTCCCAAGTTGGGGTTTGATCTCAAGTGGCCTTCAACAAATGTGTTTGTTTTTCGGCCAGCAAAGTGGGCCTTTATGTGTTTCTCTCTTTACACAACTCCATGTGATCATAGGACATTGATCTTTTCCTATATCAGGAACTCTCTCTCTCTTTGTTTTCACTGAATTTCATAATTCTATCAATTTTGTTTCCTTTTTAATTTTATTACTCTTTCCATTTTTGGGTAAATTTAACAAATTAAAGTCGTGAGAAATTTATATACATTATTGCTAAATTGAGGAATGATGTGTGAAATTTATTCTTCCATTTATACTATTATATATATATTTGTCCTATTTTATTATATTTTTATCTCAAAATTTATAAAGGAAAATGAGACAATTTATCCAATTATATTAAACTCGCACACAAAAAATTACCTACAACATTTGCATAAAATTGTTACAATATGCATGTATTACTTCCTAATCTTAAAAAGATCGGCTTGCTTATTTTTATTTTCACTCAAATTAAGAAAATTTAGTTAATTAATGTGATTGAAATTATAAATTTTGCCTTTCCTAATATAGAGAAGTGGTAATTACCTTCTTTATATTACCTTTTACATCTTGTGAATGACATGTATACTCACTTTTACAATAATAAAACTTACATGAGAAAAAATAGAGGATATGTGTCACTCAAAAAATGAAGAAGGTAATAGAAAAATTAATATGGAGAAAATATTTAGCATTTCTCTTTATATCCTTATATTAATTGTGAATGTTATTGATAAAAAAAAAAACTAAAAAATGATAACTTATCTCAGGAGCATAATAGAGAATTAAGTAACAAATAACTATAGTTTTAGAAAGGAAAGTTAAGTATCTTTTTGCGACATATGAAATTGGGAAGTGACCCTATTTTCTTTTAAATGAGAGATTAAAATTGTAGCTATTGATTTATAACAATGGATCGACATCCGCTACTTATGCTCCTTCTATTGCATATTATTACAACAATTTAAACATTTTGTTATAAGGTTAGAGTTCGAAATTGTTAACATTATATATATGTTGTCCATATAATTTATATGATAATAATTCTATATCTATTTCTAATAAGTTATTTTGTAAATTCAATTTATGCTACGATGTCGTGTTCAAAATCGTGAGACTCTAGGTTGAAATTTGTCAAAATCCTATCAATCAGTAGAGAAAAGGAGGAAAGTGTGGAGAAATTGTATAATTTGGTGGAATTATATATAGGAAAAATAGAAATGAATAGAAGGTGATCTACCTCTCATGCAATCTCGCGATATTATAATGTATAATTTGGTTTTTGTTGGTTGTTTGGGACATAACTACGTGAGTGATTGTTAAAGCTCATCTCACATGTTCTTTCCCTAGCATACACGACATGACACGTGTCATGTCTTGCTCTAATGCATTATATTATTATGGGGCAAATGTTTCTTAATAAAACAGCCTTAGATATGAAATTTCTATGCTTTTTTCTAGCATTCTCACGTGTTATTAGAGAATCCAGTGACCCCTCTCTAGAAAAATATTATATGCACATGATATATATATAATACTAACAGTAATTTACTGTTTCCATACTTCAAAGTTCTGAAACCAATAACTTCAATATTTGTCAACAACCAGCAATTTCTTCCCTTAGGATTTTCCTCAATATATCTTTGATGCTTCCAGATATCATATATAGTTTTATTTATCTTTTTTTTTAAATAAAATTTTGATATATAATTTATAATATGCCTCTATACTAAAAATTATGATAACGATAACATGAGACTTATTTCCTTGTCTCTTTTGTCCGACACTTTATTACTACTAATATTCTGGAGAAATAATTTATGAATTATCATACTCTTTGATAAAATTATACTATGTAGATCCATTACCTAACATGAACATAGATATTGTAAAAGAGATGAAATATCTTTTGGGTCGTACACATGGCCTAATTGGACGTTGGTATATTTCTTATATTAGGTAGGCAATGGGTAAGATCTTGAAATTAAGAAAAAGTGTCTATGCACATAGTTAGAGTGAGTTCACTTCATTACCACACCTTCCTTATCATATAGTAATTAAAGGGAACATTTACCCACTACAACACGTTAGTCCATGTGGGTTTTCTGTTTAAAATTCAGGTACTATACTCACCACAAACTAGCTTTCTATGTAGAAAATGATAACCCTATTCAAAAAATTTAAGTTATTTTACCTTTGTTTTCATGCATATCTATTATCATGTGTCTCTTGAGTGCTAGCTAGCTTCTACGTCTATTAACGTCTTTGAATGATATATACCTATATTTTTTATGTGAATTCTATAATATTAAAAATGAAGTTATCGTATTATTTAAAAGATAGAAATGTAATAAAAAAAAAAGATTTCTTTGAGTCCATTTTATGAGTTTTATCTCTAATATCACATAATAGTATAATTTTCAATCAGACTAAATATAGATATTATCCAATATTGGTTGGTTATAAGATTAAAATATTACTTATAATAACTTAAACATTCTCCCTTAATTAACTTTTAGGATGAATTAAATTCAAAATTGATAATTTACATAATTTCAACACTGAACTTGGAAAGGCTGTAATCAAAAGTAGTCATAATTTTTGTTATAACATCTAATTACACTTGTAAATTTAAAATTAAATAATATATAACTATTTTTTGGGATCCTAATCTAAAATCTTCAATCGTTAGGTAATTTTTTAGTACAAATGTTTTCAGAAGTTTGAATATTGGAATATGATCAAATTTATAAGGTCGCATTATTAGAAGTTAAAGAGAACCAAATAAGTTTATAAAAGCGCAGGGCATATACCCTAATGCCATAAGCGATTTAATCTCTCATAAATAGTCTCATAAATGATCTCAGGTTTGAAATTCCAGCAAGTAGAAAAGACAACTGAAGTATTAGGTTAAAAAGGAGTAGCCATTGGTTTCCCATCTAATCAAAATTCCCCAATTTCGTTAATGTCAGTTTTCTTTTCATGATGGAGAATTTGGCCAAAATTAAAGGAAAGGTCGGTAAAATGTGTTGTAAAATGATTTAGTTTGACTTCTACCAAATCGATTTTGAAAAAAGAAAAATTATGTATGCGGGTTATGACTTATCACACAACCCATAAAAATAAAATAAAAAATAAATCATGACTGATGTGTTGTTTGGTCAATGTATTAATAGGTAGGAATAATTTGGCATATCTCCAAAAAAAAAAAAACTAGGATGGTAGGAATTTGAAATTCAACACCTTTTTCCTTTTCTAAATGGGAAGTTATCCTCTCCAATGCATGGCGTGCAACATTAATTTCTTTGGTTCCCTAAATTTACTCTTCTTGTAACTTCACCTAGCACTTCTTCTATCTATTTTTTTTTTTATTTTTTTACTTTTCAATTTACAAAATTATGAATCAAAATACATATGCCTAGGATTTTCAGTCCTTAAATACTTAATGATATCTTTTTTATTATAAATGAGGAAAAAAATCCAAAAACAACATAAATGATATTAAAATTGGCACCATTTTAGCCTATGAAACACCAATCAACTCATTTTGTAGGAGCGAAATAACCATTTGAGAAGGCACCGTAGACTCCGTTACCTCTCTATCAAAGCTCTAAAATTCATTAGCAAGTCAATTCGCTATCCTATTTGCCTCTTAGTAGTAAATATGCTGGATTTTAGTCGCATTTCAAGGAAAAAAAAAACCTCATTTCAATTTGTATTCAAATATCTGCTCTAGATATTATATATCATTTTCTTTAGGGACTAAATTATTGACAGAATATTATTTAAATACTAATCAATATGTAATAACTTAATTGATTTATATGATAATTTTTTTATTGGTTCGCTACGTAAATAAAGCTATGGATCTTATTTAAATAGAAATCATCATGTAGGTACACTAATAACTCAAGAGCTCTAATATTTTATTAT
Organism: Triadica sebifera; assembly: GCA_023653625.1. Classification (NCBI taxonomy): domain Eukaryota; kingdom Viridiplantae; phylum Streptophyta; class Magnoliopsida; order Malpighiales; family Euphorbiaceae; genus Triadica; species Triadica sebifera. Next base: position 7,224,085 of record CM042913.1, read on the forward strand.
TATTAAATATATAAAGTTTGAGAAATTATATTTTATAACTTTGTGGGCGGAAGTGTCTCGAGTTTTTCTAATGGTTTGAGATCAAATTAAATATATGTGGATGAAAATATTATATTTTCAGCAAAAAGTGTAGAGTACTACGACCAATAAACTTTAATTCAATTATATTATTTTGATTATCAATGTTATAAGATATTATATTAAATATTTCGAAAACTCCATATATGTGACGAAAAAAATGTGTAGAGTAGTAAGAGTATCCTATCTACTTCTATTTTATATTTAAAAAATGTGTGGTTTTTTTTTCATTTGAATTTATAATAAATGATTAGATTAATTTTAAAATATACTTATCATTTATGCGATGTATATCTTGAAACAAAAAGAACGTTCCCTAATTGAAACGTGTCTAGAAGTATTTCCTAAGCCTAAGTTACTTCTGTTGTTTTTAACTCATTTAGGAAATACTCAAATGAACAGTATATAGAAATTGTTTATTATAATATAAAAAAATTTGATTTCAGAAGTATTACTCCACCCATTACATAAAAATAAGTTTTTTTATATTTTATATAGATTTAAAAATTAATTAATATGATTGAAAATAATTTCAAGCGCGATATTAAAAAATTAAGAATAATAATTCATAGTTATTGATGACAAAATATGTAAATAAAAAAATATAAAATATTTTAAAAATTAATTATAAAAAATATCATAAATTAGATAAATACAAAAGAAAAAATTATGAATTAAAAAAAATACTAATAATACTATTTTTTAAGATATTATTCAATACTTATTTTCTGATTGGTAGGTGAGATAAAAGAACAATCTAAAAATAAGAGGAGAAAATATTTTTCTTATTTTTGTTACTAATCAGGAGACGAGTTTCGAAAAATATTTTTAGTATACTTAAAAAATAAATTATTAATTGTATAAAACGTCCCAATTCTAAATTATTGCGTTATGTGTTAGTCAGATATAAATAAAAAAATGTTGGGAAGTGAGTGTGACTCATGAGTGTCGACAAAAAAATGTGGGCATTCAAAAAAAAAATTGTGTTGACAAAATTCAATATGGTCCAATGGATTTGCTAGATTTAATTGTTTTAATTAAGATGTTTAAAAGTGGATTAGAGTGTCCGACATATAATAAATGATGTTTAAGCACATGTAGCCGACTTCGTTTACAAGTAACTTATTCTTTATTACCAATAATTTCTTATATATTTGCTATATAATTAGTATATATAATCAAAATTTAATTCATTAAATAAAATAATAAATTTTATAAATTAAAATTTTGATAATATAAATCAATTATATAACAACTGTTTGTTTAAAACTGCTTTATTGATCCTTCAATATTGGATTTATATGATGTAATCATAAGATTTAAGTCCCCATTTCTTAACAAATATTTTCCACTTTATCCTAAAGTCCTAATTATTACAATTATAACCACACGCCCACTTTATGCTAATTATTCCTTTACCGTTAGGTCAAGGAGGCAATCAAATTACTTATTAAATTAAGTTTTGTTTTAACCAAAAAATACTTCAAATTAATTAATACTTCAATTGAATATCACCCAATCGTTAGCATAAACATTAATAGAAAAACAGATTAATATTCTAATTAAGTTACAGTTAATAATGCTAGGAATTAGAAGAGTTATTTTCGACTAACTAATTGTTTAAGTAATCATAAGAAAATTCAATAATGATTAGAAAATCTAAAGTGGAAAAGGCACGCATGCATAATAACTTCTAATGAAGCTCACAAATTAAGAATATAATTTCATTGACTACATTTCAGAGTGTGCTTTTCAACTTTATATATGATGAAATCTAAAATGTGTCAACCTTTTCTTTTAATCTTTTTTTTTTTCATAAATATCTTCCATTATTTTTTAACTTTTTCACTAATTAATTTTTCTTAATTACATGGTTAATTCATGTTATTAAATTAGAAATTTCCCTTCATTTGCGCTCTATATGTCAAAGCAATCTTGACTTAATAAGAACTTTACCTAGCTAGCTGCAAGAGCTCAATATGTGCCCAGAACCAATCATGCATATCCTCTTACAAACATGATAATCAAACTTAAGATTATTAGGACCCACTTACTAGGGAAGTGTTATTTTCTTAAAATTCCAGTTATATATATATATATATATATATATATATATATATATATATATATATATATATATATATGACATTTTGATGGTTAAACTACATTATTTATCCATCCATATATACTATTCTTTTAATTAAGATGTCAAAAGTTAATATTTCAGTTTAATACACTAAGTTATGATAATTACCCATTAAACTTTAACCATTGAAAGCTCTCTTTATATTCTTTATAAAAAAGAAAGCCTATGAATTATGAGTTAAAATAAATAGTATAAATTATGGGGAAAAAATCATAATTTGGTCTCTGAATTTAATGAATTTGTGCTGAGTAAATATTTTAATTAAAAATATATTCAATTAACTCTCTTAACTAACAAATTTATTTAATCGAATCCCTTTATAGCTATCAATTTTGAGCTAATTTTGTACAAATTTATGAACATTTAGTAGGTAATTAGTGATAGTTAAAAGATTATGTTTAACATTATAAAACACATTATATATGACTTAATTGATTTTAATTTTTTTATGTTTAGCAAATATATTTGAGTTGACAATTAACATTATAGTCCAAATAAAATATTAATAACCTGTTATAAAAAAGTAATTATTAAAAATAGGTCTAAGTAAATTATTATAATGCGTATTACTTTATGGTTCTGGATCTAATATTATTTGGATTGAGAAGGCCATTGAGACCATGTGATGGAAATATCCTAGCCATTAGTGAGTAGATATATAGATAGACACGCACAAAGGTTATATCTTTCATCTTTAATTTACATTACAATTCTTTTTTATCCATTGAAAATAATAAATATTCAGAGGAAGAATCATAAATCATTTGTGGCAATTGCAATTGAGAGTCTGAGACAATTAGCTGCCTTTTGATCGGTTTATAGCCAATAATGGAATTGAATGTTAAAAATGCAAATAAAGGATGGGAATTATTAAACAATGTGATTTGTTTTAGGTGAAATATTATATATATAATATTGAGTTTTAATCTCATTTTTAATGCTTTTTCTATTTAAGTAGGACTAAAAAGAAAAAAATAAATCAATCAAGGGGCCTTAATTGTTATTCTTACTCATGAGAGTTCTCAAGTTCGAGTCTGCTCACCATCATCCACTAATATTGGTGAGAGTGCATCACTTTTATGGTAAGTGTGATAAAATAGTTAACTCATGTCGTGTAGTCCACAACCTATTAAATCTCTTAATGAATGAAAAAAAGAAAGAAAAAAGAAAAAAAGAGGGATAGTCACCATCATCCACCAATATTAGAGGGAGTGTATCACTTTTATGGTGAGTGTGAGGAAATAGTTAATTTCTATAGTAAAGTTCACAACCTATTAAATCTCTTAATAAATGAAAAAAAAAAAAAGAAGAAGGATAGGGATAGTCGTCACTATCCACTAATATTGATGGAATTGTATCACTTTTTTAGTGAGTGTGAGAAAATAGCTAACTTCTGTAGTGGAGTTTACAACATTGAATTTCTTAATAATGAAAAAAAGAAAGAAAAAGAGATCGTCTTGGATTTTGGACACTAATTTCAGCCTAACATTAAATAATGTTTAACAAATCAATGTAAAAAAAAAATAATTATTTTTGAAAATATCATTATAACAAAAGAAAGAAAAATGAAAAAAATAATAATTAGGGTGGGTTTGCTCGGAAGTTGTACTTAGGGCTGATCCATCTCTGGCCAGCCCATATTCTTAATGGCCCCATCTGCCCATAATGCCATATTCGCAATTAAAATAAGTGTGGATTTTTGCGGAAAAAATCAAATATTTTTAATTTATACAAATACCATTTCTTTTATCTATGATTTAAGGAAAAATAAACAAATTTTGCACCAAAATAGAAAAAAAAATTAAGAAGAATTATTCATAAAATGATTTAACTCTGAATTAGCTGGAAAACTAGGTCTTTTTTTTTTTATCACTTCAACTTATTATTATTATTATTATTATTATTATTATTATTATTATTATTATTCCCACAAATATCTCAGCTATTAATATAATCATAGCTGCATTTTGTATAAATTGCAGCATTTCACAAGTTTTAGAGCAAGTTTGGTATAGCTCATCTAGGAATAATAATCAATATTTTATTACAAATTTGAGTTTGATAGTTAAAATATTTAATAATAAATTTTTAATTTTTATATAATATTCACAATATTTCAAATTTATTGGTATTTTGAATTCTTTCGGTTGCTTTTTCAATAAAATGTTTTATATTTCTAAAAATACCCTCAATAAAATTAGACTAAACATAAAATTAGAATTCCAATTTTTATTACATGAATATATAAAAAATATATTAAAATTCTAAAATACCAATGTATGAATAAAATTTTATTTCCTACGAAATTATATTCTTTTGGAGTATCAAAGATACCATTAAGACTTTGAGATTCTTTGCAATTTTTTTTAATAGTCTGTCTCACATTCTTCTTTTCCATAAAATTGCCGAATTTTAATTACATATTCACAATGAGTTAATTAGTAAACATTTTATTTGTGAAAACAATTATACAATTAATGAAAATGATGTATGGAGTAATGAGGTACGTTACTTACACAGTATTACTCAAAACTTCTTTTTTTTTTTTCTAAAAAAAAAAGTGTTTGGGCTTAGATCGAAAATGAGATTCATCCAATGAGTCCAATGCACGTGACAGATTGAAAATATATTGACATTTAAAACTTAAAAAGCCCACCAAACAACTCACCACAATTATATTATGAATCTTGATGCATGAAGTTTTGTGTCATTAATTGGTATGATATTATTTTCTTTTTCATTGTATTCAATGTATTTTTCTTCTACTTCTTATTTTATTTTCTTCTTCTTATTCACAAAAATTAAAAAAAATTACACATTTTAAGTTTGTTTTTAAAGAGAAAAAAATAATTTTTAATTTGATTCAATTTTTAGTATTTTTTAAATATTGTAATGATTGTTATTATTGTTTGGGATAAAAATATATAATTTTAATTTTTTTGTGAAAAAAATGATAAAAAATGAAGATATTCAAACTAAAAATGAATAATATAGAGATAAAATTAAATTATTGGAGATTGAAGAAGATGAATTTGATAAAAATAATAAACCTGCAAGTGATGAATCTGTAAATTTAAAATGATAAACCTATAGTTTCAAAAGGATAAACCTGCAAGTTTAAAATGATAAATCTGTATGTTATAAACGATGAATCTATAAGTGATGAAGCAGTAAGTTATAAACGATGAATCTGAAAAATTTAAATTATGAACCTGTAAAATCTAAACGATAAACATGTAAGTTATAAACGATTAAAATGTAGCTTCAAAAAAGCAAACATACAAGTTCAAAAAAATGAATTTGTAAGTTATAAATGATAAATTTGTAAGTGATGACAACAGGTTATAAACGATAAACTTGTATCTTCTGAATGATAAATCTGCAAGTTCAAAATGATGAATCTGTATCTTATAATTGATGAACTTTTAAATTTAAAATGATGAGTCTGTAAGTCCAAAATGATGAATCTATAAATTCAAAATGATGAACTTGTAAATTATAACCGATAAACTTATAAATTAAAAAACGATGAACCTATAAATTATAACTGATAAATTTATTTTATATTCATTAATTTACAAAAATTTAATTCTATAAAAATACATATTTTTGTGAATGAATAAAATATATAATGCAACATGCGTTCAGATCCATAATATAATAACCTACGATACACATTGTTGTGGTTAAATTTAAACAACTTATTACGAGGACACTTGAGTTTTCGCCATTCACTATTAAGATCCCCTTTGATTGATCATGTTGGACTAATCTTAATTATTTATTTATAAATGATTGATTAGTGTTAAATTTAATTAAATAACTCATTTATTTTAAAATTTTTATAAAGTTTAATTCTTACCAATTTAATTCATTTATAAGTAAAAAAATGGTTAAAATCACTCTAAATATTTACCTTACTAATTTCGGTCTTTGAATAGCATTGTAATGCCTTTTTTTTTTTGAAATAAAAATTTGATTACTTATTCACAATGAGTCATTAAATATTGTTTTCTTTCAATAAATTGCATTCACGGTCCCTGAAATTTGGGTCATTAAATATTTATTTTCTAAATTGTATTTATTTTGGAGTCATTAAAGATTAGTATTTTGAAGGTTTTTTCCTTTTACTAGGCATAAAATTGTGAGTAGTAGGATTAATGTGTTTAATACATTAATCAACCAAAATAAATGAATTTCATAGATTCCATAATACCAAAATGAAAATCTGTCAATGTCCATTGTCCATGATATTGCTCAGCTGAAGTAAAATTTTCCAGGTCGAAAATAATTTCATTAGGCTCTTTAAATGTAATTTGAAAGGTTATGCCCTTAAGTCTTAAGGAATGTAAGAGGTGAAATTAAATAATGCCTCGGATTCTAGGGACGTACATTGCTTCAACTCAAATCCAACCAAATAATACAAATCTTACATATTAAAATGATAGTACTAGCCCAAACATTGAGCAGAAGTAGCAGCACCTAACATTTTCACTAAATTTTGCAGGCACATGTAAAGAAACTGAACCACTGAAAAAAAAAACTGACAATTTCTGCCAAATTTTTTCTTTTCCAATATCACCATTTTATTTTTAACCTTCTTTTAGTAGGACCCCAAATTTTTCACCAAAATCACCTTTCCCTTTCTTTCTCCTATGCTTCTCCCCTTTCCTGAATGATTCAATGCACATATGATTGCTATTTTGTATTTTTTTATGGAAAGAATATAGGCTTCTTTTTTCCTTACACCCTATTCAAATAATTTTTCTGATACTTTATCACATCTCACAAAGTGTAAATGTGATTGGAATTTGATATATAACATTTGCAATGTATAGGGGAAAGAAATGGAGAAATTGATTCTTCCTTTGTTTCTCTTTGTGACAGATGAAATACACATAATGTGGCATTGCTTTAGCAAAAATAATTATGACCAATCCAATAGTAAAGGAGAATGGACAGTTTGGAAATATCCAATTATACATGCAGAAAGCAAATAAAATTAATAGCAGCAGAGGATGGACAGTTTGGAAAATCCATTTGTATATACATTATAATATGCACATAGTGCACCACTTCCATTAATTTTCAAACACATGCTTATGCTTTACATCTAATTAAACTTTTCAACCCATATCTCTGCCTTTTGATATTGTATATATAAAATTATTGATACCATTTGCCTAAAATGAATGTGTCTCTCTTCATTTTATTTAAATTAGATTAAGTATAGTTTTTGTTGCTGTTTAACTGCCCTATGATTCATGTGGGCCGCGGAAATAGAATACTAAATAGAAAAGGAAAGGGAAGAAGATGGTGGTTGATCTCATCTTGAACTGAAAATCACACCACTTTACTATGCATGCACATGCAGTGGGGGAGAAAGCACAGCTAGAAAGAAAAGTTTTTCTTGTTTGAGGACTTGTGGATTTTGCTTTTTGTGTACTATAAAGTAAGAAAACTTACAAAAATAAAAAGATAGGCAACTACATAAACAATAGAAGTGCTTATGAACCATTAGATAATTAATAATATAACACTTGCTACCCCATTGGAAATGGGTGGTTTGATAGTTCTCAAAGATACAGTCTCCACATTCCCATATCTACAACTGTCATCATCATTCCAAAAGAGAAAATTAAGAAGAAAAAAATCGGAAACATAAGGTTAATGGGACCCCAAACATAATTACCAACCAACTAGGCCATGTTGCTTGCTTATCAAAATCTTCCCTCTTAATGTTTTCATATGTGATGGTGCTGTAGCTGCAAGAGTCTAGAATATGCCCCGTCAGCTCGGCTAATTAATTCCGCGTGGCTGCCTTGCTCGACAATTCTTCCATCTTGCACGACTCCAATACAATCCACTCCACGAATGGTGGATAGACGGTGAGCCACAAGCACGGTGGTGCGGCCTCTCATTAGCCTCTCAAGTGCTTCTTGTAGCACACATTCTGATTCCGCATCAAGTGCACTTGTAGCTTCATCTAGTAAAAGAATTGTTGGGTCTTTAAGAACTGCCCTTGCAATTGCAATTCTTTGTTTTTGTCCTCCAGAAAGCTGAACTCCTCTCTCACCAACTGGTGTTTTGTATCCATCAGGCAATGCGCTAACAAAACCGTGCACATTGGCTGCACGAGCCGCTTCAATTACTTCGGCTTCTGTTGCACCATCTTTTCCATAGGCAATGTTATCAAATATGCTTGCTGCAAAGAGGGCTGGCTCTTGTTGCACTAATCCAATTTTAAGCCTCAGGGACTTCAAATTCAATCGTCGAATATCCTTCCCGTCAATCATTACCTTTCCAGCGGTTGGATCATAAAACCGCTCAATCAATGCAATCACAGAACTCTTTCCGCACCCACTAGCTCCAACAAGGGCCTGGCTTTGGCCAGCTCGGATTCTTAGGTTTAGGTCTTTGAACACTGGAACATCAGGTCTTGAAGGGTATGCAAAATCAACATGTCTAAGCTCAATTTCCCCACGCATTGATTCAACAGGTTCGGCTTCAGGATCATCTGGGTCAATCCTAGTGGAACGGTCTAATATTGAAAATACAGAACCAACAGCTTCTCCACCCCTTATAATCTCTGGAGCGAGGCTAACAGTTTCTGCAACTGAATTAGCAGTGATGACCAGGACTACAAAAACCTTAATAACCTTAGAGAATGTGGATACCCCCTTGCTAACCAGATGAGCACCGTACCAGAGAATGAGAGCTTCAGAGACATAGAGAGCAAGCTGAGAAAGGCCAAAGAGGAGGCCAGATGTTTGACTTTTGCGAAGGCTTCGAAGCTGAGGAACACGAAGCTCATGGCAGAACAAAGAGAGGATTTTATTTTGTGCATTGAAAGCTGCAACTGTTCGGATATTGCTCACTCCCTCACCGGCAATCATGCTAGTCTTTGCATGAGCCTTGGCTGTGTCTCCAGCAAACCCCTTGAGAGAGAGTTGCTGTATCGTGAAAAAAAAGAATAACAAAATAAACAGTCAATCAGATCAGTAATTTTCTGATAAAATGTTTACATCAAAGAAATTTATGCCAATCAAATACAGTCTCATAATTTTGGAAAACATAATGCAATTGTGTAATTCAAGGTCATCTCATTCCAATTAAATAAGATTGTTTAGACGCAATCAAACTATGATGTACACATGCATCAGCTAGTTATTCAAATAATGGAGAGCTATGAGTTAGAAGTCATTTCCACTTGGTCTCAAAGGTTAAAAGACTCGAAAGATGAAGCACTAGCTCCTTTGAAAATTTTCATATTACCAAAAGACTATGAGATTGTTATGTAATTTATAATTTTTAGGTCTTGCTTATTTCCATTATTCAGGTCAAGAAGAGAGCCTTCACTATCCTAGTGAGAATAACTGTTGGGAGCTTTAAAATGATTGTACACTCAACTGTGAAAGGCTGCAAGGACCCACTAGGAAGTAAAGCCAAGAGAGGCTATAAAGCCCCCTCTTATATGCATATCATATGAGATATCAAGGACATTGACCATTGACCACTGCATACTTCAGGAAAATCTTCAAGCAATAAATTAATCTATACACTGTGCATAAAGCATGCGCAGAAGTTAGTGGCCTTTGATGAAACTCCATACAGTTGGGACAACTAAACAGATCCTAAACCCACCCCACCCCACCCCCAATCCTTATCAAGTCTTCAGGCCCAAAACGACAAGGCCAATACCCCAATACGACAGTAATGCAAGAAATTTTGATTTTACTGTCTCACTACCATGCTACTATTCACTCTGTCACCCCTGACACTCCAAGAAAAACACAAAAATGACCCAGAAATTTTTTTAAGAAAAAAAAAGAAAGAAAAAGTAGAAGATAATATCTGCCAACAAATGTGTCATAAATAATGTGATTCACGGGCCAAGAATCTATTGAAGAACTCGCTCGGTGGCATCCATCTAGTAGAGCATATAACGGAACAAAGCACTGAAAGCTCATGCACCTAGTACTGCATGGTGCAGTGTCGGTGCCTGCTAAAAATTCCAATAGGTGGAGAAAATGAAAGTCCAACGAAAGAAAACAAAACAACAGCTGATATTTTGGCTGGAGATAACAAATCTAAAGAGAAGAAGTGGTCTTAAGGTCATGGCCTCGAGAAGTTAAAAAATGCTAAATCAGAAACTGAAAAACACTTTGTTTCTCAGTGGCATGGAATTTGATAAAGAAAAGTTATTATAGAATCTTATTATATTAAAATAAATGTATGCCAACATATATTAATGTTTGGGTTTTTGAGGAGTTGGCGGTGCATGTGCTGTGTATTTAAGAGCGACGCGTTCTAGTTTCTTAGCTTTTGTCGTTTAATGATGAGGAGCAGTGAAGTTAGATTACACATCAAAAATAAGTTGTACAACTTACCAAAAAACAAAGTTGTACAAAATATTATTAAATTATCGATTTTCGATTTTACCCTTTTGCCCTTATTGCACCAAGAAAATGTTTAAAGTCGAAAACTTTATGGCTAGTTAGAGTTGGACGGTCGGACCAACTCACTTAACATGAACAAAAAATTGAAAGAGATTGAAAAACAAAAACAAAACAAAAAAGCTTGCATTTTTGTTTTTGGTAAAATATCACGTTTTAAACTTACCTGAGCAAAGTTGGCAAGGACAAGAAGGGGGAAGGTAGCCAAAATGAGAAGGGATACCCTCCATTCCACAATGAAAGCAACTATGAATGAAGTGAGAAGAGAGGTCATGTTTTGTAATATGACTGAAATTCTCTCAGCTATTGCAGATTTTACGTCTGCTGCATCCGTAGCTAATCGAGCTGCAACAAGGCTGGAGTTGTGCTCTTCCTCATCGAACCATCCGACTTCATTCCTCAGAATTGCTGAAGTAAAACAAATGCAAAATAGAATTTATTATAATCAGGATATGTCCTAAACCAATGACAATTTTAAATGACACAAAAACTTGGCTACAGAATAACAATTCATTTTACCTGCAAGCATCATTCTTCGCACTCTTGTAGTGAGGTTCTCTCCCATAATACTGAAGAAATAATGCTGAATCAAATATGCTACAACAGCATAGAGGCCAGCACCAATGTAAATGAAGACATACTCCTTTGTCTTCCTCTCCATGGAGGCAGGATTTCTATAGTAGAAAACCTCAATCATGTTGCTCATTACTATGGCAAAGGTTGGACCAATAAAACCAGAAAGTACAGATCCTATTGCACCCATTATAGAATATGGCCATTCAGGAGCATTTAGCTTGAGCAATCTGCAGAAATAACCATCAGGTGCTGGATTTTTACGGTCGGTTTCAGCATTTGATGTCATCTCAATGCGGCCATCAGCACCAGTACTATAAGAATAGCTCAAGTTCCGTAAACTGCCAGAGCGTAGGCTTAGAGACTTGGTCGAAAGTGAATGACTTAGACGTGATGAACGTGACCGGCGAGTTGATAAATTTGCAAAGTCTCTATTTCTCACCATTTCTTGGAATCGGATTAATGAAGCATATGATCCTCCTTTGGCAATCAATTCTTCATGAGTTCCTGTCTCAACAACTTGTCCTTGCTGAATGACAGCAATTGTATCAACATTTCTAATAGTGGATAGTCGATGTGCAACAACTACAGTTGTTCTTCCAACCATAAGTCGGTCCAATGCTTCTTGAACGATGCTCTCAGAACCTGCATCAAGGGCACTGGTTGCTTCATCAAGGAGGAGGATCTTCGGATTCTTCAGCATAGCTCTAGCAATTGCAATTCTCTGTTTTTGTCCACCAGATAGTTGCACTCCTCGCTCTCCCACCTGGGCCAGGAAAATAAAGTAATAGGTGAAATTGAGTTTTGGCCAATTCACTAATTCTCTTCAGTTCTTTTACCTCATAATAATGAAGGCAAGAATTACTGGAGTGGGAAGCCTTAGATGAAAACATTTACACAACTAACTATAATGAAATCATTTTTCTGCTATTTTGGCTTACAAATATAGACCTGAGTGTTATAACCATTAGGAAGCAAGGTAATGAAGCTATGAGCATTTGCAGCCGAAGCAGCAGCTTCCACTTCATCCATTGTTGCATCTGGCTTTCCATAGAGAATGTTCTCAAGTATGGTGGTTGCAAAAAGTGCTGGTTCTTGGTTAACCAACCCAATCTGATCCCGTAACCACCTTAATTGCAGAGTCTTTAAATCCACATTATCCAGCAAAACTTGCCCTGATCACCCAACAGAAATATCAGCAAACAACCGTGGCTATAAAATCTCAATCTTTCAACACAAAAAAAAAAAATTAATTACCCTGATTAGGATCATAAAACCTCTCGATCAGAGAGACAACAGTACTTTTGCCCGATCCACTACCACCAACAACAGCTACAGTCTTCCCGGCAGGAAAGAAAATTGAAAAGTCACGGAATATGATTACATCTGGCCTTGATGGGTAGCTGAAAGTCAAATTTTTGAATTCTATGTTCCCATTAACCTCAGCCAAGCACTTCCCATCAGAAGGATCTTGAATTATGGTAGGCTTTTGCTTAACAATCTCCATCAACTTGTATCCGGCTGCTTTACCTTTGCTAAATGCCCCAAGATTTGAAAATGACTGACCCAAACTCCTGTAACAGCCAACATTATTTATATATTATTATCAAGCTCTATTCTTAATTTATCCTAAAAAAAGTTATAATTCTGGCATTTTAAGTAATCTGATATTTACATGCCACCAACAATGGCAGAAAAAATTGCTGTGAATGCCTTCCCTCCATCGGTTTGTCCATTCCTGATAAAAACCCCAGCATACCAGAACACAAGGGCCCATGACATGCATGCTATTCCATAGGTACATCCTAGTCCCAAACCTTTGGCCATTCCTGCTTTGTACCCAAGCTTTAAAGTGTTTTGTATTGCATCTGAATATGAATTTAGGGCTTTGCTCTCACCAACGTACGAGTAAACTGTCCGAACTTGGGCAATGGCCTATTGAGAAAGTAGACAATTTAGATACCCGAAAAGAATGCAGAATACAGGAAAAACCAGCTCAGTAAATGCATGTCTAGCATTAAAAATTGAACAGCATCTTGAAACTATGCTCTTACTGCAAAATTTAACAAGCAACATTTTTGGGCCAAAATGACAAAATTGAATTCAAGATTGCATCAGTAATTAAATAATCCAAAGAACACTAAAGTAAAGAAAAAGCCAATGGCTAGTTTGGAAGTTGCAAATGCAAAACCATCATATGATGCACAAAGTGAATAGCTAGTAGCTTTCCAATGCTTGTACAGAATATACAAAGAAACTAACATGATATCAAGACAGCTGTGTTTTCTCTGTCATTAATTGTTAGACTGAATCAAGACAAGATATAGAACGTATGATACCCACTACCCAAAGAGAAGGGTACCACACAAATCAACAAAGCCTCCAAATTGAAACAGCTTTTTTCTATGAAAAAAAATGGAAGATTTACACAATTCAATGCACTTCAACTACCCATTAGGCTAGAAAACCTCACCTGCTCGGCAATTATGCCCGCTTGTGCATAGGATTCACGGCTCTTGGAGGTCAGGCCAGTGAGAGTATAAGCATATAAGCCGCCGGCAAAAGCTATACCCGGTATCACTGCCACACTTAGTAATGCTAATCTCCATGCTGATACAAAACCAACCACTAGCCCAGCTAGAAATGTTGACAGATAATGTATAAAGTTCCCCACCTTACATTCACAAATGATAGAACAAAATTTAGAACGTTAATCTGCTTTTTTTTAAATAATAATAATAATAATAATAATAACTATCAATAATCAAATCAGAAAAACACAACATGGAAGGATGCGCACGTTAAGTCAAACTTGCTAACGTGCGCCAGCCAAAGAGAAGTAATTTGACTGTGCGCCCGCATTGATCCTACAAATTTGTTTTCCAGCGATTTAACCCCAACCTAACTCCAGATTTTGCCTCCACATGAAAACCCAGAGAGAGAGAGAAAATAATTTTTTTTGGTACAGAGCGAGAGAAGTAATTTAATGAACCCATCAAAGAAGAGAGTAGATGGAGAAAATAGGAAAGCGAGTAAGAAAATAACGGGAAGAAGCAATAAATACCTTCTCACTAATGGCATCTTGGACAAGAAGAGTGTCCGTTGAGACACTGAAGACGATATCCCCAGTTCTCGCATCCGTGTCAAAGAACCCAACGTCTTGTTTCAACACTGCTTCAAGATACTTCTTCCTCAGTGTACCCACTTGCCTCTCCCCAGTATACATCCAGCATGCAATCTCTGGTTACAATCCCACCATTTTCAAACACTTAGTTTTAATTATTTAATTAGCATACAAGAAAGAACAGACAGATAGTATTGGAAGATAAAGAAAGGCAAGTGATGAAATTGACAAGTGAAGACTGAAAGATAGAAAAAAGGACGAAAGGTCAGTCCGTGGACCACGTGGGTTAAGCTTTTTGCAGCCTCCCCGGTCCGATGTGAACAGGGTACACGAGTCCCATTTTGTTCTGTTCTGGGCCATAGGGTGCATCATAAACGCCCCAAGTGTGATTCTCTTTGATTCACATATATCACCTTCTCCATTCTTAAAAACAAATGAAAGAAACAAAAAAAAAGTTGCTTTTAAAGTGTTCGTTTTTTAATTTACCTGCGTATGAAGATAGGCACACAACCAGGCCAAGATACACAAAATATAGAGCATACTGCAATCATCAAAAAACAAATTGAATAAATAAATGGAAACAGATCTCTTAGATCTAAAATTAGTAATTTGAGAAAGAAGAATTGAAATCTAACAAAACCTTAGAGACTTCGTGGGTCATTTTAGGCAAATCGGATTGGTTCTTTCCAAACCCATTAACCATCTCACCAAATAGCAAGAAGAACACCGGCATTGAAGAGCCATGAACAATAGCTCCTATGCTACCAGAGATCATAAGTAACCAATCATACTTATCAGCAAATGAGAAAAGCTGGAAAAATGGCAAGCTTTGTTCTTTCTTCTTCTCTGCATCTGGTAATGATGCTTTAGCAGTCTCTGTGTTTTCTGCTGCCATTCTGCTTCAACAACCCAATAAACACCCTCACCCTTCAATGGCGAAGAATAAACCTTTATGATACAAATTGACTGAGAGAGATTCTAAAGTGGATATTGAGTGATAAGAAGTTGTGGGTTCATTGCCATTGAAGGAGAAAGAAGAGATCTGACGAGCTACAGATTAGAAAGAGAAACAAAAGTGTGTGAGTGAATGAGTGAGTGTGTAGAGTGAGAATATATTTGGACCAGTGGTCATAGAGGGGAAGAAAGAAATGAGCTTTTGAAGGAAGACAGTCGGGAGGAGTTTTATAGAGGAGAAATTTAACTGTGCTCTGTGAGTGTGTGTGTGTGTTGAAAAGAACTGAAAAAATAAAATAAACTATTATTTTTGATCCAGGTTAAGGGGAATCTCATTAACTCTGTGGACTGTGGAGTCCTACTTGGGTTGTCTTGGTTTCTGTGCCATAAACTTATATATATATATATATATATATATATATATATATATATATATATATATATATATATATTGTATTTGAAACTCATCAAGAACAATTTTTACATGTATGCATATATGTGTAATCTAAAATGACTAATTTAACAAAAATTATTCTAAAAGAATAATAATTTTTTAATTAGAAAATGAATAATTTCTTTTGATTTTCCTCTTTGTTTTCTCTGTTCCCCTCTTTCGCACTTCACATCCTCCCTCCTCTTATCTCTTGGCTTCGTGCCCTGTATCTCTTAGTGAAAAAGAATTGTTTACATTTATTCCAATCTACAAATATCCAATATCGACTTATTTCAAGACTATAATTCATAACTTATGTTTAATACTATATGAAAACGTTGGTAAATGGCAGTAAAAAAAGTGCAAATATCTTTTTTTTTATATTACTTTTTTTATTTTTTATGCTATGAAATTTATATTAGAATAAATTAAAATAAATAAAGTATTTGTGTTACTTAAAAAATAAAAATATAATATTTTTGATATAAAATATTTAATGTCATTACTTATTAGTAAAGATTAGGACGAATGGACGTTATAGCTCCCAACATTTTTTTTCCTTAAATTTACATGTATAATAATTTAAATTAAATATTGTTCCCTGAATTTATTTTAAAAATTATCTTAAATTGTATTATTTTATTCAAATAAGACTCTTAAAGTGATTTTATTTACTTTATTGTCTTTTTTTACTCAAATAACTAGCAATACACTGTATAAAATTAAAATTATATTGTAGGAAAATTATAACAAAGAACCAGTATATGTCTTTTTATAATGATCTATGCATAAATATGAAAAAAAATTTCATAAAAATGCATTAATTAATTCATCAAACCATATTAATTGTTTTCTCAGTACTTACCATAAATTTCAAAATCTTATAAAATATATTATTTTTTTAATTCACAATTAAAATTTTTTAATATTGATATGAGATCGATTAGAATAACAAAAATATAAAATAAAGAATTTGTGTATTAAATTGATTCCATTTGTGGAAAATTTTATATTATTTTTTTAATAAATATATTTACATACTAATCAATTATAAAATAGCATATTTTGATTCGGGCCCTTAAATATTCAAATTTACGTCCTTCCCTGGTAAAGATTAGTATTTTATAAATTTATAAATTTGTCTTTATATGAAAAAAAATAAATACTAATTAAGGATTCAATAACAGAGGGACGAAAAAAATTTACGAAATAGGCATAGTTGACGTTGTTACTGAAATATAATATTATATCAAATACATTAGTTTTGTCTTTATTGATAGGAAATAAAAGTTTACCTTTTTTTTTTTTTTGAGAGACTAAAAAGAAAACGAATGATAATTTAGAATAAATATCTATAATAAAAAGGATCAAAATATATACTTTTTGTCTAATTTAATTTATTTATGTTATTGCGTGGCATTGACGCTGACAATGAGAATGTGAGATTGTCCAAAATTAACCACTTAATCAAGATTCAATCGACATCAACCCCAAAAAAAAAAAATAATGGAATAAATAGTTGATTCGATATATATCTTTCATTATATATTTTTTAATATTTTCTTAATACAAAGAGTCTCGATATTTTACGCTATTTGTATCATAATTAAAATTCAAGAAAATCCTTTGTATATAACTATTTAGATTTATCCAATTTTAATATAGTATTAAATTTACAAAAAAAATTAATCGCCGCGTGACTATAGAATATGTAATTAAAATATGAGAACTAAAAAATAGAGAGGTTCATATCAAAAATTAAATAAATTTTTAACTCAAAAAATAATAAAAAAATTTATACACATAAAAATGATGAATTAAACAGATAAGAACTCAATCAAAGCCAGTTGCATTTGAAAGAGATTATTAAAGATAATTCCACATCTAAAATTTAAGAAATAGAAGAGTTTATAATAATTGTGTAACTAATTTTAGATTTATTTAAATTTTTTAAAATAACGGTAAATCCACGGTTATCAAATTCATGTATCGATGTAATTCTAAGCGAGATTATTATTATTTTTTATTAGAGAAAGAAAATCAACTTCACTGCATACTATTAATCAAAATAGATTGGTAAAACTTGCGGGCGGATCATTTAACCAAGTAGAATGAGAAACGTAAATAAAAGAAACAACAACAATGGCATGGACCATCTCCAACAAGACCAATATTATTGATCTAAAGTTTTATGGTTATATTGTTCAAGTAAACAAGAAAGATAAACTTAGCATGATTGACAGAAGCTTCGGGGAAAAAAAACAAAGGAAGAAGGGACAGAAAAATAAGTAGAATAGTAAAGAAAAACCAGAGAAGTTGAGTGAGACACCATGATTGATTAAATGCATTTGGTAAATTTTATTTCTTGTCATGGAAAATGATATATATTGACTGCCATGTGAACACAGAAAATGGGTTTGTCTTAAGAACAACTTTACGTGTGAAAGGCAAATACCTTAACAGAACACACAGTATTTGTGAATTGTGAAGATGGATTAATGGATTGAAATTTTCATATTTTCATTTCATATATTTGAGGAAAATGAATGAATGTTATTATGTTAATATAAATGAATGAGCTAATTAATATTTCAGTCAGTTGACTGACATAGCATGTGTAGAAGGCTGTTACTGAAAACATTTGATTCCAAAAATCTCAATAATTTTGCTTTATTCATCCAATTATTCCCTTTCTTTGTCACAGTTCTTTTCACCTTCTTGGATTTGCTTGGCTTTTTTGGCCTTTTTGCTTTTGCTCCCTCAAATAATTATACTTTCCACTCCACTAATCTATTTTTAATTATCTTCCTTAAGCTTCACACATTTTATTTTCTTTTTATGTGTCTTCTTTTTTTCAGCAAGAAAATAGTTTCTCAGTCAATTCCATTATTGAAAGGGTTCCATTTTTTTTTTTTGGGAAATAAAAAAGATGAAAATTTTTATCCTTTACATCATGGATATGTTGTGCACACTGCAAGAGTGGCATAACCCATGTCCCGTTGACCTATTTAATTAACTCATTTATTTATTTATTATTCGAAAGGGTATTTGTTATTAGTTAAATTCTGTTGACTTGAAAAGAAATGGTTAATTTCTTACCAAAATATGTGAATATCCCTAGTCGTGATCACTACTAATTACCACAAACTTATGTAATTGATAATTGTTTTTTTCAATGTGAAATCGGGTTGTCTAAATTCTAACAGGATATATTGTCGGTATTTTTTTTTTCTAAAAATGCTAAAATTCTTTAAGGATTTGAAAATTTTGGATGGATAAAAGAATCAATCCAAAATGACTTGAACAGAATGAATGAGGAACAAATTTGTGCAGCGGAAAATTATTTCGGAAATAAGGATTTTTAAACCCGTAAGTTAAATAAATTAAGATCAATCCAAAAAATAATTAAATTTAATAATTTGAACAACATAAAAACATGGTCTGATCCTACATTTGTTCAATATTGGAAATGTCTTTAATTACCTAAAAAATAATTATATGAAATGATTCGACTCAAATTGGTTCAATTCTAATCAACCAAATTTATCTGGTGATGCAGGGAAATTTAAAAATATTAATATACAACCATGTTAGATCTCTTATCATCAATGATGTTAGAAAAGATCTAGTGGGATTCTACTTGATTTGTATTGTAAAATTGTAATAATGATGGGAAATTTTCTTTTCCATAGTGGTGATTCTTATTAGTTATTAAAGTTGAAATTATTAATCAATAAGCTTTAATTTAACGGTACTAATCTTATTAATTAATAAATTTTAATTTAATGGTACTGATTTTGTGATAAAAATGGTGAGATTTTCGGTTTTAATCTCCGATCCGACTTGCTATACCAAAAATTTAGTAATCAGTAATATTGGCTTTGATTTCAGAAGCAACAAGAAAAGAACATAATCATACATATTATTGTTAATAACAAATAAAAATGGCCAACATCCACATGATTCATGTCCACATGCATGAGATAAATGTGATATATAAGATGACACAAAATATAAGCAAGAACAGTGCGGTGCACATACTGAATAACCTAACGGTCCACAACCTTCAAAATATATTTTTTTATTTATGAAAAAGAAAACCCAATTTTATTAATTTACATGGTGAAATTGGAAATCTCATAATAAATTTGCTAGGTCCCAATTTTCTGAACTGCATTACACCTCCATCGGAATTCTGAAACTGTAACCCTTTTTCTGTTCATTTTGGTATTGGCCACCATATTGATTCTTACATATCTAAAAGAGTTGGGCATTATATATACACATGTCCATTTACTATTTGAATAGTATTAGGTTAAAAATTTTCTTACCTGCTGGTTGAACAAAACTTATATATTTATAGTTTTTTTTTAGAAATGCTTAGATTTTAATTCATATATAAGACTTTTGATAGCATGTAATGCCAACAATGTCATGCACCTTGTAAGTTTTAAAATGAAAAAGAGGACTAATAGATTCAAAGTATTAATTTTTTTTATATTAATTACACTAAATTATCAGCCTCCAATTTAGAGATTGAGAAGAGTTGAAACTAAAATATAGATGGATATAGAAAGTTTACTTCAATTACTCGCTATTTATATTCATAAATAATGATTAATGACCTATAATTCGACATAAATATAAAACTGTTAAAATATGCATTAAAATTATTGTCATTGATTTACAACAAGAAATTAGCCGCTTCATGTGCTTCAATCACTCTAAATTATTGCAAAAATTTGAACATTTTTAGAATTTAAAAATGTTATTAATATGCTTTTTTTTGGGTACAATGTTATTAATATGCTTTCATATCATTAATATAACAAAGACTTTTACACCCGTCGTTTGGAATTGCTTTTCCAAAAAAAAATATTTTTAATTTTTTTATTTTAAAAATTGTTTTTTATAACTAACAACAACACTTTCAAACACTTTTATAATAATAATATATTGTACGAAAAATATTACCAACATTTTCTTTTCAACACTTAAATTTTAATTTATAAACCCACTAATAGAATCCAAAAATTAACCTTCTTTTCTTGCATTTTACTCAACTTTCTCTAATAGATTCCCATGCATAACCTAATATGAAAAATTGACAGAAGAAAGTTATCGGTGTAAAGAATTATTAAAAAAAGACTATATTAATAAGGACGAGATGCTTGGGCATGAATTGCTATTTGCTAATGTAATTAATTTTTTCTTTATGCTTTTGTTTTTTTGTAAGGAAAGTATTGTCTTGTTGATGCTTAGGCCTTATTATGGATATCTGCATCTCTTACTATACTATTATTGTGACCTATTCGATTAAATGTACGACAGTATGAGAAGGGCAGCTATTCCTAGAAGTATTAGGCCATTGGAGCCCAACAATCCCTTTAATATACGTAGAATAGTATTTAGTATTCATTGGTAAGAATAATATATAGGTGGAATCTATGTACTAGTCAATTTAATGCGCTTTACAATTTAGAGAAATTGCATCAACAATTTTATTTTTAATATTTTTTTATAATTAGTTTAAATTATCAAAATTAATTTATTAAATAAATTATAAATTAAAATTATGATATTGTAGACTAATTATAGAATAAATATTTAAAAAAATATTAAAAATAAAGTGTTGCATTTCTTTTCATAGCTAACTTTTAAGAGTGGTAGTGGTAGTAGAAAGTACGTGAGGTCTCAACATCTTAGCAATCACTTTTTCTTTTTTATCAAATTACATGTATATACCATTAATCAATTAGAACTATATAATAAATTAATCTTATTAATATTGGGTAGAATTTTAATGGACCATAAATCGCTCTCTCACGAATTTTAAAGTAATTATATATTTAGAGTTTGAATTCAAAAACTCTAGTTAACCTAAAAGAGATTTATACTATCTTATTCACACTCTCATACATACTCTCACATCACCTTTAATTTACAGTCACAATATTTGACAATCTAAACCTACACTACCAAATGTATGTCTAAAGATTAGCTTCCAAATATATAACAACTTAGTAGTCTAAGTCACATCCACAAAGCAATCATTTGTAATCCTATTTTGCAACCAAACAAAACATAGAACCTTTCCTAAATAATTAAACAAAAAAAAAGGTGCATATATGTTTGGGCAATTCCAAGAATTCGCGCCAACAATTAGCCTGTGCTTAGCCCATTTTTGAAATTTGATATTCGGTCCAGCCCCTAAGGCCTACTTGGGGGGTTTTAACATTCCAGTTTCATTAATATATGTATAGTGATTATCTTATCTTAACTCGAACGATACCTCAATTATTCATTGTGAAGGGAATTTTTTTATTAGCGTTATTAAAATTATCAAAAATTTCAAGCTCTAGTTTTGTCAAAGTTTTTATAAAATTATGAATTATTACCATTTTTTTATTCATTTTGAAGAAAGTTTAGGAGATATTAACTCAAATGAGTCAAATCCAACCCGTTTGACATTTCTACCATATGCCTTGAAAAAAATATCCGTTTTTTCATTTTATTATTGAGATACAAATATTTATTTCTATTTCTATATCCAAGAAAATGGATATTTGAAGTATTACAGAAATATAAAAAGTTTTTTATATGCAAATAATATAAAATATATTAGGTTTAATCTTAACCCCATTAATCCTAAGAAGAAGAAGAAGAAGAATTACTTGGGTGCCACTAAATGCAATTCTTTAATTTATCTAGCCAAAACAAAATTAATTGCATAATCACATCATTAACATTACGGTGATCACATCCTAGCCGTAGGATTATCCAAAATCATGGAAAATAAATGATATTAGAAAGGGCAATAATAAAATAATTAAGCAAATAGTTGTATTGAAAAGTGAGTTTAAGAGTCACCAAAGAGCAGGAAAATGGTCGGCTAATAGGTTAATAGTTTGAAACTCAAGTGCACTCTTGTTGGACCCCTTTATTGCTAAAAAAAAAAAAGGGGGTTTAGATGAAAAGTAATTTTTTTTAAAAAAAACGAAAGTTTAATTCTTAAATTAAAAGAGATTCTAATAAATAAGATGAAGTGTGTTTGGTTGTGTTGTAGTCTCTTTTGGGAACAATATATCCGTTTTAGTGTAGTAATTTAATTATATCTTGCTTATGTTTTAATATAAATATTATGTGCTAAGTAGGCATGTGACTTAGATATTGTTTTAATAATATATAAAGTTTATTTTATCTAAGAATATGTTGGAAGTTTGAAATAATTTAGTTCAAAAAAATCAGATAATGATTCTATCCGACTTTATGACCCCTTAGAGATCCAAAATGTAAATGTTAAATTTGATATATTTTGGGTATAAATTTTTTTTAAAAATGACTATAGATTTCAACACACTTTTTACCATTTCTAATTAAGTTTCTAACTTCAATATCGATAATTGCTAAATGAGGTATTGATGTTTGACTTCATCCCTAAGTTTATATATGATATTACATCAAAATGCTATCCATTTGGGATTGATGAAAAAGAAATGTTCATAAGTCAAACATTAGAGGTCATAATTTTGTTTGGATCAAAATCTTCATCACTTGATTTGAATTGTGGATTCATATGGGTCTATCAAGATATTGGAGTTGTCAATCTAATTGATCTTGAAAATTATATTGGTAAAGCTAGCTCAAACTAATGGTTGCCATACTATACATTGATGGACCACAATGTGGAAGTCAAGGGTCTAAACTCAAGATCTAAAGTTAATGGACCACATGTTGGAGTTAGTGTTCTTTTAGCTGCTTCTAATTAACTATATATTTGTACAAAACATAGGTGAATTAAAAAATTAAATTAAAGTTGCATTTACACCTAATTCATTATCATAATTAACTTGATGCAGCTTGGCATGATGAGATACCCCTATACATATACTACCCTACACATCTCACCACTCTATGTCAAATTATAATCATAGTCTCTATCAATAATATGGTTAGCATCTTAATTTAAATTTTCTTAAATATGATGAAATGTTAACCTAAAATTTCAAATTTCAATCATTAAAAATATTTCTTGAAAACATATAATATTATATATCTTATATTTATTAATTATAAAATAATTAACTTTTTTTTACTATCAATTACTATATTTTCATAAATATGAGGACCTTTTTTAAAAATAAATAAATAAATAAAATAATTTCGACAACATTGATAAAAATACATGGCATGAGGGCCAATGATCTTGTATGTTGAAATGGTATATTGTTAATCATGATTAGATATTGATACTTTCCACAAAAAAAATAAAAGAATTGGTTGCATAATATCATGGGATTTGCATTTGCCCATCTCATTTGTAAAACCAAAAGCCCCATAACCACTGGCATTGTAATTAGGGGCCCTCAAGTGGTCATAATATTAATTATTCAACACATACACTATTTTTAAGCCCTTTTTTGAGTTAATTATTTTGATAAGCAGCTGATTAATGATAGAAGCAAGCATCAATTTAGGTAGCTTTTTGACATGTGGATATCTTATCATTTTTAGTTTCATGAGTGGCCATAAGTTTGTAACTCACCAGCAAATTTAGGGTTGCTGTTTAGTACAGCCTACTCATATCCATTATTTGATCAATATTAGTGCTGAGCAATATGATCTGTTTAGTTGGATCTATTTTAGTTTGGTTCTATTTTTAAAATTAATTTAATTTTATTCAATTATATTTTTGTAAATTTGCCATCCACTTTATTGTTGAACTTGTTCCCAAATCAAATGGAATTGAATAAATAATTACAAACTAACTAATTTTTTCATATTTACTATAAAAAACAATTTTGTATGCAAACCCCCATGAAGTTATCTATTTGGATTGCTCATTCATAAATTATCTAGTGAGTGTTGGTTATTCAAATGAAATTAAAAATAAATGGTATTGTGAGCATAGGTATTGAAAAGAAAAAAGAGAGAGGAAACAATGCTGGACACCTTGTGGATCTTTGCTTACAAGTTGAAGGTAAAGTTGACAAATTATATCATATTCATTGTGCACTGTGGTTCGATTTCAAAACCGCATTGTACTATTTAATAATTTTTATGTATGACGTCTTTTATATCTAGTGCTTATTTTGTTTATTATTATTCTCTTCTTCTTTTTTTATATATTTTTTTAGAAAAAATTATCAGTATATTTTAGATTTATTTTAGTAAATAGATAATTTTTAATTTACATATTTGATTTTATTTTTAGTATTTTTTAATGTTTTAAGTACTGTTATTATTGTTTGTGATGAAAAATATTAGTTTTGATATATTTATAAAATAAAATAATTAAAAAAGAAGATAGTTAAAATAAAAATGAGAAATATAAAGAGAAAAAAATCAAGTTGTTAAATATTAAAAACGACAAATTTTGGTACAACAATCAACTTGCACTTGTAAGATTTAAATGATAAATATATGAGTTTTAAATAATGAACTTTTAGCTTTTAAAAATGAATCTGTAAGTTCAAAATGATAAACATGAAAATTGTATAAATCTATGAGTGATGAAATAACAAATTGTAAACGATGAAACTATAAATTTAAAATGACGAATCTGTATGTTCAAAAAGATAAATTTGTAAATGATAAAATAATATGTTGTAAACGATAAATCTACAATTTTAAAACGATAAACCTGAAATTTGTAAACAATAAACTTGTAAGTGATAAAATAATAAGTTGTAAATAATAAATTTATAAATAAAATGATAAATCTACAAGTTGTAAATGATGAATTTGTAAGTGATGAAATAAAAAATTGTAAATGATAAACCTATATTTTTTTAAATAATAAATATTTAAGTTAAAAATGATAAATTTATAAATTATAACTTATAAATATGTTATATATTCAATAGTTCACCAAAATTCATTTTTTTTTAAAAAATACAATTTATTTTTATTTCGCATATATAAAGAAAGAAGATGAATAATATAACATGAATTATGATTAACGATATAACAACTAGATAAAGTTAGCACATCATATAATATTGTAGGAATAGCAGTGGGTGGGATAGTCATCTTGTTGCCCCTTCAAGCCTGGCCCACCAATTTACAGCCTTGCTCTTCAATGGGCATATAAATTAGGCCCAATTTTACTTTATGCAAATTAACAACACATTAAATACAAATTTTTCGTAGTTTGTCATTAAAATATATTGATATAGCGATCAGAAAACTATATATGAAAAAAAAACTATTATTAATGTGTATATTAAACTTGATGCAATGTTCGTGTCAAACTTATATTAAAATTAAGTTAATGATTATAAGTCTATATAACCCCATTGGCTTGCTAGCTAATCTTAGCTAATGATGTTGCAAAGAGGCCTAAATTCCTTTAAATATAGTACAAAAATGCATGAGAAATTGGCATATATAAATAAGAAAGGGTAAGTACACTCTCCGATATTCATTCATGTCATGATTAGTTGGCGAGAACAAAAATCTAAAAATAAGAAGAAAAAACGGAAAAATTATTTTTGAAAATATTTCTCTTTTCACCAAACAATCAGGAAGGAAAAATCGAAAATTGTTCAAAATAAAGAATTTTTTTACCATTCCATCTTTATATAAATTACTCTTAAAAGGGTATCAGGGAAAAATGATATAAACTTAAACTTAATAGTGGAAGAATATAGACAATCGTTAAGTACCTTTTCTATTTTTTTTGGGGAACGTTTAATGATTATGGTGTAAGGTGATGGCCGCAAAGTAAGAAAATGAGGAAATAATTAATTAGTGCATATCATGGATTCTTTTTAATGGTGCGGTATATTACCTTAGCATCTTTTTAGATTTAGTTTTTGTTTTTCACTTCTTAGGATCCAAAGTTGTGTTTTAATTTCTTAAATTCTTGATAGTGTATTTATCGTTTATGGTTGCCAAATAATTTTTTTTTTTAAAACTCAGATTTTGGTCTCTAATTTTTCGAATTTGTTCAATTAAATCTCTGAAAATTTAATTAATTGAGTCATTAAACTATCAATTTTATGCTATTTTAGTCCCCCAATTAAAAGTTTTATTAAATTGACTATCATTAATAAAATACTACATATTTCATTAATAGGAATTAATTGAAAATTTTAATTACTGAATTTTAAAACTGTTGTTCTTAAAAACCCTTAACCTTGGCATTTTATCCGTAATTGACTGCTTGAGTTTGCATTATGTTTATATATTTTTTTAAATAATTCTTATTTTATTTATTTAGTTATCGGGTTAGTGATCTTCTTACTATGAATATCCATATTCAGATTAGGTTGATTCTTCATGTCGCTCTTTTATAATTCTCTCTCAATATGCACTATAAAGAAAAAAAAAATGAGTAATTCAATTTCAATGGATTAAAATAGAAACATATTCACAGAAGTATGTATACGTAAAACATGAAAGTTCAACATAATAATAATTTTTTTTCCTTTTTTCTTGTTTTCTTTTGTTGGAAATTCTAAGGCTTGGACAGTTGGACTCCAGAGTTAGTGAATTGGACTATGTTCAGAACTGGACTCAAGCAGTTTATTAAATTTGTGGGTTGATAAGCCCATTTGATTATAGGTCATAACATAACAATCAAAATCAAAACCCTTTAAAATAAAATTATTCAATCAGCGCAATCTAAAATAAGTATATGTCAAGCTACCTGTCACAATCCACCTCAGTTCTAAAGCGAGGTGATCTTGACCATCTGCCTATAGATTATTCCAACAAAATTGAAATTTCTGATAGCAGCTATACTGGTCTGGTATTTACTAATCTAGTCTTAAATTATAATTATGTAATTGTCTCTAAAATTTTAAAAAGGGAGCAAGTAAATTTACTAAGTGAAAGAACAATAATGTAATCCAAAAGAGTGAAAGATGAGTTAATATGAGATTCTTTCAGTTTAACCAAAATTATCGAGTTCGAATACCGAGTATGTAGTGAGGTAGTGCGTCGTTGCTTTTTAGGGTTTTACTCAATATACTGTGGATTAGTTGGATTAATCCGGATAAAAAAAAAGAACAAGAATGCAACGAAAAACAATCAACATAATTTTAAATACATTATATATATATATTGCATAAATAACTCAGGATTTGGCTTCTAGATAAGTTGGAGCAGAATGTATCTATATAAGTGGACGTTCATGATGCACAGGAATGTTGCCGGCCAAGTGATTTGTGCACCAATGGACCCAATGTCTGCTACAAGTTAGGTTGTTAGCTATATTAATTACCATATGTGGTACTATTGTTTTGGGCTTTTAAATTTTTATAAATAAATTTCTTTTTATGTTATTAGATTAATTTCTTATGTTCCACTGAAGGGAGACATGAATTCTGAAACAGCCAAAATCAAAATTCCATGAGAATGAACTAACTGCTCTTTGCTTGGATTATGCCATACATTTTTGTAGTTGGCCTATAAACAATGACTGGTAATTGGATAAGAACATAAAGGGTGAGAACCATAAGAACCAAAAAGTCACAAAATAATGCAAAGGGCCCATTGAACAACCACCACTGGTGGAACCAACTGGGTCCCAAGTGGCTAACTAACTAAAATTTGTGTTGATTAGCTTCCCTACCAAAGTACATTTCTCCTCTGCATAAATTCCTTCCTTTGTCAATTTTCTCATTGACACATTCTACATTTCAAAGCCGCCCCCCCCCCCCCCCCCCCACACACACACACAGAAACTAGCTCTATCAATGTATAGAAGAAGATCAAGACGTGAATCTGAAATTGAAGCCCTTATTTTGCATCTAAAATCATTATTATCTGCACAGATGCAACATGGCAACTCTTTCAAGGTGTGTAAGAACTCTAAGTCTATATGATTTACTACTTTATTTTCTTTTCGGCCCTCAAATAAGAGTTTTGATCCAATTTTTTTAGGTATCGTTAGGGCAACTCCTGGAAGAAACAACCGGTCATATTAAGAAGCTACAGAACGAAGCTGATGAACTTAGTAGAAGAATAACCGAGCTAATGGAATATTCGAACAGGAGTTGAAGTTCATATCCGTTACTAAATTTAGCCTATGAGCATATGTTTCTTTCTTTCTTTCTTCCTTTTTTGGTCACCAATCACGGCTTCAGTTGTGTAAAAATAAAATAAAAAACAACCGAATTTCACCAGGTAAAACCAGCTTAGCTTATCCATGGGATGGCTTGTTTTTACATAAATACTTTCATATATATAAACTGTACAAAAAGAGGGTTAGTGTTCCAGATTTTCTATGTCTTGCTGATTTGATTTCTAAACCTAAATTTCTATTCATAATTTCTAAGGAAGAAGAAAACCATATAACCAAACATTCAAAGTTCCAACTTCAAAGCACTCTGATTTTAGTTTTACGGCTGCTTTTACATCTCATTTTGCGCTGCCGCCTGCTACCCCCTGCCAAAACAACCACCAATAATGCACAATTCAGTCAGTAGGTCTCACCTGGTCAAGAAATGGGTACCGGGTCTTAAAAAATCTTAACCCGGACCCGCTATAGGTTTAATTTCATTTCAACTTGTGACTCTCCGAGACAAAACCGAATCCTTTTGACATACACCTAAATAATAATAAAAAAATATGCGAATAAAAATCTTATTTATCGAATCCGATATTCTCAAATCTATCTCGCTGCTGAAAAATTCAAATGCCGTGGACGATAGTAGTACCATAACAAATTTCTTTGAAAGAAAATTTCCTACTTCATTTTTCTCACCATCCAAACAAATAAACAGAAAAAAAAAGCATTATAGTTAGCACGAAAAAAAATAAAATCAAGAAATTTACAATAATGTGATAATATCTCAACACGCAAACAAAAACAATGAAAAAGAGAGGAATTTGTAGGGAAAGAAAATGAACCTTTAAAATGGAGTGGAATAGTTTATTACGGTAAGGCCTTGATGGTGGTTTTGCCACTAAGAGGAGATAAAGGCAAAATCCTCCTAGAAAACAGCAACATGTCCACCATTGAGGAAAAGCGTCGAAGTTGCGTATTCTGACCAAACCCTGCAGTTGTGATCTTATTTTTGGCGCTCAATCCCTCACAGATATCTTCATCGAGATGCGAATTTTCCTCTCTAATCTTCAATACTTGGCTATGGACAATCCCTATCTTGCTCATATTCCTCCGCCACTTTCCGACGGATTTCAGGGACTCGTCCACATCATTCGATGACCCTCCGCTCTCTCTGTCCATCTCGGCCTCCTTCACTCCCCTCTTCTCCGTAAGGTCGGCAGATTGCATGGAAATCTCAGGCAACGAGAAATCCTTGGATTTCTGTGGAATATCAAGATCAGAGACGACTCGATTTTGAGTTTCTTGGATCGAATTGACAGTCATTTTTATACGAATTCTTGAAGAAAAATGGAGCGTATCGATGGGGCGATTCTCGTGTAAAGCAATTATAACATGAGATGCAATTTTGAAATATGGAGCCTCGCCTTGTATGTGAATTTATATATATATAGAATAGAGAGAGAGAGAGAGAGTCAAATCAAAACGGTGTGCTTTGGTTGACTATGTGAATCTGTGAGATTAGTCAAGTCCTAAATAGAGTGGTGAATAGTGACCGTAGATGGATGGCACGTGGAATAATAAGGGTCGATTACGTGTTGTTTTGATGGAATATGTGGTTACTAAAACACTCGGAGACTGGTCTAAGGGAAAAACCGTTGCCGTTTCGTTAGCATCAAAGATTACGTGTCTCTATAATCGAATGCCACGTCAACTTGGCAAACCGGGGGTTGCCAGTTTCTTGTTTTGTTTTGTTTTTTTTTTTTTTTTTTTTTTTTTTTTTTTGTTTTTTTTTTTCCAATACATCTTTGAAGTGGAATGCAAATATTGGCTATGTTGTCTACTTCATATCTTTTTTATTTTATTTTATTTTTTAGGATGGCATGATTGTATTAATTGATTAAGATTTTTAGGGAAGTCATAGAAAGATTGTATTAATTAATTATAATTTTTCTGTCCACAATCAAATTGTAATATCATATTTGATATAAATGAATTTTATAAAATTAATGTAATTCATTTATAAATAATCACTTTTAATGTATTTATTTTTTTACACTCATATCTTTTTTTTTTCTTTCTTGTGAATATAAAAAAAGATAAATATATTAATTTTTATTTCATTTCATTTCAAAGGTTATTTGGACTTTTCTTCTTACAAATTAAAAATGATTAATTTTCATTAATTTTTCAATATTTTTTTTATCAACTCTCTAATATTAATAGCTACAAAGAATATATGATTTTAATAAATGAAAGTAAAACAGAAAAATAATATGCATGAAATACTTAATTAACTTATTTTAATTGAAAATAATTAAAATAGACATGAAAAGTAAAACAAAAGAATAACTATTTATATATAAAAAGAAAAAGCTCTGACGAGAGGCTCACAATTCGCATGACAAGATACAAGCTCAGTAGCAGAATACATGTTGGATAATATATATATATATATACTTTAGTTAATAAATTTTTTAAAAATAAATATTTTTATAATTAATTAAATAGAATAGAACTGGAGCAGAGAGTGTAGTTTCAGGGGATATTTGAAATTATCGATAATAAAAATTAATTTTTTAAAATTTTTATAAACTGTTTTTTTAAAATATATTTGAGAAAAATTTAACAATAAATTTTAAATTTTAAAAAAATTAAAAAATCGTTTTTTTTTTTCCGAATATACTACCAAACCAACTTTATTGAATTAATGACGTACGGGTGGCACGATGTGAGGTATAGATTGGGATATTGGAGAACAAGTGGCAGGTTAGACATAGAGGATTATGCTTAGTTGGCTACTGCCTAGATAAGTGTTTGGGTGAGTGTGACATTGATATTAGTATTATTTTATTATTAGTGTCAAAGATACTGAAAGGGAGAAGTTGGACATGGACATTGTGGAAACATAAATGTTAAATGAGTATTTGATAAGTGGGTTCATGCTTTTTCTATTCTAGCTACTTGATTAAAGAGTTTGTGTTTTCGATCCCACAGCTCATCTATCTATTTCAATTAGATTCAAATTGGATTATCCAACTCGCATATATAGATAAGTTAGTGGTTGCAACTAAAATCTATTTTTCAGCTTCCAAAATCTAATGCCAAATAGACGACTATAATCGATGCATGCTCAAAATAACATCTAATTCAAGAGAACATGTTTGAATTTTTTTGGCCTAGAATAATTCCGAAATAAATTATTTTTATGTTATTTTTTGAATTTTTTCCTCCCTTATTATCGAAAAAAATAATAGTAATCTAACTATATAATAAAATCAGGTACATAGGGGACTGTATCTGTTACAGTGCTCTTCCAGTTTTGCCCCTCAATATATCCTTATTGTCTATTGACATTTATTATTGGACACAACAAGTAAAATAATACAAATAATATAGAATATAAATAATCAACAAAAATAACACCAGTAATTTAATGTACTTTAATCTTTAATTTGGATTAGTCAACGAGACAAATTTTAATTATTTTTTTTCCACTAATAAAAATTAATGGGTATAAGAAGAGAGTTTTCCATATACATAGGTTAGATATTATACAATAATTTTTAGATAAATCAAAAAATAGTAGCACATAAATGTTTTCTAAAAATATTATAAAAATATTTTTCTTACTGTTTTTGTCACTCTCCAATTTTTAGAAAAATTTTTCTCTGAATTTTTCCTTCTCACTGTCTTTCTCAATTATACAATTTGTAATGAATTGTTAGGAATGAACTTTGCTTTTTATAGGCAGAGAAATGAGCTAAATGTCAAAGAAAATGGCTTAGGTGGTGGATTTTTTTCAAAAGAAAATTTATGTACTTGTTTTTCTGACATTTTTTTAAATATATGGCGGGGCCCACATTAGAGGGACATACAACAATAATCTTCAATAATATTGGTAGCCGACTAACAAATCTCTCCCTTCCGACAACATGGGGGATTCCACCATTACAGTAGCTAAACAATAAAACTCAAAGTTTGACCTTGGTAGCATTTTTATCAATATATTGAATATATTTTTCTCTGTATGGATCTTCTCAAACTGTAATAGTTTTTTTTCCATCACATCTCTGATATAATAATATCTCACATCAATATATTTTGATCTTGAGTGAAATGAGACATTCTTTCCAATATGGATATCACTCTAGTTATTATAGAAAAAATGATATATGTCTTGCTGCAATCCAGGTTCTTTTAAGAATTTATTCACTTACAACAACTATTTACATGCTTATTTTGCTGCAATAAACTCTGCTTTAGTAGTGGATAGTGCAATACATTTTTCTAACTTTGACTGTCATGACATAACTTCTCCTACAAAAGTGATTAGATATCATGAAGTAAACTTTTTCGAATCTACATCTCCAGTTATATCTACATATGTGTATTTAACCAACACATGTTTGGTATCTCCAAAATATAAGAATATTTTGGAAGTACCTCAAAGATACTTGAAAATTCACTTTACTCCAGTCCAATGTTTCTTTCCAATATTTGAAAGGAATTTGTTCACTACTTCAACTGCATAAGGGATATTTGGTCATATACACACCATGACATACATCAAACTTCTAACTGCTGAAGCATATGAATTATTGTCCATCTCATCTTTCTCTCCATCTGTGGAAGGGCATTGTTTGAAACTCATTTTAAAATGATTAGCAAGAAAACAACTAACTGATTTAACTTGATCAATTTTAAACCTCATAAATATTTTATCAATGTACTTCTCTTGTGACAATCATAATTTTTTAGCGTCATATCTCCAATAATATTCATGCCAAGAATTTATTTTGTTGGCTCTAAGTCTTTTATAACAAAAGACTTGCTCAACTGATTTTTTAAATTGTTAATTATGAAAACATTATGATCAACAATTAACATATCATCCACATAGAGCAAAAGAATATTAAAATCTTAATCAGAGAATTTTGGCACAAAAATACAATGATCTGAATTAGTATTTTCATATCTTTACTCCTCTATAATAGACTTAAACTTCTTGTACCATTATCTTAGTGCTTACTTCAAGTTGTAGATATTTTTTTTTTCAATATGCAAACATATTCCTATTTTTTCTTATGTTCGAAACCCTCTGGTTGCTCCACATATATTTACTTTTTTAAATCACCATGTAGGAAATCAGTTTTGACATCTATTTGCTCAACCTCTAGGTTAAGACTTATTGTTAACTCCAGAACTATACGAATGAATGTCATTTTTTACAACTGGTGAAATTTTTTTTATCAAAGTCAATTCTTTTCCCTTTGGTTAAATCCTTTGACAACCAATATGACTTTGAATCATGGATGAGAATGGTTCTCTTCATGCTTGATTTTGAACATCCATTTATTCTTCAAAGCACTATTACTTTTTGGCAATTTCACCAGTTCAAAAGTTTTGTTCTCGTGCAAGAACTTCATTTCATCTTGCATGGATTCTCTTTGCATGACTTATACCCATTTCTGCTTGTATTCATCAGCATAGCTCCTTTAAATCTTTCTGGTTATCTCCCATCATTGAGTAACATATACTCATTTTTTGATACCTTATATAAGCTTATCTTGCTTTATTGCTAATTCTTAAAGGAATTGGGGAGGGCATATGTGTTTGATAATGAACATCATCATCTCCAACATCATTTTCTAGGCCATCAATAGAAGCATTATCTTATTCAAGCAGATCAACATGATCTTCATCCCTAACATGTCTCGATAGCGGTGTTGGAGGAATCAATTCTAAGTTTGTCGAGTCACCATCATAATCAGTTCTTTTCCTTTTGGCTAAACCCTTTGACAACCAATATGACTTTGAATCACAGATGAGAACTGTTCTCTTCATGTTTGATATTGAACACCCATTTATTCTTCAAAGTTCTATTGCCTTTTGACAGTTTTACCAGTTCAAAAGTTTTGTTCTCACGCAATGACTTCATTTCATCTTGCATAACTTTTACTCATTTCTACTTGTATTCTTTATCATAACTCTTTTAAAGGTTTCTGGTTTTCTCCCATCATTGAGTAACACATACTCATTTTTCTGGATACCTTATAGAAGCTTATCTTACTCTATTGCTCATTCTCAAAGGAAATGGAGATGGCATAAGTGTTTGGTGATGAACATCATCATCTCC
The DNA here is from genome assembly GCA_023653625.1 of Triadica sebifera. Classification (NCBI taxonomy): domain Eukaryota; kingdom Viridiplantae; phylum Streptophyta; class Magnoliopsida; order Malpighiales; family Euphorbiaceae; genus Triadica; species Triadica sebifera. The sequence continues at coordinate 7,259,003 of CM042913.1, forward strand.
AGCATCATTTTCTAGGTCATCAATAAGAGCATTATCTTCTTTAAGCAAATCAACATGATCTACATCCCCAACTTGTCTCGACAGTGGTGTTGGGAAAATCAATTCCAAATCTGTTGAGTCATCATCGGAATTAGAAACATTCTTCTTCGCTCTGACAATATTTTCAATGGTTTCTTTCTCAATGAAAATAATATTAGAGCTTCTGACAAATTTCTTCTCTACTGGATCATAAAATATGTAGTCGAACTGATATTTGTCATAGCCAATAAAAACACACTGACGTGTTTTGATATTGAGGTTGGACCTCTCATCCCTTGAAATATGCATAAAAGCCTTACAATTGAACACCCGTAGATAATTATAGAAAATATCCTTTATTTACTATGTTTTATCTAGAACATATAGTTTTAGAGGGCTACAAGGTGAAAGATTTAATACGTATGCAACTATGAGTAAAACTTCTCCCTAAAATATTTTAGGCAACTTTGCATGTGAGAGAAAATATTTGACTCTCTTTATTTAAGTCTTGTTCATCCTTTCAGGCATGTCATTTAACTATGATATTTTTAGAGGTATTGTCTGATGCTGAATACCATGCTCTTTGCACTAGACATCAAATGGTTTAGTATATTCTCCACTGTTATCTGTCCGAATGCATTTCAACTTCTTTCCAGTCTGTCTTTCAACTGAGACATGAAATTCTTTAAAGACATTTAGTACGTAATCTTTTGTCTTTAAAGTATATGCTCACATCTTTTTCGAATGGTCATCAATGAAAGCCACAAAGCATTGAGCACCACTCAGTGACTTTGGCATTAACCCACATAAATCAGAATTGGCCAAATCATTCCGGAGGAAGGGGAACTCTTGAAAACAACTTTGTTTTGCTTTCCTATTAAACAATCAACATATTTTTCCAAATGTACTTCATCCATCTCGGGAAATATATTCTTTTTGACCAAGGTGGTCATCCCTTTTCACTCATGTAGTTGAGACTTATGTGTCATAATTCAATAGTATTTCCTTCTCCACAACATTCACAGTGTCATTGGAGAGTTATGCATGCATCACATATAAGGTAACATGCCTTGTACCTCTGGCCACCACCAAGGAACCTTTGGTGAGCTTCCATTGGTTATTGAAGAAGGTACTGCAGAAACCTGTATTATCTAGTCTTCCTACAGAGATCAAGTTTAATGGAACATCTGGAATATGCTTTATATCTTTTAAACTAATATGGTACTATTCACAGTCTCCAAACAAATATCTCATCTGCCAATAATTTTTGACATATTATTATTTTCCATCTTCACAATGTCAGAATCTTCTGCTGTGTAAGATGAGAAGAATTCATTTTGAGATATAGCATGAATGATAGCACATTATCAATTACCTAACTGGTATCACAGGATGTAAAATTGATAGTATCATCACAAATGACATTGAATTTGTTCATGATATTTGTCACTTCATCATCACTACTGTCATCTTGCTTCACTTTCTTGTCTTTCTGTTCCTTTTTGAACTTTCAGCAGTATTTCTTGATATAACCATTCTTTTTGTAGTAATGACATTTAATATTGACATATCTATTTGACTTGCCTCTGCTATATCCTCTAGACATCTGTTACCTATGTTGACTCCTTCCTTTGAAATCTGTAACTAAAATATCTGATTGTGATGAAGAAGATGAGTTTTGGGATTTCATTCTCATTTCTTCATTTAGGACACTACTTTTAACATATTCTATATTAACTACATCGTTGTGTGTAATATTGATAATTGAAATCTTTGAAGTCTCATATGACTTTAGCAGAGAGTCTAATACTAGCAGAGCAAATATTTCATCATCAAGTTTTATATTCATTCCGGACAATTGGTTCATAATCCCTTGCATCTCATTCAAATGGTCGACTATAAAAGTTCTTTTCTTGTATCTCAGTTGTGTCAACTTTATCAAATAAAACAATTTATTATTGCATGTTTTTGACACATACAATTATTCAAATTTGTTCCACAGTGTTTGGACATGAGTCTCATTGCAAATGTGGTTGGACACTTTATTTTCGATGAACTGTCAGATGTAGCCACATACCTGTTCATGCTCAAATTTCCACTCCTCATATATTTTTCCATCAGAGTTAGATGTAGCAAACATCGGTAGATGCATTTTCATCACAAATAGGAGATCCTTCATTTTGTTTATTTATATTTGGTAATTTATATCATTTAAGTTGATAATCTTAGTGTCCCTTAGTCTCCATTAAAAAAAAATTGAGACTTCTTCAACTGACAGTAATTAAATAAAATTTTTTTCGATGTGAAAAATTAGTTAATATTCAAACCACAAAGTATACTAAGAATTTTATAGAACTAACAACCAAGCTCTGATACCACTTATTGGACACAAAGAATAAAATAACATAAATAATGCGAAATAAAAATAATCAGTAAAAATAACATTAATAATTTAATATGGTTCACCATTTAATTTGGGTTAGTCCACATGATAAACTCTGAATATTTGTATTCCACCAATAAAAATTAATAAGTACAAAGAGAAAGTCTTACTTAGACAAAAACTAGATGTTATATAATAATTTTTGAGATAAACCTAAAAAATAGTATAATGCAAGTATTTTCCAAAAATATCCAAAAAATATATTTTTTCCTATTTTTATCTCTTCCCAATTTTTAGAAAAATTTCCAAAAGCATACTCTCTCGTGCTTTTTATTTCTCACTACCTTTCTCAATTGTACAATTTGCAGTGAATTGTTAGGAATGAGACAAAGAAATGAGCTAAATGTCAAAAAAAAAAAATGTCTCAAGCGGTGAATCTTTTCAAAAGAAAATTTCGACACTTCTTTTTCTTTACTTTCCATTTTTTTAATATATGGTGAGCCACACACCCACAAAAATAATCTTCAATAATATCAGTAGCGTCAAACATTTACCCAACACCAAAAAACACAATATCATTCATATTTCCTTGTTATGTATATTTCGCGCATGTTTTGTACTCAATGATGTAAGGTGGAAATGAAATTTCACATATATTTTTGCTATTATTTTGCACTATTTGTTTTAATTTTGTTTTCTAAATCAATTTTCAAACATTAAGTTATTGGCTTGGATGATAAAAATTGAAAATCATTGAGCTTATAAGTATCTGTTAATTGGTGCAACCAGTTAATTATTATTATTATTATTATTATTTGCTAAAATACATAGCAATCTTTCGCCACAATCAAATTCACTAATATTGACAATATAATATCTTCCAATTGGTGCAATTTTATATTTATTGTTTTAAATTTTGTTCTCTTTGTATTGTAAGAATAAAAATGTTAAAAATTTTCAAATATATTTCTCGCTGTGAAGATATCCAAAGGGTATAAACCGAATAATATCTTATAACAAATATTTGAAGAGCTACAGATTTGAAATTGCAGTAATTCTCTTCATGGAAATTCCTTTTGTAATTTGCACCAAACTGATAGCCTGAAAACACTATCAAAACTTTAGTTCTCTTCCTCGCTACCATCTTCTTCGTGGCTGGCAACACTTTCCTATCGCTGAACATTTTGCAGGTTAAATAATCTGCGTCTTAAACTACCCAAAAAATTAACGGATTGTGAAAACTATAAGAATTCTATTATTTTATTTCACTATAAAATCTATGGATCGATAATGTAATTTTCTTTGCACTCATATATGGTTCAATGATCAAAATCTGTAGATTTAACAATTAATTTTCAATTTTATCATTTACTAAGAGTCCGTTCGTTTGCAAAAAATAATATATCTGAAAAATAATTTTCAAAAAAAATTAATATTTTTTAATGTTTGGCAACACTAGAAAAATAGTTGGAAAATATTTTTCAGTGTTTGGTTGACAATTTGTTATTTTCCTAGTAAAGTTACTTTTATATGTATAATTGTTATCACTTATATTATTATACATAGAAAATGACATATATATGTCACAAACTATATAAAAAAATATAACAAAAATCATATAATTAATATAATTTGAACTATTCCGAATAAAACTAACTACATATATATATTAAAAAAATTTGGAATTTTTTTTATAACAATAATATTAAAAAAAAATTGAAATTTGGTTTAAATTTTGGTATATATACTATGACTTTCATTCTTAAGTTAGATTTGTGTAGAAATAAACTCTGCATAAACATACATTTAAAAAATTTTAATTTTTTAATCGCAAAGCTCAAATTATTTTTATTATTGATTTGGCACATGAATGAAAGCATAGCTTGAATTTAAGAACTTTTTTAATTATAATTACGTTTTTTAATGTTTAGTTTGTTTTCCAATTGTACATAGCAATGTATTTCACAATTCCAGTAGGGTTGGAATTTTGTAAACCTACATAGTTTAATGTTTAACATTGCTATAAGCTAAAACTCAATTTTGTTTTATTATTAATAACTTATAGCATATTAACACTATATTATGCAAAATAATAATAATAATAAAGCTAATACAATTAGTTGAAATTAAAATAGAAATGGTTTTTGTTATCTTTTTAGGGTTAAGGATAATTTTGAAATATTATTAATTTATTAGAGACAATTTTTGTAATGGCTCAAATATCGGGTTAGTCGTAAACTGTAGTTTTCAAGATTGATCAGTATACTCTGGGGTCAAAACTACATCCGTAGGTGAAAATATTTTATTTGATTATTAGAAAATATAGGTTATGACTAGTCTGAGGGTAAAATTTGGAGTGAAACGGAGGTCAAATAAGTTCGGAGCCGATTTAAGTAAATAGTTGATTGATCATACTTTGATCGGACTATGAAAAATAACAAATGGCATCAAAAAATTTATTTTAAGATATGAATAGACTCTAAATAATATTTAGGATTATTTGATAGTGAAAAAGGAATTTTATTGTTACACCGAAAATTGAATTATCAGTCTGATTTAAGTGAGCTGGGTAGAAAATGAACTCCGATTGAGTTGAGAATTTTTGTGTAGACATATAAAAATATTTTATGAATTATGGAGTTTAATTTGGGTGAAATTGAGTTTGGAAAGTGAGAAAAATAATTTATAGTGCATAATTGAACCTAAATGGATTGAGCTTTGTTTGACCCAAATCCATCCATTTAAGATCACTATAAATAGGCTCAATATCAGAATTCTTTAGAGATAAATTTGGAACTTTTTCTTCCCAAAATCCCTTGCATGGCTGAAACCCACATTTTCCATTTTTCTTCAAATTTTCTTCCATTTTACACCAAAATCAACCACCCAAAAATAATTTCAGTCTCTCTAATAGCTAATAGAAGTTTTTAATCTTCATTTGGAATGCTAAAGTGGAAGGAAATCAAATGATAAAGTTTAGGACATTAATTTGAGGTAAGTGAAATTTATGGTTTTAAATTAGTTTAATGATTCAAATAGGTAGTTTAAGATATGTAGATAATAAATATGAAATTTATTTGAGCTAAAGAAGTAAAATAATGGTGGATTTATGAAAGAAAAATTTTGTCCATGGTAGGTTCAAGAGAAGGTGAAAGTGCTTCCAAGAAAAATGCAAAGGAAAAGGAAGTTTAAGAGAACCAAAATAAGCAATTAAGGTTAGTAATTTCATAATCTAATTATTTTCATTAATTAAATATGATTTAGGGTTATAGAAATTTAGAAAATTATGTGTTTTGCATGTAATTACTAATTAATGCTAAAAATATGATTAATGGATTATAAAAACTGAATTAGAATGATTAATTTCAATTAAAAAAAATTAATTAGATAAAATTGTAAAATGTTACCTTATTATGTGAAAAATGAATATTAAGGAATAAATACATTTTAGTGTAATATTATGATATATATGGAATAATGAATGTATTAATTAGTAAAATGAATAATTAGAAAGTGAAAAAAATTTTAAAGATGAAAATTAAATATAGACGGAAAATGAAAAAGGAGAAATTAATATTTTCTTTGCTAATTAAATGAAAATTTAGTCATGAAATGCAAGAAAATATGATTTTAAGTGTGTAGAAATTTATTAAAATTTTTTAAATTAAATATTGAACATTTTTCTATTTATTGATGATATTATGTATGAAATGAAAATTAATGAATAAAATGTATTTAGTGAATTTATAACTTAATTGATTATCCATAATGAAATAGTGATATATTAGAATGAAAAATGTGAAAAATTTTAATAGTGATAAAATTGTTATAAAAGAATAAATTATTAAATGATTAATAATGTAAAAATAATGAAATTTATGATTTTAATAGAAATTGAATTGAAGAAATAAAATAATGCTTTTAGTTATTTTTCTGATGGTTAAATCTATCCCAAGATATAATTGGCTAGCCATAAAGACACTATTACCGTGGTGCGGGTCATTGCGACTCAATTATGTAGGCCAATAATGGTCTACTTCAATGATTGTGACTCAGTAATTCAGTGTATAATATAGTGCTCGGATAATCCTTCAGGATTATTCTTCAGTGTAGTAGACTTTTGGGTCCATGCCCCATGTATCTGACTCGAAAATTTTCTATGGGATTAAATCTAGGGGCAAATAAATAAAAAGAAATGAAATGATAAATGTGAATGAAATGATAAAAATGACATTTGTTAATGAAAAATGAGAAAAATGATTAAAAATGAAAAATATGATAAAAATAAAATAAGTGAAAAATATGAGAAAAATATTATAAGAAATGAAAAATATGATAAAAATGACATAAGTGATAAATTTGGTAAATATGTTAAAAGTGATGATTGTAACAAAAGAAAAAAGTAAAATTGAAAAATAAGTGAAGATAAATATTAAATTGTGTAGTAAAAAGAAAAAAAGAAAAAAATAATAAATGAAAAATAAAAATATTAGTGGCAAAAGTGAAAATAATATATAGTGAAATTGAAGCTAATTAAATAAATAAATAAATAAATAAGAAAAGAATGAATAATTAAAGTAAAAATGGAATAAATGGAAAAAAATTGAAAGTTCAGAAAAAAATAATATGAAATAAAGATATTAAATAGTGAATTAAGAGTAATTAAAAATAATGTATTGATAAAAAAAATTATATATTAAAGAGAAAAATTGAATAGTATATTAAAAATATTATTACATGTATAGCTACATGAAAATATATTTAGTGAAAATTTTTAGATTAGTAATCAACACTGAGTATATTAATACTCAACACGTAGTTATTTGACTGCGTGCAGGTAGTAGCAGGAAAGATAGGAGCAAAGATATAAATTTTGAAAGCTGATGGAATTTTGAAATAATTGTAGGTTATTATATAAAATAACATACATACATATATATATATATATATATATATATATATATATATATATATATAGTATTGTATGGATAAAATTATGTATATATTCTGATAAAAGAATATTTGCGAATTATTATATGTGTAAATAATTGTGGTTAAATGGAAAATATATTGCATTATAAGTGGATTGTTGTGCCAAAAAATGAGTTGTGCATTGTTTGCTTTGCAAGTGGTTTAGTTAGTTTATAGCCATTATGCTGTCGAAAATTTTTGAAAAAATAAAAATAATTAATTAAATATTGATAATATTATAGTCATTAAATTAACATAGAAAAAAATTTAGCATACATCGGCTATAATCGTATTTATCCACATAACGTATATATAGATATAAATAAATGTTATAAGGGTGTTACAATTTTGAAATAAAAAAATTTGATAACAATCTATCATTAATTGATTAAAAATGTTGGATTTTGAATTTTCCCACTTAAAAGTTAGGAAAAGAATTTTAGTGGATAAATGATATTCTAAAATCTATAGATTTTGCCCATTTTTAAGTAGATAAATGTTGAATTTAATATAAATCCATAGATTATTATAATTCTCACATTTAAAATCCTTCGATCCAAAGGCAGCTAAAAACAAATACCTGAAATTTTTTTTCAAAGTATATATGAAGGAAGAGAGGAATGGATGGATGGAAAAAATGCAATGAAAATGCTCAGATTTTCCTTCTTTTTTTTTTTTTAGAAATCAAGTTCTAAATAACAATTGATTTTTGTTTTTTTAAATATAGTTTACTAATTCTTGCAGGAGAACAGTTAAATAGATGTGAAGTATACCATACTAATATGAATTTCTTGAATAAAATAGATGTTAACTTAGCAAAATGAGAGTTTTATTTTATTCCCATCCCAAGTTTGGCTGCCATTGATAGCCAAGGAAAGTAATAAAAATCTTTATTACCTCTTCATCTTCATCTTGATCAGAAGATTCCTCATCATCAGTCTCCTGAGACAACGAAATTTTAGAATTATTATACGAAAATTCAAAATCAAAAATCAAGAATTCAATTTGGCAATATTAATCACTGATTTTATAAGAATATGATGTTACATTGTTGATGTACTTCAGAAGATTGGGCCATGCATGATTCCTCCTTAATTATGTCTGCAATCTGCAATTTTAACAAGAAAAACTCTAGTAAGAGTATGCAATTGTAGGAGGCAGTCGGTCTGGGGATTGATTCCAATTAATGCACCTATGCAAACTCATTACTTTCATGTAAAACTGAAAAATTGAATAAAAAGGGCCCAACGTAGCAAAAACAGATTATCAGATTATCAGATCATCATCATTCTTTACTGATATGAACTAGTAAGCAAAAGGCAGCTCTTCATCTCGAACCACCGATACCCAATTTTGTACACCATTACCAAACAATCTGAAAAAGCTGCATTGATATGCACAGACAAGAAACAAAGTAAACCCAGAGCACTTATTAGAAAATAGGGCCAGTCCTCTTTCTTGCAGGTCTTTAATCTTGAATTTAATACAGGACGCAATTTTATCTATACCAGAGCACTGAATGTAAACTGCTTTCCTGTTATGAATGTAAGACTCAGCAACCTAATGACGCAGTCACAAAACAACTATGTCCAAATAAACTTATCATAGTGTGAGATCACTTGATCAGCAACTTCAGTATATCTCCAGTTTACTGCGGACATTCTTAGCCCTTTTACAGATAAAATGCTCTTACGTTGATGGTTTTTGGCATTCTGAATTGGTGCATGGCATTATCAATGTCGTTGTAACAACACATCAATCCCTATTTTGGGTTATTGAGAAGCTAGAGCAACGTAGAACACCCTAGTGCCAGATATTTTCAAGGTAGGCAGAACAAAAACGGAACATACCTCTGCAAAGGAAGGTGATGAAGCTCAAACCAGACAGCATGGAGTGGAAAAACTTAACAAGAATAAAGGCCAGTCCTTATAATTTAGTCTATTCCCCAATTGGATTCCTATGATCTAAAACAAATAATTAAAATAAATGTAGCAACAGAAGGCAGTTTTAACCATTCAAATACAACACTCATTCTATTTTCAGCCATAATCAATATGAGTAAAATATAAAGGCCGTTTGGTCTAAGCAAAAACAAATTATGTTCAGCAAAAAAATTATCAAAGGAAGTTACAGTAACTTTCCCAAGGAATTTGATACACGAAAGAAAGTTGGATCAGTAATTATTTTTGACATTTTTCATACATAACAAGCCGACCTTTTCAGCTTCTACCCAATGTATGAAGTTCTGTACCTTAAAGCAAAGAGTTGTCGAGAAAGCAACCTGCACTCAAGCCATGGTCGCTTGGATCCTTTCTTCTTATGCTTAACTCCATCTGCAATGCCCTTCACATGCTAGAATTAATTATCGAATTTGTGCAAAAATGTGAGCAAGGGAGAGAGAGCAAGAGAGAGAGGCTAGGCAAGAAGAATGTCATCATTACCGTGCCTTATTCCCACTTGATGTTTGGACCAGTTATCTTAATTGTCCCCTCATCAGCTAATGAAAAGTATTTTATCAGCTTTGTACCTTCAAAATGAGGTTTCTCTCTGAAATTCTGAAAGTTAGGAGTGAAAGGACAAAAAAAGAAAGCAAATCAGCAGTAACTCATAAACAACACCATTGGGTTAGCATAGCAGATGAGTAACACCTCAAATCTGAAACTGCAATGTATTATTACAATAGTGCCAAGCACAATAAAGCAAAGATAGAGAAAGAACTTACAAAAGTGATGGAATAACCAGACTTCACATCTTTCAAATCCTCCAAATCAAGAGAATCAAGATACTGAAGATCTATATCAATAAAAATTGAAATGTTTCATTGAGCGAACATTCGCAATTAATATGAGCACAAAATTAGGAGCCTTGTTGCAATTCAATGTTAAAATCCAAACAATTCATAAAGAACCAGTTGTTATTTAATTATGTACAAAATATAACATATCCTTAATTTACATCAAAAGCGAGTTAATTAAATTTCAACCTTTTGGTCTTCCTCATTCAAAAGATCACAGAGGGCAGGATGACTCAGGAACTGCATCATGCACAAGTCACATAAAAGTATCGAACTAACAATTGGTAGTGATAGGAAAATAGAAAATTTTGGGAAGAACAGAATATTTACAGCAGTTAACCAGAAGTCAGGAATAGTTTTGATAATTTCATTCCGTTTGACATAGACAGGCTTGCGGATCTCATTGTACTGCTGCTCAATTTCCAGCACTCTGTCACAGAATTCTCCATTAATCTGTTGGGTGCCAAAGAAAATTCCAAGCTAGGCAGAAACTTTTTGGTAGCTCCATTCCATAATCATTCAGCAATAAACTTCAGGGTATGGAACTCCTATCAATGTCATATGGCCTTGTTTTAAGCAAATGCAATAATCCCAATGGAACCATCTAATAGAAATACAATCACCAAAGCCATGTTACAAGGCATTCCAAAATGAAATAAGTTAAAAAAAGACAGGAGTGCAGCACATTGATGCAGCGAAAATATTCAATCAAATCCCAGAATTGGAGTTAAAGCTAAAAGATACGAAAAATGAAAATATCAGCACAGATACAAAAAGTTTCCACCTCTCAATTCCAGAATAATAAAGAAAAAGTTACAAGCTTTATCCAAGCAACATTTCATCATCTCCTAAAATCAAACACAGATTGAATCAGTAGGCAACAATTAATTTATGCCACCAACAAGCAAGACAACATTCACACCAGGCAGGCTTGCAAACAGCGAGAAACACAAAAGACTACCCTCAATCTAAATTTAGCCCAAATAGAACTGTTGAAATATAATAATTTTTCTTATAGCTTGTTGCTTTTGTTTTCGGTTAATGTGTGTATTAAATGTTTTGTGTTGTCAAGAACAGCACGCAAGCTCATTATTTCCTATGCATGCTAGCTGTAACCTTTTTTCGTATAAATTGCTTCTCTTTTGAAGTTAATGAATGAAAGAGTTGGGTTTTAAAGAGCTATATATTCTTAAGAAGACTTCTAATATTTCTATCTATTTTATTAGCGATATGTCCTTATTCAACTTGATTTCACGAAAATGTAAGTACAATTGATACTGTTACTCAGCTTATACACATACGCATATTTGCAGACATACAAATCTCTAGAGTTATAGGGAAGAGGAGAAGTTTACCTTCTCAATCTCGACTTGGACTTCCTGCAGCTTCTCAACAGAAGGAATGAGTTCTGCATCACTGGGATCGGAATCTTCCTCTTCACTGACGCTGAATTTCCTCCCCTTGTCAGCAACCATCTGCTTTAAAAAGGAAAAAAAAATGAACCAACTTTCCCAGGAAAATGAGCTTCACCTGGAATCCCAATTCCAAAGTCAAGATTTTATGCTATCCCCAAAACCACAAATGGGTATGAAGAAAAGCAGCCAAAAGTAGAATGCTGATATTTTAGGGTATTTATACGAGCAAAGACTGTTTCTTTCCCGTGGTCTATCATCTTTATGCTCTCCATAAATAAAAGCCCAAGCTCGGTTTTCACAAAGTCCAACTCACAACTCATAACCCACCTAATAGTTGACGAGGAATTGAAAAACAAAACATGGCTATGTTTCTCTTATCTTCTACTACTTTTCTAGGATTCCCCAAACAGCTATCCTGCTTCACGCCGAAAACAGGTTCTTATTCTTTCATAACCCATGTCTGTGGGCATTGCAAGCTACTTAATTTTTGTTTGATTTGATCAATAATTGCAGATAAATTGAACATTTTTGGGTTAATTTCATGGGACACTCATCCAAGAAAAGCAAACGGCAGTAAGGTCAACCAGCGGCACGATAGTTCTTTGATGACGATGTGTTCTGCTTCAAGAATATCATCAAGTGCTTATGAGAAATCGAAGAGGGTATGGATATGGACACAAAATAAAGAAGTCATGACTGCTGCTGTTGAAAGAGGATGGAACACCTTCATCTTCTGGTCAAAACATCGAAAACTTGCAAATGACTGGTCATGTATGGCCTCTTAACAAAATTGTCTTCTGCTTTGTTTTAATCAAGATTTAATGTATTACTTTATGTCGTGATCTTATATTTGCTATAGTTTGAAATTTTCGTTATGAATTTACAGCAACTGCTATGATACATTCCCTCGTTATTGATGAAGGAGAGGTTTTAGATGGTGAGAATAATAGGGTTGCCACCATTTTTCGGGTTTCAACTGCGCAAGAGCTACAGCAACTTCAACCAGAAAATGCACAGACTGAGAATATTGTTCTTGATTTACTGGATTGGCAAGTATGCGCGTCTGCCCCTTGTTAAGAATTGATTGACTAGTAGGCTTCTTCTTTAGCATGTCCACCATATTTAAATATTTCTATTGGTTTTTAGCATTGTGAATGTTCTTGGAACCGTGTTTGTTTACCACTTGATCACCAAGTGCAAGGCATGCTGTGGCTTGTGAAGTGTTGACTTTTTGGTTAAAGATGTACATCTGCCTTTGATTTTTAGTACTCTGCTGATTAGTATATTTTCCACCCAAGTTTGGATCACATTTTGTATAATTAAATCTTTCAGCTGTGATTTGTATTTCATGAGGGTTTCTTTCTCACAATTTTTAAGTGACACATAATGGAGTCGATCACTCCAAAATTTATTGTGTTTTCTTATTGATATTCATAAGGTTGTACTTCTAAGTTCTTACAATTTTGTCTCTTAGATAATTCCTGCAGAGAATATTGTTGCAGCATTCCAAGGCAGTCAAAAAACAGTGTTTGCCATCTCAAATACTGCTTCTGAGGCACAAATTTTCCTTGAGGTATCTACTGAGTCCTTTATAGAGAATGAATATAACGTTTGAGTTGTTGCTTACCATTTCTCGACATTTGTTTCCTCAATTGCTTGCTTTTATCATCTACCTATTCTATCTTTATAATAGGCCTTGGAACATGGTTTGGGTGGAGTTGTTCTAAAAGTTGAGAATGTTGAAGCTGTCTTTGAGCTCAAGGTAATTTCATGTTAGGGAGAAAACTTGAGTTCGTTGAGTTCTGAAGCATCACTCCTTATCCTGGTTAATATTATCAGGACTATTTTCACAGAAGGAATGAAACAAGTAATCTGTTGAGCTTGACTAAAGCCACTGTGACTAAAATTCAAGTAGCTGGAATAGGTGATCGTGTTTGTGTGGATCTTTGCAGCCTCATGCGACCTGGTGAAGGTCTTCTGGTAGCTTCTCCTCTATGACATTCTAGGTCCAATAATTTGTCATTTAACTTATTGGGTATGATCAAATATGACGGCATGATTTGTCTCGCAGGTTGGTTCCTTTGCTAGAGGACTATTCCTTGTTCACTCAGAATGCTTGGAGTCAAATTACATTGCCAGCAGGCCGTTTCGTGTCAATGCAGTGAGTTATTTCTCTAATAACAAAATGATATTTTCACAACCATGTTGCTTAATAAGAATTCAGTAAGCACCATGATATTTGCTTTGGGTCCTCAAGTTGTCACTTTAAATGTTGCTAGGATAAAAAACTAATCATAATAAATTAAGCAATTTGTTGCAGCTGGTTAATTTAAAGATTCATTAGAGTACTATAGTTACTTCAATATTGGCATGGACATAATTAAACTTGGAAAGCAGCCATTTGAAAGTAAAATAATTATTCAAGTCTTTTGAACATTTCAATTGTCTAATCTTTGATCTTGTTACATTTGCCATTTTTGTGTTAATTCAGTTCTTAATTAATTTGTGGTTTTTGATATCAAAGAACTTTTTGTTTTGAGCGTCTCTTTCTGCTAATTTTTGCCATTTATTCTTTTGTTTGAATGGTCTCTCATGCAATGCGGAAGTTAATCAACTTTCTTCTTGTAAATTCTAAATACTTTTTGTGTATCAGATGAAGAAAAAAAGGTTGAAATTGGTCCAAATCGTATGCCCCATTGTTTAACCATTTTTTTGTATGGTGTATATCAACATGATTGTGAATAAGATTTTTGGTGTTCACTAGACAATTACTCCATAGCAAACTGAGGACATTTTTCTCCCTGATTGGAATGATATTTTGGAAATGCTGTGCTTAGTCATATTCATACAGGATTTTCTTCTTTCATTTTGTTGCTGCTGAGTTTAAAAACTTACCCATGAATTTGATATCTGGACTATGTAATCATTGAATGAAGCCATGTGATATTATGGTTGACAAAATTCTTTAGGCAGTTTTTTTTTTGTAATTAGTCTAGTGTAGTGAATTGGCTTTGACTATTTTCATGGCTTTGTGGCACTCTTACACAGCCCACTAATCTTTATAAAGTTTCTGATGGAAATGTACAGGGACCAGTACATGCATATGTCTCCATTCCAGGAGGAAAGACTTGCTATCTTTCAGAGTTAAAAGCTGGCAAAGAAGTCATCATAGTTGACCAAAAAGGTCAATTGCGAACAGCAATTGTTGGCCGTGTAAAGATTGAGACCAGACCTCTTATTTTTGTGGAGGCAAAGGTTTGTGTCTTGGATGCCTTCATCAGACATAATCCATAACATTAGTGCACAGATTTCAGATATTGTCATTTGTTTTTTTGGAGCATCTCAACTTCATATCCAAATGATCCAAGGCTCCAACAGATGGTCAAACATCATGTATTTCCTTGGTGTGGATGTGGAAATTATTAGATGCCTAGCTGGTAATGGAAACCTCATTAATAAATTTGAAGTTCCCTACACTCTTTTGCAGAGCTAGTTCCTTCTGAGAGTCATCATTTTGATTCTTGATGGATATATATTCTCATTTCTCATTTACAATAATAGAATCTAGCTTCTGATGCTGATATTTCAATCTTACAGATAGATTCAAATGATGAAACACTATACAGCATCTTCCTGCAGAATGCAGAAACAGTTGCCTTAGTGCCTCCATGTCAAGGTATTAACTTTTGCAATCTTTGATTCTAGAAGTCTAACATCTTGGGTCTTAATATTCCAAATTTTCTACAGGAAATGTGCCGCAAAAAGTAGCAATTCCTGTGACTTCATTAAAAATTGGGGACGAAGTTTTGTTGCTAACGCAAGGTGCAGCCCGTCATACAGGAATAGAAATTGAAGAATTTATAGTCGAGAATTGAATAAGAAAGAGGATAAATTAGACAAGTTGAATTTGTTGGTGATTATCAATGCTGCAAGAAGAATGAAGACTGCCGTTTAGAAAGAAATGTTTTCATCTATATTCGTATTCTTCTGCGATGATCCAGTTTGAACTCCAATCAGTTATAAATTTAATAGCATGCCTTATAGGTGAAATTATCTCTTCATTGTAATGACTTGGTTTTGCATGATCTCCACTGGTTACCCATATTTTCTCGTCCAGGTACAACCTCAGAGGCCTCCAGTACAGCATTAGATGTAGCAGAGGTGGTTGACCATAGGATTGGCAACTAGGCGGTTCGGGGTAGGTTCCTTGTCCCTCCCCCTAACAATTCCACACCATCCTCGATCTCGCCCCATTCTCCAACGGAAAAAAACTATTGGTCTCCATCTCTGCACGATTTCCGTCCCCGATCCGATCTCTAATTTTATTAAAAATTTTACTTTATTTTAATATTAAAAATATTTTTTATTTTTATTATTTTAGTTAATTACATAATTTTTTTAAATAAAAAATATTTTTTATTTTATTTTTTTTCAGAAATTAATTACGATATATATATATATCGGACCGGGGTATATCATATCATTTCTGTCACAGGAGATTTCAGTTTGGGGAGGAGCATATAAATAGTTAAAAAAATCCACTCATTAGGGGCAGATTAGGATTGAGGCTTTATGGATACATGTCCAATTGTGATTGCTAATTTATCAAAATCTCTATCACTTGCTACAACCTGAAAGCACAACTTGGTTTGTATTTAAGGTCTTTGAGGTTGTAGTTGGCCTGCATATTGATAAAGTTCTTGTTACATCTTTATTAGATGAAATTTATCAAATAACTAAAATTGCGATTGTTGGACATGTATTGACTTTCAAAGTCAACTCCATGGTATTCAGTCATTTGGGAGAACAGAAAACCAAAACCAAAATTCTGAAGTCATTAATAGGTGAACCTAGCTATTCACCTTCAGATATTGAAACTACCAACTAAAGCATGGTACCTTCAATATATCTGTTTATTGCTATGGTTGCTGCTACAACAAGTTTAGGAGCAGCGTTTGACTCATTATCCATGGATTTAGAAACAGAGGCACTAGTGAACAGTGGAATGGTGTGACAGCAATAATTCATCAATGGATCACTGCAGGTGGCCAGGCGTAATTTGCAATGGTGAAGGCAGTTCATCAAGATAATATACCCGCCTCTTCTCAAATGCACTATGGAATCAAATATTGGCAAGCTCAAATTTTCTTCCTTCTCAAATCTCATCTGCCTTAATCTTGGTTACAGTGGATTTAACTGGAGCATCCCATCTCAAATTGGGGTGCTTTCAGATATCACTTTCTTGAATCTGGCTTCTATTCTGCTGCAGTGTTTTTCTCCAACAATAACAAATATTTAAAAGGTGCCAAACATATGGCATTAAAATATTTTGCCATTAAGGAGGAAGTTCAAAAACAAAGAGCGTCTATTGAGCATATTAATATGAATCTAATGATTGCGGATTCCTTAATTAAGGGTTTACAACCGAAGACATTTAAAGAACTTGTACACAGAATGAGTCTTTGTTGTGCCCTATAATAACAATTGTTTATGTTGATACTAGCACTTTGAGCTCAATGATGTGTTTTTGATTTGCATTAATGGTTTTCTATTGTATAATGGTGTACACATTTATGTTTTGATGTTTTAAGAGGAAAGTCTATAAGATATAATAGTAGACTATGATGAAATTTTATGGATTTAGTATGGTGACTAGTAAATTTTATAGTGTATGGAAGGAAGTAAGTTGCATAAATAATATACAATCACCATAACTCGCATTTATTATTTTATTATATTAAGCCACTTATGTTGAGCTTTCAAAATTAATATTAGGTGCTCTTAAGGCCATGCTATTTAATATTATGATTATCTTGTGATTAGGCCGAGAGGGAGAATGTTAGAAAATGGCCTAATCTTGGGCTAGCTAATTACTAACCCATAAGCCGCGCAGCAGCAGCAGCAATAATAATAATTAAATAGTTGATTGATCCTTACCGTTCACTTGGTTATGTGATGAACGTATAATAGATATAAATTAACCTTTATCTACCCATTAGGGTTTATGCTTTTAACAATTTTAACAAATTAGATTAAGCCATCAGAAAGCTGTCATAGACGAAAGTGCCAAGAGAGAAAAATCAATTTATCTTAAGGTTTACATAATATTAATTGTGAGAAATATGTATTCAAGATCCTTGATTAATGATTTTAGAGTTAATTAAGTATTTTCCATTAAGTATTATTACAAATCTCTTCCAAAAAAAAGTTAATTTTAGAAGTTAGTAGATTATGAATTTTTTCTAGTTATACTCTTATTTTTTTGCCAAATAACAAATTATACCCTTTATTTTTTTCCATTATATATATATATATATATTTATTATATTGGATTGAGATATTTAATATAATTATTATATTATTTAATATGCATATATATATATATATTATATAATTCATTTGTATTATATATTTAAATAAATTTTATATAGTATTTTTGATTGATATAACCATGCCATTTTACATTTTTTAGTTGTATTTTCAGCTATTTTTACAAAACCATTTTAATTCAATTAACTACCTATTTTCAGTAACTAGATTATCAGATAGAACTAAATTATTAGCTTACAGCTAAATTATAAGTTTATAGTTGTATTATCTACTAGTTTTATCAAATAGAACCTTAATAAGCCATTTACAATCGGTAATTACTGCTAAATTATGTATCATATCTTTTATAAAATTATCTTGTTACTAGTAGTTTATGTATTCAATGGTTAAATCTTTTTAATTTTGTTAATAAAGGAAGTTAGATCTTTCTATTGAATAAAATGAGACTTGAGCATAATTCATTCCAAAAACTAGCTTAAGAGAGTATGAATGTTCAAGCCATTATAAAGAACATTTGGATATTTTAATTAGCCGATATGATATATCTTAATACATTTTCCTTACGCCCAGGACCGAACATATATGAAAAACTTGAAAACTTGAAGCATAAAGTTTGCAGAATTAGACATCTGCGAATGATTCAATATCGAAAAATAATTTGACTCTGATATCATATTGAATAAAATAAGTTTTAAGCTTAACTCATTTCAAAAGTTAATTTAATGGAGGAGGGATATCCAAGTTATTATAATGTGCATTTGAATATTTTTTTAATTAGCCGATATAAAATATTTTAACATTTTCAAAAGCTTATCCTTTGATAATATAAATAAATAAATAAGAAACAAAAGAAAAAAAACAATCTAATAATCTTTAGCACCCAAAAAAGAAAAGATGATTGTGACTAATACACGTTAGACTTAGCCTCCAAATTTTTCTAAATCAAAATAAACTAGTATGGAAGGAGGTGGATAAAAAGGAAAGGAAGTTAATTAATTAAGATAATTAGATTAAAATTACAATCGAAAAAAGGGTAAAGGATTATGATTAATAGAGATGTTAAAATTTTGCATAATATGTTTTCTAACTTTTTGTTAAATTTATTTTCATACTCATGAATTTAGATCTCGCAATCTTTTAATTAAATGCGACCGATTTGAATTTTAAATATAAATTATTTCAAAAGTTGTTTCCATATCATTTGGCTTTCAAATGGATTCAAGCATCGAGTCAAGTCTTTCTTTTGAAATGAAGTTCAAATTATTAGGTTGGATCATTTTTAAATCTAAATATTAAGAATATAAAGAAGGCTAGATGCATGTGTGTATAATTAATATTAATATATGACCATAAATTCTTCAACAGGATGAACTATAACAAATGCATCAGAATATTAAATGTATTGATATTAAGAACACGAATATTTCTGTCATATATATATATATATATATATATATATATATATATATATATATATATATATATATATATATATATATATATATATATATATATATCACCCAAAATAATTAGATTCGCGGCTCGTCACTGATGAAATTATATATCCCCTAAAAGTTCTCCTTAATTCCCATCCGTTTGGGATTATGAGCTGCCTCTCTTTCTCTTTCTTTCTTTAATCTTTATTCATTCTCCATCCTCCAACAAGATCAATTTGATCCTTAATTATATAGTTAACCTTTGCATTATTTGATATTAAAAATATATTAAATGGTCTTGAACATATGATTAAAACTCTATTTAGCAAAATTAGCAAGGTAAGATAATTATAAACTGATAATCTAGCTGTAAATTGATAATTCAATAACTGATAATTTTGCTGATTGAATTAAAATTATTTGGTAAAACTAACTGGAAATGTAGCTGAAAAATATAAAATGACATTATATTAATAAAAAAATACTATATAAAATCTATTTAAATACATAATACAAGTGATTTATATAATATATGCATATTAAGTAATACAAAAATTATATTAAATATCTCAATCTAATATAATAAACACATTCACCCCTTTATATAAATATACGAGATATCTCAATCCAAAATAACGAACTTATCATTTAACAAAAAAAAAAAGGTATAATAGGAAAAAAAATATAATCTACTAGCTTCTAAGGTGAATGTTAGTTTTACTAATTTTTTTTAGGGAGATTATAATCTAGCCTTTTTCTAAATAATTAATTTGTTTTACCAAAAAATAAATTATTATTAGTCTAAGTATCTTAAATTTATGATAAAACTAAATTATAATATAGTTTTGTATTACCAAATACATCTTGAATTTCATAAATTGAAGGGATCGAATTCATTTAGCTCTTAGTCAATCCAAAATAAAAGGTTAATAAGGTATGAACAATTATGCAATAGATCTCAATTGAACGAAAGATCAAATTCTGTCAATATTTTACTTCATTATTCTGCCAAAATTAGATAAATTGTGCTGATTTTGAATGCAAGAAAGTTGGATGGTTGATTAAAGAAAACAACAATCTCACCCTCAAAAAAATAGTGTTTATATGTTTGGTGTGAATCCAGTCTGCAGCCTAATGGGCTGGAGCACACAAGATTTTTTATATTAATATTAAAAAAGCCAACACCACCCTCAAAAAAATAGTGTTTATATTAATTTGAATATTGATGGACCATTGTTTACAGAAATACACCAATTATAAAAGATTGTAATAAAAATATATAATGCTAAAAATTTAAATTGAATCAAGTGGGAAAAAGTGCATTAAATAGTAGAAAACTTGAAGAGCATGTGGTGCTTGTAAACCTTTCCTTTCTGCACAAGAGATTGAGGGAAACTAGGGTGATTAACAAAGTCAGGATACCACTGAGTCTCCAAGCATAAACCTGCATGAGCTTGATAAACAGCTCCACCCTTTCCTTTCACATTATTCAACAAATTTCCAGAGTAAAATTGCAATCCAGGAGCATTGGATGTCAATTCCATTTTCAACCCTGATTTCTTATCCTGAACTTGTGCAATTAACCTGGTTTTATTCCCATCGAAATCGTCGAGCACGTAATTGATGTCGTAGCCTTTAGGGAGCAGGCCGATCCTTTTGCCCACAGGTTTCAGTTCAGGTTCTGTGAAATCATAGGCAGTTCCTCTAGCATAAAGAATTTGTCCAGTGGGAATTAGCTGGTCGTCGACCGCCGTGTAAAATTGTCCCCAAATTCTAACTTCTGCTTCCAAGATATCTCCACTGTTGTGACCACCTAAGTTCCAGTATGTGTGCTGAGCTAGACTCACTGGCGAGACCTTGTCGTCTAGGCTTTTAGCTTTCAAGAAAACGTTCAATTGATTATCCTCAAGAAGTGTGTACGTCACCACCACTCTAAGTGCACCGGGGAATCCTGCAAATTATCGCCCTAGCTATCAGAATACAAGGCAGATGCTCGACTACCAGGCTATTAGCCTGATGACCACTATATATCATAATGAAATTAAGGAGTTAAATTTAATACTCAAAAATCACCTTCTTCCCCGTCGGAGCTGCGATAGGTGAAGACAATGAAAGGGTTAGGGCCATCATTCTTGTATTTGGTAACTTTCCAAATAACATCAGAATAGCCTTTGGGGCCACCATGAAGCATATTTTTGCCTTCATTAGGTGTTAGTTTGTAAACTTGTCCATTTAACTTAAACTGGGCTCCTCCAATTCTGTTAGCAACACGTCCCACCACAGCTCCAAAATATGTCTTGTCATTCTGAATATATAGAATTTAGAAATTTCATGTTGGATGGGAAAATTGAAATTGTACTAATTAATCAATAATTATTAAAGCAGCACAGCAGACAAGTAGTTTGATGATCGAGTCATAATTAATGTAGCATATCAAGAATGCAATTCATATCAAATTCAGTGTGCCAAAAAAAAAAAAAAAAACTCACCTGATATTCCTGAATTTTATCATAACCAAGAACAATATCAATGGGCTTTCCTGTCAAATATAAGTGCACATATATTAATATTTTTTTTGTATTAAAAAGGGAATAAATTAAAGAAACAAAAATTTAAAAAAGAAAATGGTATAAATTAAAAGAAAGAGAAATAAAAACATATACCAGATTTATCAGGAATAACAAAAGAGACAAGGGTGGCACCATAATTGGTAAATTTCAAGGACATATTTCCCTTCTTAAGGTCATAAAAGCCAACGGTGTTATCAGCTTTGGCCTGAACATTGCGATTTGCAAACCCAATCACCACAAGCATGCACAGGCAAACCAATAACGATACTCTACCCATTTTCCTTCTTTTTCTTTTGTAATCCAGAAAACTAATTTCCCTGTCAAATAACCTGATCAGCTGGGAAGATTATATAGAGTTCCTGAACACTAACATCCAAGGATTATTTGTCTTGCGAAAAAGATGCCGTTTTATTTCTTGGTCTTGAATAATATAGATTTCCTGGCCGCACAAATTTTTTATAATAAATATGAAGAAACTATTTAAAAAATTATATCAAAATAATTTTACAATTTTTTTCTCCAAAGAGAAAAAATATTTAAAATTAATCGAGTTAGACTTTAACCCCAACCCTTTCAAATAAGGGAAAATTTTTGATAGACTCACTTTGCTACGTTATCTCTAAACTAATTCAATCGTATAGTGATATATAATTAATAATTTTATTCATATTGTGAATATATATAATTAAATGATTGGATTAGTGCAAGATAACTGATTCTATTTAAAATTTTCGAAAACCGGATATTATAATGTTATTACAACTATAAAGGGGAGGAGGAATATATAAGGTTAATGGTGTAGGAGTGAATCCAACGCAAACCACCCTTTGCATTCACATATATCATCGCTGGTTTCAAAATGAGTGTTGACATATTATTGTTTAATTGAGCCCCCTCACTGGCCACCACACTTCTGCTGTTTTTTTACTTTTAATATTTTCAAAAATTAATACGAAAAAAAGAAGATAATTGATTAACTCAATTCAGATTCCAATTCAGCTAAATCAATTTTGTAGCCCTCATTACATTTTTCTTTTTTTCTTACAATAAAATTATTTACTTTTTTTATACATATTTGTTTTAAGCATATTACTTTATAATATAATATTATTATTTTAAGTTTTGATACTCTATTTTAATTTTTTTTATAACATTTCGTATTATATAATGGTTTTTTTGTTGTCTATTCTTATATTTTATTACTATATTTTATGTTTAATAGATTTCCTTTATATATATTAGATTAATATTTTGGTTAATTACTTTTGAATATATCATATGATCTTATATTTTAACCTTATAAGATTTTGAAAATTTAGGAATTGTTCGGGCTGTTGTTGGGTATCAAACAAAATAAATTTAAATTTTTTTAATTTAATTAACAAATTTTTTATAAAATATTTTTCTTAAATTTACTTCTTAAAAAAATATTTATTTACTTAATTTTTTTCAAAATCAAATTTTAAAACTTCAAAAAAATAAAAATAAAAGTTTTCGGCCAAAACATTTCAAACGACTCGGCCCAACCCCTAGCATGGCCAGGTATACGCCCCTTCCGATGCAACGACGGCGTTTCTCACACAATCAAAATTTGGTTTGGTTTCACCGTCACATCGGCGGGTTTCTGCACCCCATTTGCGTGCTCCAGCGCTGTATGGGTTCTCTGTGGAGGGTTTCAAAAACCCTAAAATCAGCAAAATGCCTTTCTCTTCTACATCCTTTTTCAAAATTCAATTCTACATTTCGGCTAAACAACCACCGTTTTGATGTAACCCGTGAATTCTGCTCTAATTCCCGCCAACACAGCAAAGAAAACAGCATTGATTTGAGCAAGTATCCCGCAGAGAGAATCAGAAACTTCTCTATAATCGCTCATGTTGATCATGGAAAGTCAACACTTGCTGACCGGCTTTTGGAGCTAACTGGGACCATTAAAAAAGGCCATGGCCAGCCTCAGTACCTTGATAAATTGCAGGTATTTTAAGACTGTGCTCTTGGTAGTGTTTGGTTTCTTTAAATAAACTAGAATTGGGTATGCAGTGGTTTATTTTTTTTCGATTGGGTCTTAAACAGTAGTTTCTTTTAAAATACAAGTTGAGAAAAAATTGCTCTCAAAATCATTAAATATTTCCAAATTCCGAACTAAATGCTGCTGGATGCTGTGTTTTCTAAGCAAAAGATAAATAGTGTGGAAGAAAAATTGAACAATGAGTAGAAAATGGAAATGGGAATGCAATGATTAAAACCCATTCGCCATTTGGACCTTGTCATCATTCAAACAGTTGCTATCAGACAGTGCTTGTCCGCTTAAATACAATGGGGATGCGACACTTTGTTGCAAGAGTTTTTCTGGTGTTTATATAGATTTCTTAATTGGAGATTTTTGGTGTCACTTGTATTATTAAAGGAGCCACAATTCATCTAAAATTGTCCTTGTTCATTCATAAGAGTACTTGGTGGGGACAAAGCTACTAGCTTTCAGAAGGGGAGACAAATATTAAATGTACACACTAGCAAACTAGTGTGTTCTTATGGGATTTCTATATATATGTGTGTGTGTGTAATAACCTGGGAATTTTTCTATATTTGATTCACTTGCGACATATAGAACAGATTTGGATTCTTGTTTTTTTAGGTAGAGAGAGAAAGGGGAATAACTGTTAAAGCTCAAACAGCTACCATGTTCCACAAGTACAACTCTGGGGGCCCCAATATGGATGATGCACATGAACCAGCGACATTTCTACTAAATCTAATTGATACCCCAGGTCATGTTGATTTCAGCTATGAAGTATCAAGATCCTTAGCAGCTTGCCAAGGTGCCCTTTTGGTTGTTGATGCTGCCCAAGGCGTCCAGGCTCAAACTGTAGCTAACTTTTATCTGGCTTTTGAATCAAACCTGACAATAATACCAGTCATAAACAAAATAGACCAGCTGACTGCAGATCCTGATCGAGTAAAAGCTCAATTAAAATCAATGTTTGATCTAGAACCTAAAGATTGCCTTTTAACATCTGCCAAAACTGGGCAGGGCCTTGAGCATGTCCTTCCTGCTGTCATAGAACGAATACCTCCTCCTCCTGGGAATAGTAATTCACCCCTGCGTATGCTTTTACTGGATTCATATTATGATGAATACAAGGGAGTAATCTGCCATGTTGCAGTTGTTGATGGCATGCTGCGGAAGGGAGACAAGATTTCATCAGCAGCAACTGGTCATGCATATGAAATTCTGGATGTTGGAATCATGCATCCTGAACTCACTTCAACTGGAGTTCTTCTAACTGGACAAGTGGGATATGTGGTGAGTGGCATGAGATCAACCAAAGAAGCACGTGTAGGAGACACTCTATATCATAGTCGTAGCACTGTAGAAGCACTGCCGGGTATATGGTCTTCATCTTTTTTTCCTACTAATGCTTCTTAATTTTTTTTGTCATCAGTGCTGGAGAGTTTATGCAAAGTCCTTGTACTGTGATCTCATCAAAATTTGGAACATTTCTTCTTTATCTCAGAAACTTATTTAAGTGATGGAATGTTAAAAAGAAGTTGGAAAAGTTAAATATTAAGTGTAATATATGCAAATGGGCTAAATGATATAATGTATTATGGGATTGTGAAGAAGAAAAGGGAGGATTTTTTTCTTTCTTTCTGGCCAGCAGTAAAATTTTTCAGTCCTATTTTAATTTCTCTTATTTTTATATTCTCTCGATTATAGGTTTTAAACCCGCAAAACATATGGTGTTCTCTGGTCTTTATCCAGCTGATGGATCTGATTTTGATGCACTTAACCATGCAATAGAGAGACTGACGTGCAATGATGCCAGTGTTTCTGTCACTAAAGAGAGTAGTTCTGCACTTGGGCTTGGTTTTAGGTTTATCTCCAATTACTGAATGATATGTTTTCTGCTTTTAAAAATGATTTTTTTTTCTTGGCATCACATCCTCGAAGTTGAATAGGTAGTAACTTTTTTATTACTGTTCTAACTGTAGGTGTGGTTTCTTAGGCTTACTTCACATGGACGTTTTTCATCAACGGCTTGAACAGGTGATGTTCTCTCTAGTAGAACATATCCTTATTCCTTGCTTTTTTGATTATGCAATTTTTTTCTCGTTGAAGATAGTTATTGATGTATTACATAATAACTGGAAAATGGCATTTATAATCACACAATACATGCCCTTATCAATACATTACAGGAATATGGAGCTCATGTTATTTCTACTGTTCCTACTGTTCCATATATATTTGAGTATTCGGATGGAAGGTACAAGTTATCCTGTCTATAGTTTCTGATTTTGCTATCTCTTATGCTTTACACAATGTTATTTATTTGGTGCCTCTGCTAGCAAAGTGCAAGTTCAGAATCCTGCTGCCTTGCCCTCGAATCCCAAGAAACGAGTCACAGCTACTTGGGAACCTACAGTCATAGCTACAATTATCATCCCTAGTGAGTAAGGTCTCATACTGTTTATACTCCCTTTAAATGATGAATTGTTGACTCGTTATTCCTAAGCATGCTAAGCACTATCGCGTCCTATTTTCACTTGTTGACACAAGGTATGTGGGGTCTGTTATTACCCTTTGCTCAGATCGGAGAGGGCAGCAGTTGGAATATTCATTTATAGACAGGTAAGTTTATGCGCGAGATCAAATTTAAAGGTTAATTCTTCCTTGCAGTTGAATTTGCAAGTATAGTAATAAGTTGATTATTTTTGTCTAATGTATATTGTCCCTTTCATATACTGATCCATAATCATAGTATTGATCCTTCTATTCTCCTCTATGAAGCCAACGAGTCTTTATGAAGTATTGCCTTCCTCTGAGGGAAATTGTTGTTGATTTCTACAATGAGTTGAAGAGTATAACATCAGGATATGCATCATTTGATTATGAGGATTCAGAGTACGTACTCTCTCTCTCTCTCTCTCTTTCAAGTGCAAACATGCATATACTAATATCGTTGCTTGGTAGAGACTGATGGCAACAACTAAATTTTATTTGATACCAAACATTCCATAAAGGGTCTATATGCCTTTATGAGGTGCCAATAAGTTATTCCAATTATTGGTTTTTGGTGCTTAGGAATATTACCTTTGGCCACAAACTGCCATATAATTTTATATATTTTGGTGAAATTCTGTTCCTTATTGATGTGATTATTGTGGCTGCTCTGCTCATATTTGGATATCATCCTGTTGATATTATATGTCATTTAAAATAAAACTGGAGAAAGGAGGTGGTCATATTCTTTTATTTTCTTATAACTTTTGGAATCTTATTTTTTGTCCTTCATTTTGATGGATGTATTAACAGATATCAAGAATCTGATTTGGTGAAACTTGATATCCTCTTAAATGCTCAGCCGGTTGATGCTATGGCAACCATTGTTCACAATTTGAAGGCACAACGTGTTGGTCGTGAGCTGGTGGACAAGTTGAAGAAGTTCATCGATAGGTGTACTTTTGTTGCTTTCACTTCTTGTCATATTCTTCTTTCCACAGAAGTGCAAACTGTGTGATGTTCTTATTTTGAGCAGGCAAATGTTTGAGATAACAATACAAGCAGCAGTTGGATCAAAGGTCATTGCAAGGGAAACGTAAGTTGTTATATTCTTTATTTTTTTGGCTTGTTTTTTGTTCATGAATTTAGTGTGTCAGCTCCTTGAAATTTTTCTAGGATAAATCTGTTCTTTTGTCTGGCTAATTTACTGTTTTCAACTTCGTAGATTATTTTAATTTTTTCAGGAATACCCATACCATCAATTTCACTTCAAAACTAGCACTGGTTAGGATCCAGTTAAAATCCTGCCAATTAATGCTGACGTAACATTTCAAAATTAGGGAAAAAAGGTTACTAAAATTCATGAAAGACACTCATAACCCCTAAAACTCAACCTGCATCATCTAGAGCTGAGATTACAAGTGAAGAAACCATGAGGCCTGCTTTCTAGTTTTTTTTTTTCCTTAGTGCTATTCTTTCTTTGGGTTTCTCTCTATATTTATGAATAAATCAGAAGATATTGCATTGGTTGTTTAGCATAAATATATTATATGTTAGCTATCATCACTCCTAATTTCATTTGGTGCTGGTTCATAGGATCTCGGCTATGAGGAAGAATGTTCTTGCGAAGTGTTATGGTGGGGATGTTACCCGAAAAAGGAAGCTTTTGGAAAAACAAAAGGAAGGCAAGAAGCGAATGAAGCGTGTTGGTTCTGTTGATATACCACAGGAGGCTTTCCATGAAATATTGAAAGTGTCATAGAAAAATATGTCAAAATAATCAAACATATGTGATGATGCGTGCAGGTAAGTTTATGTTTCTAATTCTTTGGTGTACAAATCCCTTTTAAAAAATGAAGTGCAAAAATAGAAACACCATAAGATAATAGTACAGAAATTTTTTGTAGCATCATATTTCACCTGCAATTTTGTATATTTTTAGACTGTTGCGTGTATCATATGATAGAGGCGGGCTTTAATTTTTGTTCAGGACTGAGTCTCACGCTGCACTTTGTGAGTATGCTACAGTTAGTAGAGTCTAGGAAAAACAAAAGGAGGCAAATGAATTGAAGACTAAGAAAAGAAGGACAGCATGAAGCACACTACTCCGGTCTTCCAAAGGATTCTTTATAGTGAAATATACCTGAGGTTGTTTTCTAAGGAAGTTCGTAAACTCTGGCAAAATCAGCCATTTTGTTGCCTAACAAGTGATATATTTCCTCCACCCCACATTGGTCATGCATAAAAATTTTGTAATGTCTAGATCGTGATTTGCAGGTAAAAAATTATATTATGGTAAGCCTGTTGCATTTACAATTTCGATTGTACCAATCAAGAATAAGTGGTTAAGGCTTAGAATATTTTTATGAAACGCTTTAGCTTTATTATTATTATTATTATTATTATTGTTGTTGTTGTTGTTCTCTTCCACAAAACAGGTTATTATCCGCAGAAGATGAAATTTATGAGAAAATAAAATCAATGATTTGCTGCTGAATAAAATGGAATAAAGTTAATGTAAAGTTTTATCTTTAGCTTCAAAAAAAATCTTTCTAAGCAAAAGTCTTTGATTAATAAATGAAGTTGCTGAGGAGTGTATCACATCATTAAAAATGAAGGATGCAAGTGAAGAAGACATCAAACAAATTGTGCTTGACCCAACTAAAATGGCTAATTAATTAAGGATAAGACTTATTTAGGCTTTGTCTATGTTCTCATATATATATATATACACACCAAGCCAATTAAATAATGACACGTCATAAATTCTATATTTAATTCTCAATTTTTATTTATTCACACAACAAAAATTAAAATAAACAATTGTAGTCAAAATTTTAACCATAAACCTCTCCTTACTGCATGATCTTCTTCTTAGTTATAAATAGAAATAAACAATCATATGCTTAGCATACTTAAATTGCAACTTCAGGTGGTCAGCATCTTTCATCTATGTCCAAAAAAGAGCGTAGTTGCATGTAATCATTATCAAAATCTTTTGCTATTAATACTTTGAATTTGTAACTTAATTATTCGATTCATGATTTTTTATTTTTTTTCTATGTGATTAATAAGAGAGGAGAAAAACATCAATTATATATAAAATTGGCTTACGCATGTGCCAAAAGTTTATTAGTCAAAAGGAGACAAATTATAATTAATTAGAGAATTGAAAATGTATAACCGTTGCAATGTAAGACTTTTAGTTTCGTCATTGCCAATTTTGAACCGTCTTTTATTTTTTCATATATGAAAATAAGCGAGCTCATGTCCTAGCCACCATATAAATAACTTGTACAATTTGATCTTCTGTGAGAATCGTAATTTGTAACCATAATACAACATACAAAAGAGGAAGCTAAAGATACAAAATGGTATGGAAGCGAATTGTTAAAGATAAGAAAACAGCAACATTGCTATCTTCCATTTTCTAATATTGAACACTTCATATGGTATATCTCAACTCTTATGATCGTTATTAGCAGTAGGCGTAGAGGCACTATTGAAGATAGAAAATGGCAACGACGAAGGTTGAAGAAGACTAGTTCCAATCTCAGAAGTTACAGACGACAATCCATTGAAATAGCTGGATGCACAACCTTTTCCCTTCTGGGTCAATGAGTTAGTAGAAATGACTTGATTAGGTTCACCTAACTTCAAATTCTGACTAAAAATACTCTCTGTTCCCACTTGTTTCCCTTGGCTTGAACTCGTACCTGCACTAGAACCAGTTCCCATCATTGAGGAAATAGCAGCAGCTATGACAGTTTTGAAATTTGGGTCCGATGTTATTGCCTTTTTTAAGGTTTCTGTCAAAGCCTGCTGAGAGGCTGCAGCCTCCACATGGTTCTTTTCCATGAAAGGCTGCTGATACATTTGGGCAATGTAATTATTACCTTGGTACCCATTGCCCCAAACTGTGGGGAACATGTTTGATTGATCCGAGGCAGAAAAGCTGAGGCTTGTTGAAGCTGAAGGAATTAATCTTGATATTGAAGGGAACCTATTGAAAGGAGAATATGAAGTGGATGGGGACGAAGTAAGGTCTAAGGTTATTGTGGGAAACAAAGAGGATGAAGAAGGATTTGCTAAGTAAACTTTTTTAGTTCTTGAATTGTCATAGAGGCTGAAGTTCAATCCGTTGAGTTGATCGGCGGCGGACGTTGAAGCGGCGTGGGAGTTGAGGCCTAGTTGTGAGGTTGAAGAGCCTGATAATAACATGGAAGCAGCTGCTGAGGTTGTTGATGCCATAGCTGTGGCTGAAACAGAAAGTGGGTGGTTGTGTGTCCCTTCATAGGTCGTTATCAAGATCGACATGTCGTCTGCACATCTTTGCACCTGAAAAATCATATTCGAATATGTTTGAATATAATAAAAACTTCCGTAACTTTGATGTTTATTAACCTTAAATAAATTAAGGGTCTGTTTAACATTATTGACATTAATTAAGAACTACTTTTAACATGATTTCATGTGTTTTGACTATAAAAATATATAAATATAATAATTAAGAATTATGAAACAGATTATTACATCGAATTTATAGCTGTTGTCAAGTTTAAATATGGTTTGATAGGTTACATGGATTGAAATTTAAATCAATTTTATTGATAAATAGATCACATGGGATCATATTCATTTATCATTAAAATTGACCTTGATCTTAGGCCATGCAACTCATCAAGCAAATTTGAAAGACAAGTAGTGAAAATTTGAAATTCTAATTGTTGTAGTAAGATATTCATGTTGTTGCTATAAGCTAAGACATTGAAAAGAAAAAAAAAAGATACAGTACGTTAATTCAATCAATGACAACAATTTTAGTACATGTTATTCTCAAAGGAACATTCAGATAATAAAGTCTTTACAGCTCTTGATGGATGCCTTAGATTTGAGATGATGACTTATTGTACAAAAAAATAACAACTTTAATGCAATTTATAATAGATTTTGTGGTATAAAAATGTTCATAACTTCATGCAACAGAATCTAAAATGAATTAGTTTTACTCAAGAACATGGTTTCAACTTGAATACCAAAGAGAATATTACCTGTTTTCTTACGGGGCAAGCTGGTGCAACTGTGCAACGATAGTATGCTCGAGGGCACGGATTTCCTTTTGCAATTTTCTGTCCATATTTCCTCCATTGGCATCCATCATTCATCTGTATAAACAGTTAACATCACACATCAAAATTTTAGCTAATTTAATTAATAACAAGATCAATGATTAATGATGATGAATAATTAAGTTAAAATTTATTAATTATTTACCGTAGGCGTATCGCATCTAGCTCTCACACAAACTCTAGCTCTTTTCGCATTACTTTGTTGCGCAACTTCATCATCAACATTTCTCTTTTGGATCTTACTGGGCAGCCATGTCTCTCCTGCCGCTTCATCTTCCTTACCTTGTTCTAAACTATTAGTAGGGCTCGGATTCGAAACGAGCTCCGTCGAAATCTGAAACTTGGATTCTAATCCAAGACTCAGGCTAGCCTTCAACTCTTCATCTTCTCTATTAGTACCTTTGCTAGAGCTGCCTGCTGCTGTCGCCTCCTTATCCTCTTTTTTAGTTTCGGTATTTCTTCCGAGGCAAAGCGATACGAGTTGATCGGGTTCTTCTTGGATATCAATATCGGTTGATGGAGCTGAGGAATCTGCGGAATTTTTGCAAGATTCTTGTTGGAGAATCTCAAAGAATCGCAATTTAAGAGAGTTGTAATCTTTCTCCATTTTCTGTAGCATCATCTTTAGTCTTTCGTTTTCTTCTCTTACTTCTCCCATTTCTGCATTTGCAGACTCAAGCACATGATCCTCCTATTAAATCAAACATAGATTAATTAATTTAAGAGAGATCAATATGAGAATTAGGAAAAAAAAAAGAAAAAAAAAATTTCAATTACCGCTTTGCTGTTGCTGGAGCCTTCATTGCAAGATGAAGATGGCTTCACACCACGATCTTGGAACTGATCATAATCAGCCATATAAAGATAGGTATCAATACATTAATTAAGTTAATTAATCCATGATTGAATATAAGCATAAATATATATAGCAAAGTGGGAAGTAATTATAATCAACTAACCTGTTGATTGAGACCATCTTCATGGCTCGAAAATTGAACAGCAGAAGGCATTTTGGGAAAGAACCCCACAGTTAGCTTGAATGGTTATGTATTGTTGAATGGATGTGGCGTACTTCTTATAATGCAAGATAAAGGCTAATAAACTAATAAAAATTTCAAAAATCCACTGCTGTAATTATCTGTCCACTAAATATATAAATTTTTAATTTTTAATATAAATATATCTATTAAATAAAATATAAAATATTTAATAAAGAGAGGCAAATATAAATATTATAATTAAACTTTGTTTTGTGATATATTTTGATTTATGAAGGTATAAATTGAAATATTTTTAATAAAATAAATATTTCAAATTTCATTAATGTTTCAATATTGATTGCACAAATTGATTTGATTCAATGATTTATGTTGTAACTTGAGGATAATTACATTCACTTGCATTCTAAATATGTAATAGTCTATATTCTATCATAAATTCATATTCCGTATTCAATCTAAAATCCATTGACATTATATAATACACTTAATTTTTATAAATAATGCCATAATATAGTATTTTCTTGTTATATACTATTAAATTTCTTATTAATATATGAAATTTATCCTTAAAAATAATAATATTATTATATTATATTAGAATTTAACTATTAATTTAATTACTAAAAATTTGAAAATTATTTAAAATAAATAAATGCAAAATACTCTTTATAGAAAATCTGGTCATCCCATATTTCAATTTTATATTGTAAAATACTACTTGTTCCAACTATTTTTGTCATAATTTCTATCCAATATGTATTAAAATACTTATATTTTATCAACTCACTTATTTGTGTTGCTCGACTTGTATTAAATTATAATTATTTTATTGCAATTGGTACAAAATAAGTTAAGACAAGTACTATTTTTGTCCTAATTTCTGTCTAATATGTATTAAAATACTTATATTTTATCAACTCATTTATTTGTGTTGCTCGACCTGAATTAAAATACAATTATTTTAATACAGTTAGTATAAAATAAGTTAAGACAAGTAGCATTACTCTTTTATATTATATATAAGATTATGCAGATATAAAAAAAATGTCAACACCTCCATCATTATTATATTAATTGCAGAGTAAATAAATAAAGGGAAATTCAACTTCAAACTTTCAGAATTAATAATTTAATTAAGATGCATAAGGGCATAGAGGGAGAATTAAAAGAGAGAGAGAGCTAAATTAACGGGTATATATGTATATATATAATTGAAGCTTCGTACAAAGGTGACTCAATTGCTTAGGTAAATAATAAATTAATAATAAAAATGGTCAAAATAAGGTAGAGGTGGGGAGGGAGGCTTAGATCCGGTGGCCGGTGCAGGTTCTTGAGGGGGTCAGTGTCAACGGTGATTGTCAAGTTCCCAGTCAATACACGCTATATATCAGACGTTGCTCCTCTTCCCTTCGACCTTAATTATTTCTTCCTCTTTAATTATATATTACTAGTAAATTATATCATCACCAAAGCTCATCAATGTAGATCAATGTGAATGCTCTATGACACTGTAGATTATATGTTCATATCTCAGTTTGTGTGTATGAATACAATTACCCATTTTTACCGTGTAACAATAAATATTAGTTATCTCTAATTGTTATTTAATAACTATTTAGTTTTTTTATTATTTATTATATACTATAATTATAAAAATATTATTGAGTTTAAGATTTAATTTAGTGAGACATGTACTTTGTATTTCATAAATTTAAGAACGATAAATTTGAATATAAACTAAAATTAAATAAATAAATTGTCATAATTGTGAGAGCTATGTATCTAAATAATATATATGTTCTTGGAGTCTAAACAACCATCAGTTTGATTGATTCAATAATTAAATTAAACATTCACTTTAGACTTATTTAATTTATATGCATCAATCATATACAGTGGTTGATAGATTTTTTTTTTCTTTAAAGTATATTAGGACGTTAGTTGTTGTTTATATGTTAAAGTGACTTCTAAGGATATAGTTCAGTTTAAAATATATTTTCATATATGTTTTATTTTTCTTTAATATGTTACACACCATATATGAAATTAGAAATATAATTTTGAAAAAAATAATATAATTGTTTTTTTAATATACGAATTATTTGTCACATAAGAATAAACAATATAGCTAATTTAATTATTAATTATAGTCTTTTAACATTTATCTATTATATTTTTATAATTATAAATAATTTCGTGATATAAAAAATTAACTTGCAAATACAAGTCTTTTATAATTAGTAAACTTTAAAATAATAATATTGTTTAAATAAAATCAATTGAATTACCCGGTAATGAGAAAACAATTTAAAATAGAACTGAAAAAATGAAGTACAATTGATTAATTGGAACTAACACGGCTACCAAACATTAATTCATAAACAATATATACTAAAATTGTTTGATCTTATTATATACTCCGTTTGTTCCATTTTATATGTGGTTTAAAGTTTTTTTATGAAAATTAAAAATGTCATTTAATATGCATAATAATTATAGGTATAAAATTATTATATTATTCTCTTTTATAAAGATTAAAATAGTAATAAATGAGTATAATTAATTCAATAAATCTCAATTCTCTACTTGAATATCTTTCACTAATAGAGAAGACTTACACCAAAACTAAGACGGAGATAAAATTATAAAAAAATTATTTTTTATTGGTAATTCAAAATGTCAATTGAAGTGGAACAAATTTTATTTTATTGCACGACAGATAGAACGGAGAGAGCATTAAGTATTCAATTAGTTGCAATTAATGTATTGATATTAATTACTAAGCATATGTTAAGGGTGGTTATATTTAACCATCAAGTATAGATCATCAAATTAATTATAAGCATGTTGAAAAGTATATAACTAATAAAAATTCAAAGATAGATAGATATGTAAGTATGCAAGTTAGGGAGTAATTTTTAATTACCTTCTTAATTAAGGGTCGACCACTCTTTGTTAATTATATATATACACTGTCCATCTTCGCTTCTCTAAAGCCTCCGTCCCTTTTAACATTTTTATTATTAGGATTACTTACCTTTTTCATTTCTATCGTACGTAGCAGTATTCCCTCCTTTTTTAAATTGCCTTTTCGAAAGAAATTGTTCCACTTTCATATTTTAATGGAAAAATATGTATTTTTAGTATGATTATATTTTGAATTTTATAAATTAAAAGATAAATTATAAGGGATCATCGATGCACCGTCACTTATTTCTGGGAAAGAAAAAGAAAACAATATCAATACCCCCTTCATTTTAAAAATATAAACTTATTACCTTCTTTTTCTATATATCTCCAATTATAATTTATTTTTCTTTTTTAAAAATATAATTAATGTATTAATTTTCAACTATATTCTTATTTAATATATCTAATTATCAGCAAATATGAATCACTATTTTTAAATTTTTTTAATATGTTCCTAATTAATATAAACAGTATTAATTAAAAAATAATAATTTCAGTGAAAATTATTCAAATTTTTTTTTAAGTGAGTGCATTTTTGAGGATGAAGAAAATATCAGATTCTTCTAATTAAAATTAAGACTAATTAGTACTTACAAACACCAAGGAATTTAAAAAGGTCAGATTCATAATGAATGTTAGGTCAATGGGGTAAATACATAGAGTATCAGCCACTGCCTTTGAAACATGGAAAGGAGATGAGAGGTAGACAAGTTTTCAATATTAACTTGTCTTATTTATTTGTATTATTTTTTTATTTTCATTAAAATCAGAGTAATTGACCTAATTTTACCTCAATCCCATGTTCTAAGACTTAAATGCAAAGCTAACTTTGAACAATTTATTTTTATTTTTATTTTTATTTTTATGGCCTACAAAGTATCAAATCTAAAGGGAGTGGTCCAAATACATTAGGGTTGTATTATTTAGTCTTTGCCAGTTCCTAACCCCAAGACTTTTTGGCCAACTTGTAATTACTCTATCTAAATGGGTCAATGATCTTAATTAATTATTTGGAAGTGAGATTTGGATTATATTATATTATAAAATCGCCCTAAATTAATATTCATTTTCATTATGCGTCACTAACTGTTTTACATTGTAAAATCATTTGTATCAGTATATGAAATTTTTCTATAATTATCTTTTACTTATTTAAGACTAATTAAAGGAACTTGTTTAAGAGATATTGACCAGCAAGGAGTATATTATTAGTTTACTTGATTAGGCCATCTACCTGTTAATTTTATTATATATTCCTGGAAAAAAATATATATTTTAGTCCTCGGACTTTATAATTTCATTCGATTAGCTCCCTTAGCTGAAATTTTATTCGATTGATTCTCTCTTAATTAATTTTTGAACTAATTTAATAATCAACTGAAAATTTCTTCAATTAATTATTGATTTAGATGCTAAGTATTTTATAAATAGAAAATTAGAAACTAACTAAAATTATAATTCAATTGTCCCTTAACTATTATTCATTACACCCCAACATTTAATAAATAGGTTAAATAAATTTAAAATTAACAAATAAGAGAGTCAATTGAACAAATTTGATAATTCAATGAGCTAGTTAATAATATAAAACTCATAATTTATGAAGTTAATTGAATAAATTTCTATTGAGATATTTAATTAATTATACAAATTTATAAGACTTAGAATCTAAAATATGCTCTCTTTTTTTTTTTTAATCTCTTGAGATGGGAGTAGTACTGCAAAGTATCTAATATCTCAAGTTGTTAATATTTTTATTTAAGAGGAAACCATATATCAATTAAAATAATGGTAATGAATATAAACAGAGTCGTTCATATTAATTTATCTGTAAAATTTTATAATGAAGTAACATTTAACCCATAAAAACATAAAATTTAAAACAATAAACAATAAAACAATAATTATTCTTTAGATTATTGCTGATATGAGTAGTAATATAAAGATGTAATAATGGGTTTAAAAACTAATAAATATTGTTTTCACACTTTTGAATC
This sequence comes from Triadica sebifera, assembly GCA_023653625.1. Lineage (NCBI taxonomy): Eukaryota > Viridiplantae > Streptophyta > Magnoliopsida > Malpighiales > Euphorbiaceae > Triadica > Triadica sebifera. The sequence goes on from CM042913.1 coordinate 7,296,521, forward strand.
ATCTTTAGTTGGATTAAAAATTAGAAAAAAAATTATATTGAGGTAATTAGGTTTTAGCTTTTTATATGTACGTAGGGATGAAATTTAACTTCCGAGTTTAGACAGTGATGATATATCCCTTTCATCCCTTAAATTTTAGTAAAAAAAAATACGTTTTGAATTTTAAACTCATATTCCATATTTAAAATATATATGTACGTAATATGAGATAATAATTTAAATTAGTTATGTGAATTAACCTTTATCATATAAATTATTGATCAGGTTAAGATCATACAACGTTGGCATACCTCTTAGGAATCCTGCCCTTAATTATTTTAGTTATGGAAAAAGAATTTTGAAGTCTAATAAAATTTGGAAGACATCATCAACGCCAGTTTAATTAAGTCTAGCTAGTAGTTGACCCAAAGAATTGTTGGGAAACTTGTGATTACTTTATTCAAATAGGTCTGAGTGGATTAAATCAATTTTTTTTTTTTTTGGTAAAAGGAGGTGGTAAAACCCCCCCAAAAAAAAATATTATAAATAACACTTTCAACATTATGTAAGAGCTAAGACTTATTGAGAACATGAAATCCAGGAGAAAAAATATAAGCCAAATGACACACAGACAGTCTGCTGCTGCGAAGTTGTCTTTCCTAGGATATGATGGCTTATCTTGATGGAGAAAAAAAAATGAACCATTGTCCTTTTAATACTTAATTATAGAGTGGCAGCTTGACATTGATTTTAAATTAGTTACGGTTAAGAAATTGAAAGTGAGATTTTGGGGGAAATTTTTCATTTTAAAAGTCAACTTTTTATTATTATAATTATTATCAATGCTAATTCTAATTAATGTTTCTTAAAGTTATTAATTCTGCCCTCCCTTCATACTTCCATCTTTTAAAAAAATAGAAGAAGTATATAATCATAATTAATTATAGAGAATTACAAGAAAAAACCCAGCATATGAGTTTTTTTTTTTTTAATTTGAGCTCCAATACTTTTTTCAATCAATTTGAAATCTAATGTTCATTGTAGTTTTGTGAATCCCCAATTACAGTGTCATATATTGGACATCTATCCATCAAATAGATGGAAATAAAACGGAAGGTTCAAATTATAAGTTTCAATAAACAAGAGGGTTTGTATTAATTAAAAAAAAAGGGATTAAGATTAATTTAAAAAGAAAAAAAATCATACATGGGGGGGGTGTTTTTATAAATCCTTGTATTTTTATAATTTTTCATGGTTTTATACGTTATGATTCATTAATCTTTGTATCAATTGTGATGAATCGTTAAGAAAGATTTGACCAAATTGAATGCAAACGACCAATTAATCATGTAAGCTAATAAAGTAAAATATGGTAAACCTACATGTTCAAGTTAGAAGGCAAAAAGAATGAGAGATACCTGAAGTGAATAACGAGTAAAAATGCCTACCGCTCTAGTAAATAACCATTTTGTCTAAAAAAAAAAGAAAAGAAATGTTTTAAATTTGATTAATTAAAATCGATGCTTAAGGTTTAAGGCTTTATATATATATATATATATATATATATATATATTCTTTTCTCAATTTTTGACTTTGATTTTTTTTATTAAAAATCATCAAATTACATTTTTCAAATAACCAGTTCATATATGTACTAATATTTTCCTTTGCAGTTCTTTTATTAGATTTTCCTCCCCACAATTTGTATAAATTTTTTCTTGTTTGCCATATATTTATTTTATATTTTTATTTCAGTAATGTTTCGTAATGTGTCAATTCAAAAAAAATCGTTTTCATAATATGCGATCTCTTTGGGGGATATTCGGGCAGTAAATAGGTTATAAAGCTCTTAGAGTGATTCGGGTTCGAGTTTCCCTACCCACATATTCCCCCAATGGTAGTATTGAGCCAAAACAAATATTTCAAAATGTGACATGAGAAAAATGAAATATATATGTAAAAAAAAAAGAAAAAAGAAAAAAGAAACTGTTATAATTAAAATTAATTTTATATGTTGTTATAAGATATTTGGACATGATTTGTTAGAGTTTGATATCATAACCTTTGATATCAACAACTTTGAGCAATAGTGAATCAAACCTTAATGAGGATGTTGAGTCTCGTATAGAGGGAAAATTTTGTAATATTCGTAGACAAATCTTATATCGACAAAATATATGAGAGATTTTAAACTGAATGTAAAAATTTAAACCTAGAGATATGTTAGCTTAACATTCTAGATTCTCAATTTCACATCGAAAAGGAATGAGGAAAAAAAAAGATTTATGAGCTTATGCATCAACTATTACATATAATATGAGTTAACAATTTTATGTCATATGATTTAATCATTTGCAGGTTGTTATGTAATTGGTCATGCATTATTATAATTTGATATTAAAGTCACTCTACATATAACTTTGATAGATGGGATAAACTCAGAGAAAACGTTGAGTACCATATTATGTCATATGAAAAAAAATGTTATAATTATTAAAATTCAATCTTATGCATTGTAATTTGAAAAAAAAATGATTTTATAGTTTTAATAATTAAAAATAAAAATTAGCAATAGACCGACTTAAATAGTTTGATTTAAATTTTTATTTTTTTAAAAAAATTGCATTTAATGGTCTGGACAGAAAATTATCCACGTAACGATGCATGCATATTCACTGTACTGCCTAACAAAAGAAAAAACAATTTTATTACAACTTATTTTCCAAATAAAAAATTGTTGGACGAAGGTAATTTGATGAATCCATCTTTTCTTTCTTTTGTTGTGGAAATCGGGTTAGTTTCCACCAAAGTAAATAATTGTACCAAAAATTAAGATAAAGAAAAATTCTCAGGTAGTTGATGGAGTCATAAATGGTCTCCCTTAAAAACCAACTTCTTTAGACTCTTAGAGTCTTGGTGACAAAATTTTTCTCAGATAATTTAAAGTATAATATATTACAAAGTAAATGACCCGACAATAGCTATTAAATAGACAATAAAGATAATACCATTATTTAACGAGGTTCGGCCAATTATGCCTACGTCCTCGGACACTACTAAAATAATATTCTACTATTTTAAAGTAATATTACAAAGTAAAATATTAAAAGAGAGAAAAAATATAATCAATCTTAGAAATAGGAGATTGGTGTTTGGGATGAATTGTTTAAGGGAGGTGAAGCCTTTTTATAGGTTAATATTTTTCTTCATCCCTCTCCCACTTCCGATGTGGGATTGGGAGATTGCCAAAAAAATAACAAATCTCCACCTTGGCGATCTCACAATTCCAAACAAATACTCTTTAAACTCTTATATTATAAATTTCAGTAATATCTTCAAATACGCTTCGAAGCGCCCAATTTTAAATTTTGAGAACATTTATCAAGTCCAAACAATTTTGGAACTTGACACATGTCAGAACTTTTGTTGTCATATATGCGAGATTTTCAACAGTTAGAATCTTCTGAAGTAGTATCCCACCATTTTCAAGAATTTTCCGTACAAAATGATATTGAACATCGATGTGTTTCGTCCTTGTATGATAAACTTAATTCTTTGCTAAACAAATAGCACTTTGATTGTCACAATGCACTTTGACATGCTTTTGACTAATTCTCAAGTCATTCAACAACTCCTGAAGCCAAATTGTCTCTTTAACAGTTTCTGAAACTGTCATGTACTCTGCCTCTGTTGTAGACAAAACAACTGTTGACTGTAAGGTGAACTTCCAACTAATCGGTGTCTTCGCAAGTGTGAACACATAACCGGTAGTAGATCAACGTTTGTCTAAATCACTTGCATAGTCGGAATCACAATATCCAACTATATACTGACCAATTTTCTCATTTCGCTCAAACATTATACCAACATTTACAATATTCTGAATATACCGTAGAATCCATTTCATAGCTTGCCAATGTCATTTGTCAGGATCATGCATGTAGTTGCTCACAACTCCAACTGCTTGTAAAATGTCAGACCTCATACAAACCATTGCATACATCAAACTACCAACAACATTTGCCTATGGAACATTTGACATATATTCTCGTTCTTCATCACTTTTCGGAGATAAAAATGCTCCGAGCTTAAAATGAGGAGCAAGTAGAGTACTATAATAGCCCAAATACTGGGTTAGTCGTAAACTGTAGTTTTCGAGATTGATCAGTATACCCGGGGGTCAAAAATACACTCGTGGGTGAAAAATATTTTATTTGAGCATCGGAAAATATAGGTTATGACTAGTCTAGGGTAAAATTTGGAGTGAAAATGAGGTCAAATAAGTCCTCAAAAGTCAAAATTAAGAAAAACAAATGAACCTAGTTTAATTAAATAATTGGTTGACCGTAAATTGACCAGACAATGAAAAATAGCAAATGATATCTAAAAATTTATTTTAAAAATGGATAGACTTTAAATAATATTTATGATTATTTGACAGTGAAAAAAGAATTTTACGGTAACACCGAAAATTAAATTATCTGTCCGATTTAAATGAGCTGGAAAGAAAAAAACTCCGATTGAGTTAAAAAATTTTGTGTAGACATATAAAAATATTTTATGAATTATGGAATCAAATTTGGGTAAAAATGAGCTTGGAAAGTGAAAAAAATAATTTATAGTGCATAATTGGGCCTAAATTGGTTGAACTTTTTTTAGCCCAAACCCACCTATTTAAGACCACTATAAAATGAACAAAAATTATCAGATTTCTCTAGATAATTCTGCTTCATATCCTTCCTCTTTCCCCTTTTATACCCGTGCCATGCCTTCCTTGCTTTTCTTCAAAAGTTTTTCATTTTTCTTCAATTCTCACACCAAAATCAACTACCTAAAATTAATTTTAACCTCTCTAATAGCTAATAGAAGTTTTTAATCTTCATTTGGGAGGCTAAAGTGGAAGGAAATCAAAGGAGAAAGTTTAGGATATTAATTTGAGGAGCAAAATTTATGGTTTAAATTAATTTAATGGTTCAAATAGGTAGTTTAAGATATGTAGATAATAAATATGAAGTTTATTTGAGCTTAGGAAGTAAATTAATGGTGGATTAATGAAGGAAAATTTTTGTCTATGGTAGGTTGAAGAGAAGGTGAAAGTTCTTCCAAGGAAAAGGCAAAGGAAAATGAAGCTTAGGAAGACCAAAATAAGCAATTAAGGTTAGTGATTCCATAATCTAATTATTTTCATTAATTAAGTATGATTTAGGATTATGAAAATTTAGAAAATTGTGTGTTTTGCATATAATGGCTAATTAATGTTTAAAACATGATTATTGGATTATGAAAAGTGAATTAGAATGATTAATTTTAATTAAAAAATTAATTAGTAGTAATTGTAAAATGTGACCTTATTATGTGAAAAATAAATATTAAGCAATAAATACATTTTAGTGTAATATTATGATATATATGGAATAATGAATGTATTAATTAGTGAAATGAATAATTAGAAAGTGAAAGAAAAATTTTAATGATGAAAATTAAATATAGGCAAAAAAAAGAGAGGAGAAATTAATATTTTCTTTGCTAATTAAATGCAAATTTAGTTATGAAATGTAAGAAAATATGATTTTAAGTAGATAAAAATTTATTGAAAATTTTTAAATTAAATATTGAATATTTTTCTATTTATTGATATATTAGAATGAAAAATTATGGTAGTAATAAAATTGTTATGAAAGAATAAATTATTAAGTGATTAATAAAGTAAAAGTAATGGAATTTATGACTTTAATAGAAATTGAATTGAAAAAAATAAAATAATACCCTTAGTTATTTTTCTGATAGTTAAATGTAGCCCAAGATATAATTGCTAGTTATAAGGATACTATTACTGTAGTGCGGGTCATGACGACTCGCTTATGTAGACCAATAATAGTCTATTTCAGTTATTGTAACTCAGTGATTCAGTGTACAGTATAGTGTTCGGGTGATCATTCGGGATTACTCCTCAGTGCAGTAGACTCTTGGGTTCCACATCTTATGTATCTAGTCCGAAGATTTTCTATCGGATTGAAACTAGGGGCAAGTGTAAATGAAATGATTAAAGTGACAATTATGAATAAAAAATGAGAAAAGTGATTAAAATGAAAATAAAATAAACATGGAATAAATGAAAAATATAAGAAGAATAATGAAAGTGAGAAATAAAAGATAAATGAAAAAAAATATATGATAAAAATTTGGTATAATCATAATAATGATAAATGTGACAAAAAAATAATAAAGTTGAAAAATGAAAAATAAGTGGAAGATAGATATTAAATTGTGTAGTAAAGATAAATAATCAAATAAATAAATATAAATAAATAAATAAATAAAAAATAATAATGTTAGCGGAAAAAGTGTAAATAATATATAGTTAATGACATAATTGTAAATAAATGAAAATTTAGGAATTTTAAGTGAAATTTGTAACAAATTAAAAAAAATTGAAAAAAAGAAAGAAAAGAAATATTAAAAAGAAAAAAATTATTGAGAATTTTTTTTTGATAAAATTAATTAAGGTATTAAATAGTGAATTAAAAGTACTTAAAAATAATAAAATAAATTATATATTAATGAGAAAATTGAATAGTATATTAGAAATATAATTGCATGAAAATATAATTAGTGGAAATTTTTAAATTAGTAAGTACCACTGAGCATATTAATGCTTAGCACGTAGTTATTTGACTGCGTGTAGGTAGTAGCGGAAAAAGTAGTAGCAAATATGCAAATTTTGGAAGCAGACGGAAGAACAAAATAGTAATAGGATATTACTAATAATGACATGTATATATATGCATATATATGGAGTTGTAAGAAAGAACTTTGTACATATTATGATAAAATGGGATTTGTAAATTATTATGTGTGTGAAAAATGAAAGGATGATTTGTGGATTAATATAAAATATTTTGTATTATATGTGATTTGTTGTACCCAAAAATGGGCTGTGGATTGTTTGCTTTGCAGGTGGGTTGATTAGTTTATAGCCGTTATGTTGCCGAAATTTTTGGAAAAGTAAATAGGATTAATTAAGTGTGAACAATATTATAGTCATTAAATTAAAAAATTTTTTTGGCATACATCGGCTATAATCGTATTTACCCACGTAACGTACGTACAAAATAAGTGTTATAAGGGTGTTACAAGTACTAACTGGTTTTTTCTTCTCATTTATCCCAAAACGGTTTAGTATTTTTCTCAGATATTGTTTCCGAGTCAAACAAAGTCTCCCCAATTTTCTGTCTCTGCATATCTCCATACCGAGAATCTTCTTAGCTTCTGCTAAATCATTCATTTCAAATTCCTGATTTAGTTGAGCTTTTAACTTCTGAATCTCTCATTCATCTTTTGAAGTTATCAACATATCATCAATATAAAAGAAAACATAGATAAAAGAACCATCCCGTAGCTTGCGCAAATATATACAATGATCATATTTGATTCTTGTGTATTTCTGTCTTATCATAAACTTGTCAAATCATTTGTACCACTGTCTTGGAGATTGCTTCAATCCATACAACGATTTGCTTAACTTGCACACCAAATTATTTTTTCCAGTAATTTTAAATCCTTCTGGCTGAGTCATGTAGATTTCTTCTTCTAAGTCTCCATGTAAAAATACAGTTTTTACATCCAGCTGAACTAGTTCTAGATCAAATTGTGCTACCAAGGCCAACAGTATTCCAATGGAGGAATATTTTACAACTAGAGAAAATACTTCATTATAACCAATTCCCTCATTCTGAGCGTAACCTTTAGCTACCAATCTTGCCTTGTAGCGAATATCATTCTTATCAGGAAATCCGTCTTTCTTTTCATAAACTCATTTACAGCCAATCGCTTTCTTTCCCTTTGGCAGACTTGCTAGCTTCCATGATTGATTCTTTTCAAGGGACTATATCTCTTCTTCCATAGCCTTTCTCCACTTTTCTTCTTCTGAGCTTTGAATAGGTTCATAATAAATGGAAGAAATCTCATCATCTATTGAAGATGTGTAATTAGTCATATCTTCAAGTCGAACAAGTTTCTTAATATTCCTTTTCGGCTTTCGTAGTGTAATTGGCTCAAGTTGCTGATGAGGTTCTTGTGCTGAAATCTCTGCTTTCTCATCTGATCCATTTTCTACCATTATCTCCTCTTCTGCCGTAGGAGTAATTTTATCAGACTTTACAATTGCTGGATCAACAATTCTTCTTCTATAAAACTCTATCTGTTTGGGAGTTCCCTCCACCTGTTATGGAGAACTATCTGTCTGCTCATCTGTTACCTTTTTTAATGCGGTAGACTCATCAAATATAACATCTCTACTAAAAATTATTTTTTTTCGTCTCTGGGCACCATAGTCGATATCCTTTGATACCAGGGGATATCCCCATAAAGATAGCTTTCTTTGCCCTTGGATCTAACTTCGATTCCTTAACATGATAGTATGCAGTGGAACCAAACACATATAAGGAATTATAATTTGTAGCAGGTTTTCCATACCACATATCCAAAGGTGTTTTTCCATTGATAGTAGTTAATGGCAAATGATTAATGAGATGACATGCATTTATTACAGCCTCAGCTGAAAACTATATGCCTAATCCAGTATTAGACAACATAAATCGAACTTTCTCTAGTAAAGTTTGGTTCATGCGTTCAGCCAACCCATTCTGTTGTGGTGTATTTTTGACAGTGAAATGTCGAACAATTCCTTCATTTCTGCAAACTTTCATGAAGGGATCACTTGTGTACTCTCCGCTATTGTCTGTTCGAAGACACTTGATCTTTCTACTTGTCTGAGTTTCTACCATCTTCTTCCAGATGAGAAAAACTCCCAACACTTCATCATTTGTCTTCATTGTATACACCCATACTCTTCTTGAACAATCATCAACAAAGGTAACCTAGTAGTGTTTACCTCTTATTGATGCAGTTTTGGAAGGACCCCATACATCTGAGTAAACATAATCCAGAATACCCTTGGTATTATGGATTGCAGTACCAAACTTCACTCCCATCTGCTTCTCTTTGATACAATGCTCACAGAAGTCTAATTTGCAGGTTCGTACTCCTTGCAATAATCCTTGATTCACCAAAAGTTTAAAGGATTTTTCACCTGCATGCTCCAAGCGCATATGTCACAATCTGGTTATTTCTAGCTCATGGTCATCATTAGAAACTGTTGTTGTTGTTCCAATGACTGTATTGCCTTCATAGTAATACAAGTTGTTGCTCCTTTGAACTCCTTTCATCACCACAAGTGCTCCAGATATAACCTTTATTACTTCATTTTTAATGATTATAGTGAAACCCTTTATCCCAAGGATTCCCATAGAAATGAGGTTTTTCGTCAGACTGGGCACATATCTTACATCTGTCAGAGTTTTGATTGATCCATCACGATTTCTCAACTGGATTGAACCAATTCCAATTGTTTTGCAAGGGCTGTCATTTGCTGTTTAGACAACTCCACCTTCAATTTCTTTAAAATTGAAAAACCATTCCCGATTGGGACACATATGATGGCTACAACCTGAATCTAGGATCCAAGCAGTCGAACTGCTTATTGATGGCATCAATGCTAATGAAAAATCTGAATAATCACATTCAGCTACATTTGAATCTGCAACAGCCTTGCCTTTGCCAGATTTGCTTCTCAACTTAGGACAATCTTTCTTCCAGTGTCCCTTTTCTCGATAAAAGGCACATTCATCTTTGCCCACTCTGGACTTTGATCTGTCTTTCTTTTCCCTATTCTTATTTTCCGAACGTCCTCTTACTATCAAAGCTTATGCTGCTCCACTAGTGTTATCCTTCTTGTCTTTTCTCCTCAATTCATAGTTGTATAGTGCAGCACATACTTCCCTAAGAGACACCTCAGCTTTCCCATGGAGTAGAATAGTTTCTAGAAACTGAAACTCCTCAGAAAGGGATCCCAACAGCATTAGGGCCAAATCTTCATCTTCAAACGTCACATCCAAGTTCATCAGATCTGCTACAAGTTGATTGAAATTAGTGATGTGATCATTCATCGTGGTACCAGGAACATATATGAATCTAAACAGCCTTTTCTTCATATGAAGCTTATTTTGACTGTTTTTTTTTCAAGAATTTTCCTCTAGTGTCTTCCACAATTTACTTGCAGAAGTTTCTTTACAAAAGACATACTTCTGCTCTCTGAACAGGCACAATCGAATTGTACCACATGTCAAACGATTGATTGTCTTTCATTCCTTCTCATCTGCATCTTCTGGCTTTTCTCCATCAATGACAATGTCTAAGCCTTATTGAAATAAGGCGTCTTGAATTTCACCTTGCCACATACCGAAATGACCTCTACCATAAAAAATATCCACTGCAATTCTCGTATTTGCGACAACAGTTCTCGCCAAAATTGATGAAGTAGAAGTTGTTGTGTCTATCGTGGATTTTTGTCCGTCTCTTGCCATTTCTTCTTTAAGACTATTTAATAGCTTTTAAATGCGGAATACCCAAGAATCCAAGGAAACCTTTATGATGTGAAAGATCAGCTTACGTCGTAACCACAGAGTATATAACTTAGTAACCTTGGCTCTGATACCAATTATTGTGGAAATCGGGTTAGTTTCCAACAAAGTGAATAATTATGCCAAAAAGTAAGACAAAGAAAAATTTCAAGGTAGGTGGTGGAGTCACAAATGGTCTCCTTTAAAAACCAACTTCCTTAGACTCTTAGAGTCTTGGTGACATAATTTTTCTCAGATAATTTAAAGCACAATATATCACAAAGTAAATGACCCGACAATAGTTATTAAATACACAATAAAGAGAATACCAGAATTTAACGAGATTCGGTCAATTATGCTTACATCATCGGATACTACTAAAATAATATTTCACTATTTCAAAGTAATATTATAAAGTGAAATATTAAAAGAGAGAGAAAATACAACTAATCTTAGAAGTAGGGGATTGATGTTTGGGATGAATTGTTTAAGAGGGAGTGAAGCCTTTTTATAGACTAATATTTTTCTTCCTCTCTCTCTCACTTCCAATGTGTGATTAGGAGATTGCCAAAAAAATATTTTTTTTTTCATTGGCTACTACCGAAATTGCTGAAATTTTTGGTAAAACTAATGAAATTTTATTAGAGATTTAAGGCATCAGTTGCAAGAAATAGTGATTGCACTAGTTTGAGTGTTAGGTAAAAAAAAACATAGCGTTCTTGACATGTATTTACTGCTATTAGCTGACTTTATACGGCAGAAATGTGTGACTTTAGAGATGATAATTGTAAGTTCAATTTTGAAAAAAGAAAAAGAAAAAGAAAAAGAATTCCGTGTTTTGAACCAAAAATTCTGTTTTCTTTTGCTAGAAATTGTTCTTTGTTTTCTCCTCTCAAACTCCAACAAATATCCTCTAGTCTCTCTCAATTTTAATACATCTTGAATATTAAAGTGTCGTTTGGTTTAACTATTAAATATAACTGATAACTAATAGTTGATAGCTGATAACGGTTTGATACTTGTTGTTTGGTAAAAATAATTGAATTGTTTCTATTATAATAAAAAAATTCATCAATAAAAATATTATTTATTTAATTCAAGATATACATTATTTTATATTATATAAATAAATAAAAGGCATAATATATTGCTTATTTGATATAATTGTTTATTTTAATAAATTAAAAATTATTGTAATAATAATAATAATAATAATAATAACAATAACAATAATAAATTTTCAAAAAAATATATGATACAAGGTAACTAAATAAAAAATGAATTTAAAATTTGTTATATAAAGAAAGTAATTTTAGATTTTAAACAATACTGGCTACTATTTAGAAAATTTTACCAAATATTTATCTATTAGCTATTAGAAAAAAAAAAAAACTATCATTAGCCTTAAACAGCTGAACCAAATAACAGAAATTAAGAGGCTGTTATCACAAGTAAAGAGACATGTCATATGGAGCAAGAAATTGTCGTTTTTGAGGAATTATTGGCGAAAGTAATGGATCAGAGAGACACCGGGAATTAAATTCCAAATAGCTTTCGCCATGATTGATCACTAATCAGAGCCATTTGTAAGTTTTAATTTTAAGTTAATGACTGAAATTCAAATGCTAATAATACCCTAAGTAACAAAAAAGTCGCTAATAAAGAAAAAAGTACTAATTAAGAGGGATGGGGGCGAGGGAGAGGTGATCCAATTAGAAATGATGTGAAGAGTTTAAGATAAGAGCCTGCGAAGGAGATGAGAATGGAACTTCGTGAGCTCCACCCCTTACTGTTGCAAATGTTAAATAATAGCTCGCATTCAATCCAACGTATGACTGTGACCATCCTCCCACCTGCATATATATTTTCGTTTTTCTTTATTTTATAAGAATAAATAATCTCCTTAATTCATATTTTTCAGCAATGGAGAATTGAAATTTTATACTTGTTTTTGGTCATTCTAAGTCCCATACTACGTCAACCTCACTAACTTCAATTCCTTGGCCAAATTATTGGCGATTATCCTGGTTTGAGTTATGGGGATTTTTTAATCTTGGTCACCACTGTTTAGATTCATAGATTTCAATTAATTAGTTACTGTATCAATCATATAATTGAGCTCCAATTAATAGAGAATATATATAGGAATATGCAAAGGTGAATTAATTCACCAGTAAAGAAATATAGGAATCCTCACTTTGACAAGGCCTGAAATGAGGGACAAGTCTTCTTGATCCACAAGTGGCCTACAAAATCCAAAAATATCATTAGTATTAAAGAGGATTATGTCATTAGATCGAACCATGATTTATGGGCCGAGTCTAAGCAAAAATTGTCAGAAAGAGATCCGAGGTACCCTTCACAGAAGTCCCAATGGAAAGGGAGGTGAGTATTGGCATGAAGTGCCTTCCGAACTTGAGGATTGTTGAGATATGTAAATATTCTGTTTTCAATTACAAACATCACCCCGGCTTCTCCGACTAGTGGCATGAATGTTGCCATTATTCCTCCTCTTGGGTAGAAATTGGTGGGTTGGAGGTTGAAGATAAGCATACTGGGGAGAAGATGTTATCTCGAGGAACATCTTCGATAATCTCATTAGCAACTCGATTAAACACATCGTTGCATCCTTGAGACCAAAGATCATGCGCATATTCACAAAGATACGTGGAGTCATTGCATTCAGTTTTCTCCAAATATAATGTTTCGTCTGAAATCAACCCATGTGCCCGTAAGTAATCACCGCCGGCTAAAACACTAAGTTCATGTTTCGTTCGCAAAATAGAATGCACAAGTAATGAAATTGCTATTCCTAAGAAAAATAATAGGCAATGAACAGAATAGTTATTTTTATTCTAAAATTTAGTTCATAACCTATAATTACTATTATATTTCTGTTCCATTATTTGGTTTATGTGAAAATAAATAGATTTAAGCATAAATAATCTTGATATCCTTACAATGAATTTCGTTATTAGTATCGAAATTAAAATGTCATACAATTTTAGCATGTTTTACTTTAAAAAAATAAAAACATAATATATAAAAAATTAGGATGTATATTTTATTTCTCTAAATGTAATTTAAAAGCATAATAAATAGTTTTTTTTTTATTTTTTTAAATGTATCAATTAATCATAAAAAATTTAAAATATAAACATATAAAATAAATAAATTTCTTATAATTTATGGTTGTCAAACCTGAATTAAATTAAATTAAAAGGAAAAATATTGGAAAATCTGAATTGTATTATTCTAAATTTTGAAATTAAATAAACTTACGAGAAAGTGATGAAATTGATTTGATATGAATTAAATAAAGTTTAAGTATTTTTCGGTAATTAATCCAGCATTTATTAGAAGTAAAGACATGAAACTTTAATGTAAAAATTGTCGGCGGATGTAAAACTGTTACTATAGTAATTATATGAATAACAACGAAAATTTCAAATTTTAATTGTAATTCAACAATACTTAGAATCCTTCTGTCATTACGTTTGGCAAAAACATTTTTGGAGAAAAAAATTTTATTTTTAAATTTTTTTGAGTTTTAAAAACGGCTTTTGGAGAAAAAAAAAGTGATAGATGTTTTTTCCAGAAGTAGAGTGATAAATGTTTTTTCCAAAAGTAAGTTTTTTTGAATGGACCATGTTCCATGAATGCTCCATAACCAAGTGAAGAACAACCAGGGCCTTAACTGCATCAAATGAATTCACAAACTTAACTAGCGTACCTTAGAATTAATCATAATTAAAGCAAAAGAAAAGAAACAAGTAGTTTATAATGGCAAGAATTAACCTCCATTGAGCCACATTATCAAGGGAAGTGAAAGTGGAGCAGCTGCTTCTGCTTCGACTAAATAGTAGACAAAGCTCGACCATGTCTAGCATATCTATTACGATGTAACCACAATATGCTAAAAGAAACGTCATTACGTTGTCCAGCTGGAAGATTAGTTATCAATTCAGCACAAGATTTTGTTCGGAAGAAGAATAAGATTAAACAAAATAACCCCTTAATTAGCATATTTTTAAAGATTGTTAGCATAAACACACCATCATTCCTAGCGAACAACAGAGTTCTTGTTTCGGTTCAATCAAGGTATGATTTTTTTCTAATATTTCCCATTTCTTTTCTTAATTGCTTCTATGCTTATTTCAGATTTTCTTATATAGTTCTTTTTTATATATTATTGAACTTGAATGAAATAAGAATATTGATAAATTTATGTTGGAGTTTTGGATTTAGTTTAATGAGGAGATAAGATAATTTGTTGCTGGAATACAAAAGGCTCAATTTTATTGCCTTTACATAGGTATTTATATAGTAAAAAGTTATCAACAACTAATTACTAACTCTCTTTAAATTAAGGAAGATTGTTTACCTAACTTTAAACTCCACCACAAAATGCTAACTTCTACAGATTTTTTTGGAGCTTTCAAATCCAAAATATCAAAGAAAAATCTAAATAAAAAGTCTAGGCTAACAATACTTTGCATTGAAGCTTGCAACTGCTACTGTCAACACTCCTCCTTGATGTAAGTGTTGTTAGTGACTCCTAATCTTTTTCTTAGCATCTCAAATCTTCCTTTTTATAATGCTTTGTTAAATAAATCAGCTAATTGATCTTCAGCTTCATAGAACAACAATTTGACTTCTTTTTCCTTTTCTACTTCCTTGATAGCATGATACTTGACTTTGATATGTTTTGTTTTCCCATGGAAGTCAGGATTCTTGACCATTGCAATTGCTTACTTGTTGTCACTTAAGATTTTTGTTGCTTTATCTTGCATGAACATCAAATCTTTCAAAATCTTCCTCATCCATAAAGCATGGTTGACAACAACTGAAGCAGCCATGTATTCAGTTTCAATAGTTGATTGAGCAACTGAGCTTTGCTTCCTTGAGCTCCAACAAACAACACCTGAACAATGTGTAAAACAGTAACCAATTGTGCTTTTCATGTTATCGAATGATCCTGCCAAATCATTATCTGCGAAACCATGTAGCTGTATAGTAGTGCTTCTCCTGTAAAATATGTAAAATTCAAGAGTACCCTAAATATATAGCAGGACTCATTTTGCTGCTTGGAAATGTAATTCAGTTGGTGTATTCATGAACCTTGATAGTACACTAGTTATGTAAATAATGTATGGTTTTGTAGTACATAAAAACAACAAACTTTCAATCAAACTTCTATATATATAAATATATATGCATCAATTGGGGCAGAATCATCTTCCTTCTTCAACTTATCTCCTTGCACTGCAGGTGTACTTACTGTTTTGCATTTTGAGAGACCAAACTTATTTAATATTTCAGCTGCATATTTCTTCTAAAAAATAAATATTCCTTACCCACATTGTTGGATTTTCATTCCAAGAAAATACACCATCTTACCTAATTCATTCATTTTAAACACCTTCTTCATTTGAAGTCTGAATTCCTTAAACTGCACTAGAATTGCTTAATGTCACCAGTATATCATCAACATAAATGGATACAACAAGCACCTATTGATTATCAAGCTTGATGTATAATGTCACTTTCATTATAGCTTTTTGTAAATCCCTAATTCAACAAAAATTCATTAATTCTTGTATACCAGGCCCCTGGTGCCTATTTCAGGCCATATAAGACATTTTTTAAGAGATATACCTTATCAGGAGATTCTTTGTTGATAAAACCATATAGTTGTGCAACATAAATCTCTTCTTGAAACACTTCATTTAAGAAGGATGGCTTTACATCAAGCTTAAATACTTCCCAATTCAATTAGGTTGCTAAAGAAAGAAGAATTCTGACAGTATCAAACCTTTCCACAGGTGCAAAAGTTTCTGAAAAATCAATGTCTTGTTGCTATGCATAGCCTTTTACCACTAACCTTGCTTGTTGATGGTTCCATCAGCATTGAGCTTTAACTTGAATATCCACTTCACACTGATCATTTGTTTATCAACTAACTTGTTTACAAGCATCCAAGTTCTATTTTTCTCTATCATTCTAATCTCCTCCTCCATGGCAACCTTTCATTTAGAAATTTTTAGAGCTTCATCCGGATCTGTGGGTTCTTTCAAAGCTACATTGCATCTATTATAGATGTCTTCTAGTGTTTTGGTGCCTCTAATAGTATAATCTTCATCATCATAATATTATTCTTCTATAATTTGATCTTGAGGCACTTCTTCCAAGTTCATTGGTTGTTTGAAAGCATTCACAATCATCTTCTCCCACTTTCAACTGCTACCTCATCAATTTTGATACTCCTGCTTACAAACACTTGCTGAGTTGAAGGGTTAAAAATCCTGTAGCCCTTTGCAATACTATTGTAACTAACTAGGATGCCAACATCAGCTCTTTTGTCTAACTTGTCTATTTTGACTTTAGGAATTAAGGCATAACATATGCTGCCAAAGATTCTAAGATGAGCAACTGAAGGTTTAAATCATACCAAGCTTAATAAGGTGTTTTATCTTCAAGAGCCTTACTTGGCAATATGTTTTGCAAATATACTATAGTATTTGTTGCTTCTGCCTAAAATTGCTGGAAGACCCTTCTCGAACATTAAACATCTTGCCATGTTTATGATTGATCTATTTTTCTCTCACTTACACCATTTTGTTGAGGGTTGTAAGTGATAGTGAGTTGATGATTAATCCCAACTTGCTGAAGATATTCGTTAAACTGGTGAGAGGTGTATTTGGTGCCATTATTAGATCTTAGACTTTTGATAAAGTGAGCACATTGGTTTTCTGCATCAGCTTTAAACTTTTGAAAAGTGGAAAACACTTCTAATTTTTGCTTCATAAAATAGATCCAACAAAATCTGGTAAGATCATCAATAAATAACAAAAAATATCTACTTCCATTATAAGAGGGAGTGCTCGTAGTACCACACACATCAGTGTGTACTAGCTGCAGCTTCTTAGTGGCTCTAAAAGTTTGATTAGTTGGAAATGGAAATTGACTAAGCTTTCCATATTGGCATATGTTGCATACACTAGACTTGTTGCATACACTT
Organism: Triadica sebifera; assembly: GCA_023653625.1. Classification (NCBI taxonomy): domain Eukaryota; kingdom Viridiplantae; phylum Streptophyta; class Magnoliopsida; order Malpighiales; family Euphorbiaceae; genus Triadica; species Triadica sebifera. Next base: position 7,313,981 of record CM042913.1, read on the forward strand.
GGCATATTTAGAACCATTTTCTTATTTTGTATTAGCCTTAGAGAAGTATAATTTGTGTGTCCAAACCTTTTATGCCAAAGGTAGGACTCCTCTTCCAAACTGGTGAAAGCTTAAGTTTGTGTAAGCTTCCATTCAAGAAGAAAAGCTTCTATTATGCATTTTAATAGAGAAAAATTTCTCACCAATCGGATCAACAATCTCACATGTTTTATCTTTGAAAATCAATGCATAATCTTTGTCAAGCAATTGACCAACACTCAAGAGATTATGACTTAGTTCATGTACATAAAACACATCATAGATTATTTTAGTACTTGATGGAGTACAGATTACAACAACACCCTTGTCATGCACTTCAAGCCATTATGTCACCAATCTTCACCTTAGAGAAAATATCCTTTATCTAATGATTTGAAGCTTTGCCAATTTGAAGTCATATGATGAGTGCAACCACTATCTATGAGTCATCCATCAGATTTGTTAGCTATTGCATTATATTCTTCAGTTATTGTTGCAACAAAAATATTTTATTCTTGTGCTTCAACTGTTTCAGTAATTTGAGCTTGTTGAGCTTGTGGTTGTTGATTTGTATTGGTAGGACACACCTTCTCAATGTGCCTGAATTGCTTGCAGGCCCTGCATTGCACACCTGGTCTAAACCAGTAAGAGTTTTCAGTATGATTGGTCTTCTTGCAATGAGGACATGGAGAATATCTTTCTTTTCTATTCTTCCTTTTGGATCCTTGTTGGTCCATTCTTTCTTTACCTTTTCTCCCATAAAATTTATTCTTTTTGCTGCTTTCAAGTTGGGAATTTGATTTCTGAGTTGCAATAAGAGCTTTCTCAGTTGCCTTTTCTTCCTCTCTAAATGCCTTCCTTTGCTCGACTGCTTGAAGAGCATTTACAAGATCAGCTAGTCAGAGTTGTGACATATCCCAAGTATCTACAAAGAGATGATATTTTTGACTCAAATCTCTCTGGAAGAGTCACCATCACTTTCTCCACAATCTTTTTTTTTTCAGGCAAGTCTTCACCCAACAACTTAACTTGATTGACAACCTTCATAACTCTATGAATGTATCCTTTTACATTCTCAGTCTCTTTCATCCTCAAGAGCTTAAATTATTTTCTCAAGTTGAAGATTTGCATTTGTTTTGTCTTTTCACTGCCTTAGAACTCCGTTTTCAACTTGTCCCAGACCTGTTTGGCAGTTTCACAATGCATGATTCTAGTAAAAATGGTCTCATCTATAGCTGCATGAAGCGTATTGAGAGCTTTGAATTTCCTAGAGACTGTTTCTTCATATACTCTCAACTAATTCAGAGTTGGGTTGTCAGGCAGGTTGGTCTCCATCTCTGTTTCTACAGATTCTCACAGCAGTAAACCCTTAAGGTAAGCTTACATCTTAACTGATCAAACATGATAGTTTTCACCTGTGAAAACTGAAGGAGATATACCTGCAATATTGTTGTTGGTTGTCATTACAAAATTCGGATAAGATATTCGAGTGTTTAAAGTTTTATGATGAGTTTTCATACTTGTTTTCTCTCACACACAAAGTCCCACTAAGATAAGAGAAAACTCTGATACCAATTGCTGAAGTTTTGGACTTAGTTTAGAGAGGAGATAAGAGAATTTATTGTTGGAATACAAAAGACTCAGTTTCATTGCCTTTATAGAGGTATTTATATAGCAAAAAAATTATCAACAGCTAATTACTAACTTTTTTTAAATTAAAGAATATTGTTTACCTAACTTTAAGCTCCACCACAAACACTAATTTCTACATTTTTTTAGCTTTCAAATACAAAACATCAAAGCAAAATCTAAATAAAAGTCCAAACTAATAGTACTTTACATCAAAACTTGCAACTCTGTCAACAATTTCCTTCTTATTTTTTAGCTTTTTTGCCTACTCTTCTACTACTGAAATTTCAAAATTTAAACCCAAAATTTTACTAGTTCGATGCTCCGATTACATAGACATATAAATAATATGTGTGATTTATATTTTTTTTCAGCCATATCATTTTTAAATTTTAAATTCAAGACATCAAAACAAATAAGAAAAAATATTTACCAGCTCATCTCAAGACATAAAAAAAATTTATTTTTTAATAGCGTAATAAATGTAATAATATTCTTGTTAGTTTAGTGACGCAAGTGATATTGTTTGAAGGTTACTTTAAGAGATTCAAATACACAACACTTCCCACTGCCCCAACATTTCAGAAAATCTGAACATAATGGATACAACGGCAATAAATGTTGTGCTTCATGATTCGTTATCTTTTATTGTGTAATAATATGACATAATTACTTTATTGAAATTGACAATACTTCAAAAATTAAAAATTAAAAAACAAAAATCTTTTAGATGCTATAAAAAGCATTCGTCAACTTCTTTGAAATGTGATCATTAAATTCAAGATATCTTATGTGAGAGCAGCAAAATAAAAATAATAAAAAAGAGCACGCAGACGGTGGCCCCCCTTCACTTCAAGTGGGACCAGGTCAAAAGCCACAATCTCCGAAAAAATACTTGGAACTTCACCGCACATCAAATTCAATCCGAGGTATAGAACACGCTCGAGTTATTTTCATCAAATATCATGGGAGTTTGTCTCCAGGCAATAAGCAATATATATCAACATCGACAAGTTTTATAAGATTTTGACAGAAATGACACCATTTTCTCTTTACAGCATCATGATAGATACATACCAATGATGCAACCAATTCCATCTGTCTGTCCTCAACAAAGAAAATCATCCCACTAGCACAAAATAATAATTTTCCGAATTGGGCAAACCCCATATGCATATGTTTTTCCGTCTCACAAGTACCAAGCAAAAGATTTGTACCTTGTAAACCTCCCTAGGTACCAATAGGATGTTTTAAATAACGAGAGCATTGAATTGCATGTCTGTCATCTTAATCAATAGAAACAATTGCTTGAAGAAAAAGGCAGGCAGAGAGAGTAAATTGGTAGAGATGATAGTGACTCGGACAAACAAAAAAGTGCACTTTTTAACACTTTCTCATTGAAGTATATCAACCTCTATCTTCCTGTGCACCTACAACATTTTTATCCCTTTTTTTTTAACCTGTTATGTACAGAACCTGTAGAAAGCACTGAGTGCCTCTTGTCCCACAAGAAAAGGGAAAAAACCCCAAAAAGGAAAATGAAATGACCAGAAAGAAACTAGTAAAACAGAACAAAAGCTCTACTGTAGTCTGCCAAACTGGGCGGGCAGCAGCCATGGTGAGGAGTGGTGGATAAGGTTTTGGCTCATTTCTTCACAATTTTTGGTCCTTCGTACAATTCTCCAACCATAGCTAATTCCTCAGGTGGCATCCCCCTCTCTTGAAGCCATGCCCAACCTTTTTTTTCCTCTTCAGGCACGGAGACCCCATCAACTGAGATTTCAGACAAATTACAAATTAAAAATCATCAGTTTTTTTTTTTTTTTGTGAAATCTAGTGAACTATGTGAAGATGGCAGACCAGTACCAGAGAAGTCAACAAATGGGAAATCACGGTAGTATGTGCAGTGGCGACCATCGGGATCAGAATATGGAGGGCCAAGAACATCCAGCACTGCACATGCCGTTGCTGCTGTGAAGCGATGCATGTTGCCTCCATCTGCGGGGTAAAGTATGGTGGGGTTGCAAGGTGCAGTAAAGTCAGAGTCAATCTTGACCTTAGCTAGCCGCACAGAAGGTTGCTTGAGATTAGGCAGCTTCCCTTCAGGTTGCTGGAACTCAGGCTGTTTTGTTTCAGATTGCTGACCCTCAGGCTGCTTTACTGCATTAACAAATGCCACAATGTTTGAGCATGAAATCATTTTCAAGGAACATAAAACAAGGGATGAAATTTCATTTATTGCATTCTAGTGGGTCTGTCAGTAACTCTGAACATCAAGAAGTATCATATTCCAAGCAGGGCTGAATAATTTGATGACAAGATGAAGTTGCTTAATGTAAAACCTAAAATGTCTTTTTTCTCATGCAAATTTCTAAATATTTTAGAACATAAATGCTGACATGTTCCACAAGCTTTTATTTGATTTCAAAAATATATGACACTTGTAATATTGTCTAGAATTATCTTGAAATTTGACTTTCTCAGCTTACATTTATTAGTTCAAGGGACAAACAAATAAAAATTAAAAAGGGGAGCATTAACCTGCCGATGGATCCACCACAGGAGAACCGTTGCAGGGGCCATCAACCACCCAATCATATGATTTGATATGCAGCTTTCCAAACAGTAGCTTGCTGAAAACAGTCATTCCGGGATGATTATGAAGTGGAATGACACCTGACGGCGGGAAGCAGAATATACCAATCTGCAACAAAAGAAAAATTGCATGGCCCAAATCAAAATACAACTCCTCAGTTAATATAAAGTTCTGTCTCAAACTTTGTACAAAGACACATCAAAGACCCTACATACCGAGAATTTCTCACATTCATGGAGATGCAGGTATCTTATAGCAGGGGTTCTTCCAGCTGGAGGAGGACGAAAATAAGGCATTTCTGGACAAAGTCCAACATCCTCTGGTTTGATCTCATCTAGATAAAAGGATCCATTTTTCATAATTAAATGTCAAAAAAGAAGAAGAAGACAATTTTAATTTTGTTGAACCAGCATCCAAGAAGATGGGATTTTTATTTTTTCCTTTGCTTCTTTACTCCAACGCCTATTGAGCCAAACTTGTAAACCAATGCCAAAAATAACAAGTTTAAATGGACCAGATAATTAATTTCAGATATAACTCATCTTTATAAATCAATAAATAATGGCAATATAGCAAATGATAGAAGAACTGAAATGCAGAACATTTCCCTCGAAAACCTTTTCTTTTATTATTTTATTTTTTTGAACGGAAGAATTATCAAAGAAATAGCAATAATTCGATACGAGGAAAGTGAAAAATGAAGACAACTGAAATGAGTAGAGAAAGTGCTAGGCTGCTAGCATAGGAAACATCTGATAACAATTACTGCCCATTTTATATTTGATAACTTGAGTTCAACAATCAACCATGAAAAAAATAAACAAATGCAACAAACTCAGCCAAAAACACAGATATCAATGTACCATATCCAGATATAAAAACATATTTAAATTAAAAACCGTGATTAAAATATAAAAGCTCACAGCTCACACTACCAAGCTGGAAATAATGCACTAGAAAATTACAAAAACTCTAAAAAGCATATGGCTCAAGAAGACGAAAAACCTTTGCAAACTCACCAAAAAATTGGCAGCAAGAAACAATTGAAACAATGGGGCTAAATAATGTACACACTTCAACTTCATTATGGCAATAAAATTCAAATCTCTATAAAGAGCAAGTAATGCTAGTGGTGAAATAATCTTATATACTTATATGATATCCAACTAACAACTAAGAACCATTCCATATATACACATATATAACGTTAAGAAGTTGCCCGATGAGAATTCACCAAATTACTAATTATAATGACTATCCGTTTATAAAAATCACATTTTAAATATTAAAATCAAATTAAAACCCTCTCCACCAACCTAACAAAACTGCCTAGCATAAACTGTAAAAATGAATTTACATACCCAAAACCGCTCTTAGCTTTTCGATTTTATCGGGAGAGGGAATAATTCCAGGTCCACCAGAGGAAAAAACTTCCTTGCAGGTGTCATACAGCTTTTGGACCGGCGAAACCATCTTCTTGAGATGCCGTTTCCGGCCTTTTTTTCCTCTGCTATTCGCAATGGCTTTTGGATTCGGATTCGGGTTTGGAATTGGATTCTTTTCCCGGTCCAATTCGAATACCTTTTTTCCTTTCCTCTTAGCCACACTTGTTTCAATTCCCATTCAGCCTTACCAGAAACAATTCCTCAAATGGGAACCCGGTTAGAATTCCCCTCAGTGGAAAAAACACAAAATTTCTATATGGGTATCAACTCAAATGCGATAATTCGGCTCTATCACTCAGAATTCACAAGAATTTAGGCAAAAGAAGAGAAATTCAGAAATGGGTAATGCGAAAAATAATATAAGAAAGAGTCTAGATGTTTATGTATGCCGGTAAATATCATGTAGAGTTGGTGATGTATGGTGTAGTAACTGTTAATTTTCCTTTATATTTTTTGCTTTTTTTGTGTGTTTAGGATAGAATAGTACAGGTAGAACAGGAAACAGAGAGGTAAAAAGAACAAGATAGAGATGGTGATGGTGATGATGTGAAATCAGGCATCTTAGTAGAAGAAGAGGATGGTGGGGAGAGGAATGAAGAGAGATGGGTATAAATGGAAAAGGGAAAATTGGATGTTTCTAGGGCTACAGCTGAAAGGGAAATACAGAGAGAGCGAAAACCAGGGGCCATTGCTTAGCTTTCCAATGGGCTGTTCCTAATACCAGGATTTCTATCCCATCTTCGTCATTTTTTTTGTGTTTCAAATTTTGCCCCTCTTATTTTTCATATTTTTTTAAAAAAAAATTAAAATTAAAAATATATTTCCATCTTTTCTTTTTAATTTTCTTGTTAATTATGGGTTTTGGCCTTTTGGGAATATCTTATTTTCTTTGATCATTTTAAGGGATTTTCTTGACTTCTTGGATATTCAATTCCTTAGTTTTGATATTAATCCAACGGAAAAGGAGAATTTTGATCTTGCCCACAATAACAAATTAACAATTGATTATTTTTTTTTCTTTCTCTAATGTTATTAATCGTTAGATTCAAATTGAAATAGTCAAACAATTTCATCCATCCAACGTTGGTTTTTCTCTATTTTAATTAATTTTAGATACTAATTATTTTGGTTTTTAATAATAATTTTACTTTTTATACATTTGTGCATCATCTTTCACTAGAAAACATTATGAAACTTTATTATATAATGAAGAAAAATTAAATCACAACTCAGAAGTTACCTCTTTATGGTGACTCTTAATATAGGGAAATACTTATTTTTCTATTAAATTCCTTGTAACAGATAAAATATGAGCTTTCTGAGAGATTATGAATTATATACACTGGGATTAGTAAGGAACTACGTATTGTACATATGTGGAAATTTGCATACTTAATCAATTTTTTTTCTTTTTCATATAAAAAAAGTTCATGCATAAAGAAAAGAGTATTCTCATAATCTCTAAGTTATTATTTCTTTTTTTATTCTATTCATCTCATTAAATTTTAGCACTTTAATTTGAATTTGTACATAATTGATTGTTAATTGTTGAGATAGAGCTTTGAAAAATTTAGAACTAACCGTTAGGCAATAACAGGAAAAAGCAAAATTTGCTGCCTTTTTGTAACATAAAGCAACATTTAATTTCAATGTATTTACAAAAGATAATAATTTACATATTATCAATAAAAATTATAGGTACGGAATTATGAATTATTAACCTAAACAAAAAATGATGTTTGTAGAATGGGATTTTTAGTATTTATAAGATTTGAATAATCAAATTAATGGAAGAGTTGACTTGATTGGTATTCTTAAGAATGACAATAGTTTGAGTTGATTGCTCTATTCTTAAGGATGACAGTAATTTGAGTTTCGCGAGTATTCACTTTTACCAATAAATTTAGATAATAATATTTAAATTCGTTACAAGTTTGAATAAAGTACAGATATAAATCATCGAATATTTATTACTCAAATGAATTTCATTATATATATTATTTTATTTTATTGCATTTTATTGAAAGTAATAATATAATTAATTTTTTTTTATTTTTATAGATTGATGAATTACAAAACGTAATGAGATTATAATTTTTCTTTCATAATGAACAATATTTAATTTTATTATTTTAATGTTATTTTTGAATAATTTAATAAATTATTTTAATTTAAATATATTGAATTAGATTTTTTTTATTTTATTTGATTTTATAGTAATTTATGATAGATTGTTTATATATTTTTAAAATTTTAATTATTTAGTTAGTTTGAATTTTATTTTAGATAAATAGATTTGAATATTAATCAAGTAATATTAATCGAATTTGCGATAAGTATAAATATTAATATTATAATTTTAAAATATATTCAAATAGAGATATATATAATCAAGTTCAGATATAATACTTTTTGCGGATAATCTATCGATTGTCATCCCTATATATTATTAATTGTGAGAATTTGCGGATGTTTTGTATTCAAATTTTCTTGCCATCATTTTTCAATATTTATGGGAGTTTAATACTTTTATTGTAAGTACAAGGCAATGACTATCTCTATTATATAACACATAATTCATTTAATCTATTAATAAAAAATAATAATTAAATCAGCAACTATACAATTTCATTTTTATTGCTAAATTTATAACAACAATTAAAATAAAATTGTTAAATATGGCATATGGTACTCTATGATTTTTAAATTTAAATTTTAACCCAGAAAAATAGAACAGATGTTTTTGAAGAAAATTATGGAAACCTACAAAACCCCCCATTGTGGGAACCCACTTTAATTGGTATATTTGAAATTATATATAACTGTGTGCGGACGTCAGGGATTAATATTACAGTATTATCTTAATTGAAAAAAATAAAATAAAGTAAAATTTTAAAATATTTTAAGAAGAAAATACATTTTTGCAAGTGCAAGTTGCTATATGAAATTATAAACATGTGTTTGATTTAATTTTTTAAGACAACTAATTGGGCTTGTTACCTGATAGCTGCATAGTATTCTAAATTTTAGAATATAAATAATATTTTTATTACAAATTTAAATTTAGTAGTTAAAACATTTAAAAATAAAATTTTGATTTCTACATAAAAATTTTTAATATTTTAAATTTGTTAGTATTTAAATTTTTTTAAATAAAATATTTTATATTCTCAATAAAATTAAAATGAATATAAAAATAGAATTTTAGTTTTTATTACATAAATATAACAAAAAAATATTAAAATCTCTAACCACCAATATAAAAATAAGATTTCATTTCTAATCATATTATTTAAATATATCAAATATGTCATCAAAGTGTTTGGTAAAATATTTTAATTAGGAGCTGGTAACTGATTATAAATCCAATTAACTAGTGATTGAAAATTCTCAAATTTAGAGTTTTTTCTCATCAGCAATAATTTGTTAAATGATTCAATTTTATTTTTTATTTAAATTATATTATTCTCATAAATTTTATTAATTATAAAATATTTATCTCCTCTGAATTATTTTTTAATTAATAAATTATTTATAATTACAAATATAAAAATATATAGTAGTTAAACTAGTAATTATGTTCATTTTTATATAATAAAATATATATAATATATTTTCAATTGTCGTATATATTAAGTATAAATTATATAAAAAAATAACTCATACTTTTAATAGTCATTTAATAGATAAATAACAACAAAACTAATATATTTTTATTAAATATGTGTAATTTTTTAATCAATTATCAACTATCAATTACGTAATTATCAATTACGTAACCGTTAACCGAAATCTCTTCTCATTTCTTTCTGTTTGCAAGAATAGTAGTAAAGTTTTAACTCATAATCATTGATGAAAGAATTAAAATAATATTGAATTCATTTTATTTAGTTTTTTTTTCCAGATTGTCTCGCATTCCATTCTAAAAGTAATTTATTAATTTTGAGTAAATAATTTTCTTTTTTGAATCTATATTCGCAACTTCTCTTTTCAACCCTAAAGACGATGACAAAGCATGTTTTTAAGCTTAATGAAAACAGACTACTTCGACCAACTCCTGTAGGAAGCCCAAGGTACATTTCATGACTCTCCACTACTTTTACTCCTAATCGATCCACCAAACTAGTTCCAAGAGTAAGATTTGTTGAGGTTAATTTATTGCCTAGAGATAACTTCATATCGTTGCAATACCATAAGAATTGCACTTGCCTCTGCAACTGAAGCATGAAGAAATAACGGACTATCATCGGTAACTAAAAAGGTTTGAAATAGTTAGAGCACCACCACAAATCCAAATACCATGAATTGCATTTCTATTACTTACCTTATTAAGCAAACTATAGAGACCTTCCATGCATAAAAGAAATAACACCTAGTAGGGAGAGAGTGGGTCACCTTGTCGCAACCCAAGAGTTGGAACAATATTACCAATGGGTTCCCCATTCAATAACACCGAGCAAGATGCTGACCTAACAAACCTCATAGCAGTGGATACCCATTTATAAGACAAACCCAATTTAAGCATGACCACCTCCAAAAAAGACCATTCAACTCTCATGTCCAGTTTGAGTGCCATGAAGTTTCTGCTACTCTCCCCACTTCTCTTCATATGATAGAACGATTCAAAAGCAACCAAAATATTGTCAGTAATAAGTTTGCCCAATACAAAAGCACTCCAAGCCTCATCTACCTCTACAAGAATTTGGTTATTTAGCAACGCCAAAAGGGAATACAGCATCGCAACTTACATATAGTGACGCAGGGGCTTCGTCTCTAAAAATGGAGTGGCAACCCCAAAAATAGCGACGCTAATAGCGACGCCTACCTGACATGTCTACTTAGAGACAACACTTTGGCATCGCTAAATGAAAAAGAGCGTCGCAATTTTTAGCGACAGGAATGAACACTTGACCCACGTAGCGACAAACACTAGCAACGCCATTCTTGCGTCGCTAAGTTAGCGAGGCACAACGTCGCTAAAGTATGATAAACTAATTTTTTATTTTTAGTGACACTATAATGTAGTCGTTATTTTTAATTATTTTTTAATATTTTCAAAATAATTACAGTCAATTTAAACCCTCCTTATAAAACAACATTTGGATATCATATAATTCATCACATTATATGCTAAATAATTATATTTTTAAAACTGAATCAAGAAAAGACATAAGCATTATATGCTAAACTACATTTGGCAAGAAATTTGCATATTAACCCAACACATCCATTGAGATGCCTTGATTAACAAGCAAGAAATTAAGATACAAACAACATCTCTTTATATTGCAGACTAAAAACTCCATAGTCCTTGATATCAAAGACTATATACTATATAACTGTGAATACGACTTATAAATTGGCATAAATAATGTAGCAATAACCAAACAAAATAGTCAACTTTACGAATTGAATAATTATCATGAGAACATGACAATGACTAAACTAACTAACATAAAAAAAATAAAAAAAAAAAATAAAAAACATAAAGGCTAACAAGGCAAAAGCCCCAAAACTCAGGCACCCGAAATCTGGACCAAGTAATGATTAGCCGAGTTCCCGTCAGGCTGAAAAATAAGAAGACACATGCAATCACAATACCAACGTGTTAGTCCATTGGAACAAGATAATTAACTAATACAGAATACAGATAACGACACTTACGGAAGCTAGAAAAACTTTAGCTGCAGCCATGAAATCCTCAGTTTTTCCACCAATGCAGAACCCAATGTAACTCTTTTGATTTTGACATCTTTGCATTCTCTTGCTAATCTCTTGCTACAGCAAGATTATCAAGAGAATGCGACTGCAAAAATATATGGATCATGTCAACAAGACTAACAATCATTCGCTAGACCTCATAGGAGAAAATAATTGTAACTAATGGTTCCAATTTTGAGATAAATCTGTTGAGGTGTAGTCAGAAAAAGTTAGCAGTGGGTCCTTCCAATATGTGGGATATACCACTATTAATTAAAAAAAAGCAAAATTTCCTTTCTTCATTTGCTGTGCCACCATCGGCTAAGCTGTTTTCTTTGAAAACTTTTCTTTCAATTCACATTACTAAATTTGCCTATAAAAGGTTGTGTGATGTTTTCGGAATATGTACTGCAAAATCTCAATTAATTTAAGAGAGAAAGGTAGTCCTGTGAGAGATTAGGCTTTTGGAATTTTTTCCAAATATTGGGGAGTAACAAAAATAGTGATAAAAATATTTTGAGAGTGTTTTTGGAAAATACTTATATGCCACTATTTTTGGATTTATCTCAAAATTGTTGTATTACCTCTGACATGTGTCTATGGAAGACTATCTTTTTTTTATATCCATTAATTTTTATTAGTGGAAGAAAAAATATTCGGAGTGTTATTAAAAGGGGAACCACGTTAAATTACTAGTGTTATTTTTTGCTAATTATTTTATTTCACATTTATTTGTGTTATTTTTTCTGTTGTGCCAAACAAGTTTTATTAAATACTGGTTGTCAGTCCTATAAAATTCTTAATATGCTTTGTGGTTGCAATATTGACTGATCTTTCAAATTAGAAAAGATTTTATTTGATTATTGTCAGTTGAATGAGTCAATTTTTTTTTAAAAATGGAGACAAATGGCACCAAGATAATCAGTTTAAATGACACAAATTATCACATATGGAGAAGCAAAATGAATTATCTCCTATTTATGATGAAAATGCATTTGCCGGTGTTTATTATAATTAAATCCAAAGGAAAGACAGATGAGGAGTGGTAGTTTGAGCACGAGCATGTATGCGGTTACATCCGATAATTCGTCGAAGACAATGCGTACAACCACATCTGCAATGAGACTCATATCTAGACGCTATGGAATAAGCTTAAAGAGCTTTACGCATCAAAAACTGGCAACAATAAATTATTTTATTTGAAAAAATTGATGCAGTCAAAATATAAAGAAAGAACTTCCATAACCGATCATCTCATGCAAGGGATCATGGACCAGTTATCCAGAATACCTCCAAAAATACCGCAGTTAAATGGCTTAGCTGAGAGAATGAACAAAACTTTGATGGAGAAATTCAGATGTTTGCTCTCACATGCAAAGTTGCCTAAAATATTTTAGGGTGAAACTTTACTCACAACTGTATACGTATTAAATCTTTCACCTTGTATCCCTCTAAAACTAGATATTCCAGAGAAAGCATGGTCAGAAAAAGATGTTTCTTATAATCATCTACGAGTATTTTGTTGCAAAGCTTTTATGCATATTCCAAAAGATGAGAGGTCCAAGTTTGATGTCAAAACACGACAGTGTATTTTTATTGGCTATGACAAGTATCAATTTGCCTACAGATTTTATGATCCAATGGAGAAGAAACTTTTTAGAAGTTGTGATGTTGTTTTCATTGAGAAGGAAACCATTGAAGATATTGTCAGGATAAAGAAAGATGTTCCTGATTCTAATGGGGACTCAACAGATTTAGAATTGATTCCTCCAACACCGGTGCCGATACAAGTTGGGGATGAAAATCAAGTTGATCTGCCTGAAGAAAATAATGCTCCCATTGACAATCCAAAAGATGATGCTAAAGATGATGATATTCATCATCAACCATCACTTATTCACTCCCCAGTTCCTGTGAGAAGGAGCAATGGAGCAAGACAACCTTCTTCAGGGTATCCAGAAAATGAGTATATGTTACTCAGTGATGGGTGAGAACTAGAATGCTTTGAAAAAGCTATGACTGATGAACACAAGCTGAAATGGGTAGAAGCCATGCAAAATAAAATAAAATTCTTGCATGAGAACAAAACCTTTGAACTGGTGAAATTACCAAAAGGTAAGAGAGTTTTGAAAAATAAATGGGTGTTCAAAGTCAAACATGAAGAGAACAGTTATCATCCAATATTCAAAACCAGATTGGTTGTCAAGGGGTTCATCCAAAGGAAAGGAATTGACTTTGACGAAATTTTTTCATATAGTTGTCAAAATGACATTCATTCGTACAATGTTGGGGTTAGTAGCAAGTCTTAACTTGGAGGTTGAGCAAATAGATGTCTAAACTGTCTTCCTACATGGTAATTTGGAAGAAGAGATATACATGGAGCAACCAGAGAGTTTTGAGCATAAAGGAAAAAAGGATTATGTTTGCAGATTGAAAAAAAGTCTCTACGATTTAAAACAGGCACCAAGACAATGGTATAAGAAGTTTGAGTCTGTTATGGGGAGCAAGGCTATGAGAATACTACTTCAAACTATTGCATTTTTGTACAAAAATTCTCTGATGAAGATTTTATTATTATTTTGCTCTATGTGGATGACATGCTGATTATTGGTCGGAATGTTTTCAGAATTAACAATTTAAAAAAGCAATTGAGCAAGTTTTTTGCCATGAAAGACTTAGGGTCATCAAAATAGATTCTTGGCATGAAGATTATTAGAGACATTAGTGCTAAGAAATTATGGCTGTCACAAGAGAAGTACATTAAGAAAGTATTTCAGAGATTTCAAATGGACCAAGCTAAAGAAGTTAGTTGTTTTCTTGCTAATGACTTTAAGCTGAGTTTCAAACAGAGCCCTTCTATTGATGAAGAAAATGATGATATGAACAAGGTTTTATATGCTTAAGCAGTTGGAAGTTTAATGTATGTCATAGTGTGCACACGATTAGATATCGCTTATGCAGTTGAAGTAGTGAGCAGATTCCTTTCAAATCCTGGAAAGGAACATTGGACTGCAGTAAAGTGGATTTTTAGATATTTTTAGGGTACTTCCAAAATATGTTTATATTTTGGAGATATCAAATCTGTGTTGATTGGATACACAAATACATATATGTCTGGCGATGTTGACTCAAGAAAGTCTACATCAGGATACTTGTTCACTTTTGTAGGGGGAGTTGTGGCATGACAATCGAAGTTATAGAAGTGTGTTGCACTATCTACAACTGAAGTAGAGTTTACTACAACAACTGAAGCGGAGTTTATTGCAGCAATAGAAATGTGTAAAGAGTTGTTATGGATGAAGAAGTTCTTGAAAAAACTTGAGTTGTAGCAAGATAAAATATCAGTTGTTCTATGATAGTCAAAGCGCTATTTATCTTGGAAAGAATGCATCTTTTCACTCAAGATTAAAACATATTGATGTGAGATATCATTGGATCAGGGATGTAATAGAGAAGAAGCTACTACAGCTTGAGAAGATCCATACAGAAGAAAATAGATTAGATATGTTAACGAAAATTCTACTAAGATCGTATTTTGAGTACTGTTGTTTAACTACTGGAATGGTGGAGCCTTCATGTTGTCAGGAGGGGGAGATTTGTTGAAGTGTGGGCAGAAAAAGTTAGCAGTGGGTCCCTCCAACAGGTGGGACCCACCACTATTAATTGAAAAAAGAAAAAGTCAAAATTTCCTTTCTTCATTTGTTGCGCCACCACCACCCAATCTGTTTTCTTTGAAAACTTTTCTTTCAATTAACATTAGTAAATTTTCCTATAAAAGGTTATGTGATATTTTAGGAATATGTATTGCATAATCTCAATTAATTTAAGAGAGAAAGGTAGTCATGTGAGAGAGTTAAGTTTTCGGATTTTTTTTCAAAAATTGGGGAGTGACAAAAATAGTAAGAAAAATATTTTATGAGTGTTTTTGGGAAACACTTGTTTGCCACTATTTTTGGGTTTATCTCAAAATTGTTGTATTACCTCTAACCTGTATTTAGGGAATACTCTCTTTTCTTTGTATCCATTAAATTTTATTAGTGAAAAGAAAAAATATTCAGAGTATTGTTCGTGGACGTAACCTAAATTAAAAAGTAAATTATATTAAATTACTCGTGTTATTTTTTGTGAACTATTTTATTTCATATTTATTTATATTATTTTTTTCTACTGTGCCCAATAAAATTTATACTGGAAATCTAGGAAGGCAAAAAAATGAAATAAATAAAGGAACATTAGTAAACATGAAATCTACAAGTACCACATTAAAAGGCAGTAAATACTGATAACATTACATGGTTTTTTCAGTCATCTTATCCTAGAATTTTGAATATATTTACTGCATATTCATTTTAATTTTAATTTTATTATTACACATCTAATAAATTCAAAATGATAAAACTAGAAAAATAACAACTGCAATCCAAGTTATAACATATCATAGAGAACCTTGGAAGCTCGAAATGAAATGAGGCAGGTTCGGGGCTGAGTTCTCCATCCTCATCCCCAACCTTGCCCCATTCCCTAATCTTGTCAAGAAAAAATACAGTTTTCCATCCTCTTACCATACAGAGACGAGGATCCTCGCCCCCGATCTGATTCCCGATTTTTATTAAATTTTTTTATTTTTTATTTTAGTTTATTAGTTAATTATATAATTGTTTAAATAAAAAATATTTTTTATTTTAAAATGAGTGTTATATTTTTATTGTATTATTTTTAAAAAATATTAATTATGTTAAAATATAAATAATCATTATATATATAAATGTATATAAATAATTTTCGGGGTAGGGAATGTATATACCGTCCCGGCCATTGTAAAAAAAAAAATTCAAGATAGAACATAAATATTTTCAGAAAAAAACTTTGTTTAAGATGAGACACCGCAAGAATAAGTTCAATTCTAATCTTAGAAAATAAAGCTGAGAAAGTGCATAAGCAACTTTATCCACAACGAACTGTCATGTAAAGCAAAATAAATATTAGCCAAATCTACTAATATATTATGACACCTATGTATGTATTTTGAAAAAGTTGATTTCTATTTTTAAATTTAAAATTAATCATAAAATATCTTATATGAGATTATTATTTATTAAATGCAATGCAAATAAAATAATTCTTAATATTATTTTAATTGTATCATTAATTTAAATTTAAAGGAGAAAAGAAATGAAAAAGAAATAGAATTTGATGGAAATTTTTTGAACAAGTAAATATGGAAACAAATGGTTCTGCTACAAACAAAGATTGCTATCGTGTGAAGTGTATAGCTAAAGAAATGAAGACAAAAGTTGAACATGTTCAGTATAGTAATTTCAACTCATGGCATTCTGCATAAATGTTAAAGCTAGCAATGACAACACTTCTAAACTATTCAGAATAACAAAGTCAATCTCTCATAATAATCTATATTCATTTGAACAACATTGATTATTATTTATAATTATCCTTTAAAGTCGTGAATTTGAAAAAAACAAAAAAAAACAAATTTCTACCCTAATTTCATCTTATAAAAAAATAAACTTTATATCCTAATTTCAACTAAAAATTACTTTAGTATTGCATCACCGATACATAGAATATTATGTTTATTACGTTTTTCTAATTAGAAAAATAAGTGAATCGTGGGCTATAGATATATAGGATAATCATCATTTGTGATAACAAATACTGCTAAATAATAATCCTAACAAGAGAAAGATTTCAGAAAATAAGAATAGATTATTATCCTTTCTATATGTAATATAAATCTTTTATATAGGAATATAATCTAAAGTAAATATCGTAAACTTTCCCAACATAAAGAAATAAATTGTGACTCTCATATCAGAACTTATAAACATATGATTTTAACTAAACATAATTAGGGTATATAATCATTACGAAATATTTTTATATTTATTAAAAAAAACATGATAACATTGACTTAGTAGATATTGATGTGAGATATTATTTAGTAGAAACAGTAAGAGTTGTCATGATCTTGACCATAGCCATATAATGATGAATAATTTTGTTAGATTCCCATTTTCCTCTGAGAGACAGAAACCCAATAATTTGGAATTAATATGTGTAGCTTTTTTTTTTTTGTTTGAATTTAATGGCATTGTTTCTTATTCTTTGCAAGCTTTTTTCATCTCCTTAAGCTTCAATTAAAAAATAAATTTTTATTATTTTTTTTTATCATAGTTGACACTGTTTTTTCATCTCATTATGCTTAAACTGCTGTTATGATTCCAAAAGATACCCTGCATTTCAAGTTCATTCTTAGATTTTATTAACTTAGTTTTCATTCTAGAAATTTTGTTTTCCATCTAAGTTAAAATTTAATCTACGGACCCCATCTGTTAATAGACGTAAACAGTTCTCGGAATATGACAGTAACAACTTCAATTGCAGGTAACAGTGGCTTTTCTTCTTTATAATTCAAGATAGTTTATTCTAAGTGATTTTTCCTCATCAACTCATAATAATAATCTCTGCTTTTCTACAACCTTTTCATGATTTGTTCTCTGATTTGATTATTTCCATCTAATGATAATTACCGTAGTTAACCATTGCAATGTGTTCCATTGAACAAACTCTACGAGAACACATCCAAACTGAATGAAAACAATTCACATCTATGAAAGTGTTAGCAACTCACATATACAGAAAATGAAAACATCCTAGATTAAAGTAACCTGATAAAGTTGAAACCGGAAAACAAAAACACACACACACACACATATATATATATATATATATATATATATATATATATATATATATATATATATATATATATATATATATATATGGGCAGGAGGTTATACACGTGTATAAACCACTTGGTCCTCATTTTCAGCTATAAAAACTGCTTTATGCATACAAGGTAAAAAGCCTTGAGATGTCAATAATCATATTTTTATCTAGATTTATATTACTACTATTTTTTTACAAAATACCCGTAACTTTTGAGTATGATATTATATAGATATGAAATTCTTACCGGATCATTCATTTTAAAAATGAGTACTTATAATTCCAGTTTTATTTAAATTACAGATGCAGATCAAATAAACTTGAAAGATAATGATTTTATAGAGTTAGAAAAATTCTCTTAATGACCCATAATTAGAAACTATGATTTGTGTTGGTAACAAAAATTAATATATATTATATGACAAACTTTGATTGATTTACAATTTAAATGGATTTAGAATTATTATTTTATTGTTTGTTTGTAGTTTGAATTTTAGATTTTAAGTTTTTAATTTAAAATATTTTATCAATTTTTTTAGCAATTTAATGTTATAATTTGATTTATCTAAATTATTATATATATATAAAATTAAAATATTTACAATATATATATATATATAAATAAAAGTATGCCCTTATTCTAACCCTAATTTTGTATATTTTTTAGCCATATCCATTAATCTTAAAATTTTAAAAATAAGAAACTGAATTTCTATGTTCTCGTACCCGTGGCCAACTCAGAGAAAAGGGTATGCAATAGCCATATAAGCTACTTACTTTGCACTTAGGCTGATGAGTGGATCACAATTGCTTTTGGTCCTCTTCCAAACGGTCACATTACATTTACAAGATGCAAAATCTATGGTTAGACTCCGAATAAAAATATTGAAATATATCCCCATATAACAGCTAATCATTTTCTAACTCCATTGTAGGCAATGAAGAAAATGTTCCTTCAAATCAGCATATAAATGTAGCATGAAGGCAAAATCTTAACTTTTGAAAACTGCAGTAAAGAATGCTTAAAAGCGGGAAAAAAAATAGAGTAAAAAGAGGAATACAATCCTGTCCTATATGAATTAACCATTATCTCTGAAAGCAACATCTCATTTATTGGAAAAACTAGATCATACCCAGCTTTTATGAGACTCTCTGCCATTGGAAAACCAATAATTCTCAAACCTCCAACACGAGTGGATGATTCATTGGCTGTAAATCCACAAAAAGAGTTAGTGGAGTGGGATAATCAACAAATCCATAAAGACATACATAAAAGACTGATTACACCATTTCTGAATAAACTCAAAATAAGTTGCTACAGAAGAGCAAATATACATATTTTTCTGCTGATAAATATAAATTGAAGAGCTAATACTTCGATTATTATTGTAATTATACTAGTGTACCAACACATCAATAATCATGAGAGTCACCGACACACTTCAAAGCTGATTAAGTTTTTGCATTCTAGTTTGCTATAGCCAGAAGAACCCAGAAAAGCTGAAACCGAATTCCAGAGAAAGAATCAAAGACCTAGAAAAGAAAACTGCCTCAAATACAATATTATGGTGAGATCAGGAGCAAATCTTATAAAGCAATAAGCTTTAAGGTTTTTGGAGCCGAACTGAAAAAAATTCCAACAGGAATAATTTTGAAAGGTAAATAAAAAAGGAACAAGAAGAGAGAAAAAAGGATGATACGAGAGTGTGTGGTCAAAAAATATGGCGTACGAGACTAAAATGTAATAGCTAGAAAAGAGAGATTACAGATCAAGGCGAAGTGGGTATTATACAACTCAGCGGATTTGACTAAATTTTCAGAATCTAAAAAATAAAAAAAGCGAGAATATCTACTTCTGCTCCTATATTTCATAGTTGGTTCTAAAAACAAGAAAATATAAAGAAAAGGTTAAGTTTGAAGAAGTAGAATGATAACAGTTCTTGTTTATATTGAAGTGGCTACGGATCTGAGAGAGAGAGAGAGGAAAAATCAAGAACAAGTTGTTGTTGGATAATAAACTTGATCCATTATGAGAACCCAAACCTAAACCTAATCAAATTGGATTCCAAGTCCATAATAAAAGTCCAAAATTGCAAGTCATCTACTTAGAATTTTCTAGAGTGTAGTAATTATGCATGTGAATCATTTAGTAACTTAAAATATTATTAGAATGATGGAGAATAATGAGGTATATGGTTATTATAATTTTGGATTAGTTTATTTGTGTGGTGTAGAATTGTTCTTAAGTAGTATAAATACTCCTCACCATTTTAGTTTTAGACATCAAGAAAAATTAAAAGCTTCTAAGTGAGTGAAAAAGTAAAATTTTATAAGAGTGAGTTGTAATTTATTGTTTATTGAGTGAAATTGTTTTTGTAATATTTGCTTGAGTTTGAATAAAAGTTGTTTGTGTGAGTATTTTATTTCCAACAAAGTGATATCAAAGCTAGTTGGAAAATATACATTATTGCATATCAAATCAGAGGTCTCGACAAGAGGAATTCGACACCGTCAGAATTGCCCCGATAGGAGTTCAAACGCGCCGCCGGAATAGTGCTACCAGAAAACTAAGTTGACTCACAAAGTTGAGCCAAATTGAACGAGCTGTCCCTTCCAAAATTTTTCGACATTTCGGATTCATCCGTGCAATCAGATTTTTCAAATTTTTATTATATTGAGAGATATGACAAATGGTATGACATCATTCCAAGTCCCGACACTCAACAACAACAACTACGACAATTGGAGTATCAAAATGAACACACTTCTTATATCACAAGATGTGTGGGATATCGTAGAGAAAGGCTACAATGAGCCTGAGGATGATGCTGCTTTTGCTACTCTTACACCAGATTAAAAGACAACTTTGAAGGATTCAAGAAAGAGAGACAAGAAGACTCTCTACCTCATCTATCAAGCATTAGATGACGATGGCTTTGAAAAGATTTCGATTGCAAGCTCTGCTAAGGAAGCGTGGGAGAAGCTGCAAACCTCTTACAAAGGATCCTAGCAAGTGAAGAAGGTCCATCTCCAAACATTAAGAGAGGAATTTGAATCCTTACATATGAAAGTATCTGAGTCTATTTCTGATTATTTCTCAAGAGTAGTAGCTGTTTCTAATCAATTAAAAAGAAATGGTAAAAAGTTAAAAGATGTGAGGATAATAGAGAAGATACTTCGTTCGTTGGATCCCAAATTTGAGCACATTGTCGTGACGATCAAAGAAACTAAAGACTTGGAAGAAATGACGATTGAGCAACTCCAAAGATCATTGCAAGCATACGAAGAGAAGCATAAGAAAAAGCAAGGATTTACTGAGCAACTCCTCAAGCTGCAACTCAAGGATATGCATGAAAGTCAAGGCAATGATAGAAACCAACGTGGTCGAGGTAGAGGTAGAGGCCATGGATGAGGTGAAAGTCGCGGTCGTGGACGAGGTTGGAATTACCACAACAACAATTCCAACAACAACTATGAGAAAGGAGAAAGCTCAACACGAGGCCGTGGGAAAATCAATTTGAACTCAAGGTATGACAAATCTCAAGTTCGATGCTATAATTGTCAGAAGTTTGGGCATTATGCTTCAAAATGTAGAGCTCCCAACAACAAAATTGAGGAGAAGGCCAACTACATGGAGGAGAAGACAGATGGCAAAAAAACTATTCTTTTAGCACGAAAGAAAACTGATGGTGTCCAAGCAAATTCCTGGTATCTTGACAGTGGTGCAAGCAATCTTATGTGTGGAAGGAAAGACATATTCTTGGAGCTAGACGAGTCAGTAAATGGAAATGTTTCGTTTGGAGATGATTCCACAATTGCAGTGAAAGGGAGAGGTAACATCCTTATCCGTTTAAAAGATGGGAGACATCAGTTTATTTCCAATGTCTACTATGTGCCCAATATGAAAAGTAACATCTTGAGTTTAGGACAACTGTTAGAGAAAGGTTATGATATTCATATGAAAGATTATAATCTTTCTATAAAAGATGATAAAAATAACTTCATTGCTAAAGTATCGATGTCAAAGAATAGAATGTTATTGATCAACATACAAAATGATGTTGCAAAGTGTCTGAAAGCTTGCTACAAAGATGCATCATGGCTTTGGCATCTTCGATTTGGGCATCTAAATTTTGGAGGTCTGGAGCTGCTATCTAAGAATGAGATGGTAAAGGGACTACTTCGCATCAACCATCCTAACCAGCTATGCGAAGGGTGTTTAGTCGAAAAGCAATTCAGGAAAAGTTTTCCAAATGAGTCGAAGTCAAGAGCCAAGAATCCACTCGAGCTCATCCATACCGATGTGTGTGGTCCAATCAAACCAAGCTCTCTCGGTAACAGTAGCTATTTTCTTCTCTTCATTGATGATTTTTCAAGAAAAACCTGGGTATATTTCTTGAAACATAAGTCAGAAGTTTTTGAAGTTTTCAAGAAGTTCAAAGCTGCAGTAGAGAGAGAAAACGGTGGAAAAATCAAAGCCATGAGATCCGAACGAGGTGGAAAATTTACTTCCAGAGAGTTTCAAGAGTTCTATGAAGCAAATGGAATTCGGCGATCAATGACAGTTCCTAGATCCCCCCAGCAAAATGGCATGGTAGAAAGAAAGAACAGAGCAATCATCGACATGACACGAAGCATGCTCAAAAGCAAGAAATTACCCAAGGAATTTTGGGCAGAGGCAGTGGCATGTGCAGTTTACTTTAAATCGATCTCCAACAAGAAATGTATGGAGAAAGACACCACAAGAGGCATAGAGTGGAAGAAAGTCTGGCATTTTTCACCTGAGAATCTTTAGAAGTATAGTCCATGTTTATGTACCAGATGAGATAAGAACGAAACTTGATGATAAAAGTGAAAGTTTTATCTTCATTAGCTATGATGTTAATTCGAAGGGCTATAAGCTATACAATCCAGACAATAAGAAAATTGTGATTAGTCGAGATGTGGTATTCAATGAAGAAGGAGAATGGGATTTTAGCTCTCATACAGATGACTTCTATTTCTTTCCTCAATTTGAAGAAGATGAGTTAACACCAATATAACAATATGGAAAATCCCAACAAGAGACAACAACTCCACCCACTTCACCAACCATTCAATGAGACTCATCACCTTCGTCATCATCGAGTGAAAAAGTTGTGTCATGCACACGAAGTCTTAAAGATCTCTATGAGGTAACCGAACGACAAGATAACCTTACATTATTTTGTCTGTTTGCTGATTGTGAACCAGTGAGCTTTCAAGAAGCAGTACAAGAGAAGAAATGGAGAGATGCGATGGACGAAGAATTCAAGGCCATCGAAAAGAATGACACATGGGAACTCACCTCACTTTCCAAGGGACATAAGACAATAGGTGTCAAATGGGTGTACAAAACAAAGCAAAATGCTAAAAGAGAGATTGAAAGGCACAAGGCGAGGCTAGTTGCTAAAGGATATAGTCAAAAGGCTAGAATTGACTATGATGAGGTATTTGCTCCTGTTGCTCGATTTAAGACTATTAGACTAATCATTTCTTTGGCAGCTCAAAACAAGTGGAAGATACATCAAATGGATGTAAAGTCTGCCTTCCTAAATGGAGTTCTTGAAGATGAAGTCTACATTCAACAACCATCAGGCTATGAAGTCAAAGGCCATAAAGACAAGGTGTTAAAGTTGAAGAAGGCTCTTTACGGGCTAAAACAAGCAATAAGGGCTTGGAATAGCCAAATTGACAAGTACTTCCAAGAGAATGGTTTCAACAAATGTCCCTACGAGCACGCTCTATATATCAAGATCAAATATGGAGATATTTTGATTGTGTGCCTCTATGTGGACGATTTGATCTTCACCGGAAACAACCCAAACATGTTCAATGAATTTAAGGAAGTGATGATGAAAGAATTCGAGATGACAGACATGGGGCTCATGGCGTATTACCTTGGCATTGAAGTTAAGCAATAAAAGGATGGAATCTTCATTTCATAGGAAAGCTATGCAAAAGAGATCCTGAAGAAGTTCAAGATGGAGAACTGTAAACTGATAAGCACACCAACGGAATACGGAATCAAGATGTCCAAACATGAAGAAGGCGAAAGTGTAGATCCAATATTTTTCAAAATTTTGGTGGGAAGTATACGCTATCTAACTTGCACGAGGCCTGATATTCTTCATGCAGTTGGATTGGTTAGTCGCTATGGAATCTCTAACAATCACCCATTTTAAAGCTGCAAAGAGAATTCTTCGATATCTGAAGGGTACAATTGATTTTGGCTTGTTCTATTCAGTTTCTAATAATTATAATCTTGTTGGATATAGCGATAGTGATTGGGGAGGAGATATAGATGATCGAAGGAGTACTACTGGATTCGTATTTTTCATGGAAGATACTGCTTTCACATAGATGTCAAAGAAACGACCGATTGTCACATTGTTTACTTGTGAAGCGGAATACATTGTTGCTACCTCATGTGTTTGTCACGTAATTTGTCTTAGAAATCTACTGAAGGAGATAGGTTTAATACAAGAAAGGCCAACTAAGGTTTGTGTCGACAACAAGTCAGCCATTTCCTTAGCAAAGAATCCAGTATTCCATAATCGAAGCAAATACATTGATATTCGCTATAACTATATAAGAGAGTGTGTTGCAAGAAAGGATGTGCAAGTTGAATATGTGAAGTCACAAGATCAAGTTGCCGATATTTTTACCAAGCCACTAACAAGTGAAGACTTCATAAGATTAAGAAACTTACTAGGGGTCACAAAATCAAGTTTAAAGGGGGGTGTTGGATCATAAACTTGATCCATTACGGGAGCCCAAACCTAAACCTAATCAAATTGGAGTCCAAGTCCATAATAAAGGTCTAAAATTGCAAGTCATCTACCTAGAATTTTCTAGAGTGTAGTAATTATGCATGTGAATTATTTGGTAACTTAAAATATTATTAGAAGGATGAAGAAGGATGGAGAAGAATGATGTGTATGGTTATTATAATTTTGGATTAGTTTATTTGTGTGGTATAGAATTGTTCTTAAGTATAAATACCCCTCCCCATTTTAGTTTTAGACATCAAGAAAAATTAAAAGTTTCTAAGTGAGTGAAGAAGCAAAGTTTTATAAAAGTGAGTTGTAGTTTCTTGTTTATTGAGTGAAAGTATTTTTGTAATATTTGCTTGAGTTTGAATAAAAGTTGTTTGTGTGAGTATTTTATTTCCAACAGTTGTGTACTTCGAATGAAAACCAAAAACCTAACATAAAATCAAAACCAATTAAAAGCATTAAATGAAAAGAATTAAAAATCTACTAGAGAAACACCTTTAGGGGTCCAATTGTGATCAAAAGGTTTGGAGGAGAGGAGAGGAGAGGAGATCATCGGGAAAATCGAGCTTGCCTTCAGCTATCAGACGGGGGAGAAGCCTATGAATCATGATTGAAATGAAATGAGGAAGAAATAAAGAAGAATTGCAGATATAGAAAGAGAAGGAAATGGGAAGTTTGATGTAATTACAGAATGGACAAAAAAAAGGGAAATAGAAGAAGAAGAAAAAAATGATGATGATGAGAAGAGGAAAGAGGTGAGCAGCTGGCTATGATAGAAGTTAGACTTTACGATTCTGCAAAGAAAGTGAGATTCTAAAGTGGGCTTGGAACAATTTTAGGGATTTCAATTTGGGCAATTTGGGGATATTTGGTGAAATCCCTTATTTATAGTGCGACCATAAAGAGCAAAAGAGCATCACTACATAGCGACATAGAGACAGCATCGCTAATTATATAGCACAAGCCCATTCAATGTTTTTACTTTATAAGTAAAGTTTAGCGACGCCGTTAAGCTTGGGGCCCAGAATTTGTGCCAAGTTTTGTGACATATAATATGCGTCGCTGATTGTTTTTGTCGCCATTGTAGCAAAGGCATTGCTATCAACGTCGCTAAATTTACATTTTAATTTGTTGTTGTCCGTGTGTCGTTGGATGTCGCTGGTATGCTGCAATTTAGCGACTTTTTTTGCTGCATCACTAAAATGTGTCGCAAAAATGACATTTTTTTGTAGTGCACAATACCACCCAAAATAGATTTTAGCCGATTAACCAGCATTTTAATAGCAATTTTACACACCACATTACAAAGACTAATAAGGCAAATATTCTAAAATAAAACTAGCAGGTTTTACCTTTGGAATCAAACAAATGTATGTGTGATTGAAATCATCGAACATAACAATATCCCAATACTACTGATAGAAAAGTACCCATCAACACACATCTTGGCTGACAATATCCTAATAATGCTAATAGAAGAGATGAGGAAGACAATTAGGCCTTAGGGATTTTAAGGAGTGCATCATTTAAGAGCTTGAAGAACTTCTTCCTCAAAAAATGGCTTATCTAGGATACTATGTAACATCACACCTCTTATGCATTTAAGTATAACATATCCCTGTATCAAATAGTCACATACTGCATACTGAAAAGGCAAAATACCCTGTTAACAATAGTAGTAAAAAATTTTTTTTTTCATATCATATCCTGTAAAATCAACTAACGACTTTACAAGTCTTATATCCTGTAAAATTACTAAATGACTTTTCAAGTCAACATTAAAACCACAATACGATATATCACATATATCAAAATATAAACTTTACACATAAGTATTTCCGAGTTGATTTCATTTATACATATTTAGACTCATTCCAAAATGACTATACATATTCAAGCATATAAGTCCAAAATACAGATGACATATTTTTATGCTTGTGTGGAATGCAAGGAGAGAGAGTGATGAGGCTCGGCCAATGACCTGTGCTCCATGTCTTATATACACTACTTAAAATGAGCTATCACTTTTCTTTACCTGAAAAATGACGTAAATTGATGAGTTGCGGCTCAGTGAGAATAATCATCCAATGAGCTCTAAAGTACCAAACAACTCATAGTAATAAATCACAAATCCAATATATATCAGGTATTCTATTCCATTCATCAGTATCATATAAGTATCAATAAAGTTGAAACATATAATCATTACTCTTTATGTATGCAAATGCTTTGCTTATTTCATTTTGTTGTGACCAAGTTAAACAGACATTGCCCCGGGTATCCATGTGAACATTTGCCATGTGAACATTTGCATTTGCAATTGTATTTGCATTTGCTAGCTAGCTTGATCATTTGTTTCATTTGCACATTTGTTGGGCCATAGGCCTCTTCTTTTGCTTTGCAATATTGATTAACTAGTCACAACGCCTTTTAAGTCCATATGCATATGCATTTGTACTAAGCATTTATGAACCATTGCATCTTATCACATATAACATACATATACCACATATATGCCTCATATGCCACGCATATACCTTGCATATACTATACATATACCATGTATATATATCACATATGTCAAACATATACCTCAAATATACCACAAGTATACCATTTATACGTATCACAAACGCCACATATTGCCCATCATCATATTATCAAGGACAATCATGACAATCATATGAATCACATAGCAAGCAACATTCATTTGCACTAAGAATTCAATCGATAATTAGACTCACCGTTCTCCTTTGATCCCGACTCTTACTTATTGTCTATCTGCTCCTTGTGGGTCTCCAATATGTTGTGAGCCTAACATGAAAATATAATGGATTAACTCATGATTAGGGAGACTTAATGCGGCTTAAACAAATTAATATGCATAATGCATATACATAGCTAGGCTTTTTCCTATGGGGCAGTGTGACCTTATGGGACTGTTAAGCCTATAACTTTTCCTATAGTTGACCAATTAATCCGATTCTTGTTCCTAATTCAAAATAACAGATAATCATGAAACATATTAAAATATCAGACCAATTGGATCATTGTACAATTTTTGGTGGAATTTCTAAGAGTGTTCTGTTTCCTGCCCTGTTTCTGCCCTTTGGCAGTTTCAGGGTACCAATTTGGGTAGTCCATATCTTACAATCTGTAAATCATATTATAATGAAACTTGGCAGACACTTATATGGGTTCAAATGGAACATTTTTCATGTTCACAACGTTTACCAATTATTCCTATAAGGTCTTCAAATTATAAGCAACATTTCACTGGTCCAGAACAGAATTGGCTTCCGGACCAGTATGACTTCTAAAGGCCATAACTTATTCTATACATAACATTTTAAGCTGAAATTAGTACCAAAATTTAGCTAAGACATATACCTATAACTTTAATGTTTTGATAAGTTACAGAATCTAGCTCTAAGGAGCTCAAATTAGACAAAAAATTTTCTGGAACTGCCCAGGGCACTCAATAGGCAGTTCAAACCATGGAACAGTCATGGTTCCATTTACCATAACTCACAATTTACAAGACATATGAACCTGAAATTTGGTATACAGATACATAACACATATATCTACAACTTTTATGTTTTGAGATACTTCAAATAATGGCTTTAACATATTCGAAATCAAGTAACACAGTAGCTAACTTGGTTAGGGTTCACACCCTGACCAGTTTCAGTACGAAGAGGATATCTCATTATATACACAACATCTTGCAAATATATTCACATATCCATAAATCTAAGACATAAATGAACAACTTTTGTGTTTTAAGCTTTTTCAGATTCGATCTCTAAGATCATCAAAACTATGGAACAATATACTGCCTATTAATGAACCCTAAACACCAAAATCAAGCTTAACACAAGAATAAATGTTTACTCACCTATAATCACTCTTGGCTAATCTTGTTCCTGCAATTTTTGGAGTGAAAGAAGGAAGAAATGGTGGCTGAAACTTGAAAAGAAATGGAAGGAATGAAGCAAAGAAGAAGAAGAAGAAGAAGATGAGGAAGGGAAGTGATAAGGTGGCTGCCTAATAAGTTAAAAGCCACCACCCACCACCTTATCTTCCTTTTCTTTGTTTCATCCGTCCCCTTTTTCCTTCTTTATTTATTTATTTATTTATTTATTTATTTTTCTGACTTTTATTTTTTTTATTTTATTTTTTTATTATTATTATACAAATCAACATAATATGCAATTTAATCTCAATCTAGTCATTTTGCTTACTTTAATTTAGTCACCTTATTTCATTTATTTATTTTTAATACTTTTTATCCTCATTTAGATTATAAATACACATGAGTGACTCAATACAATTGCAATGTACTAGGACACGTAGCTAGTGCGTGTCATAAACTTGATCCTACGAAAATACGTATGAAATGCATGTGTTCAATTGAATTATATTCAAATGCATATGTCATAATAAAATGCATGTAATAATGCATATGTGGGAAGTCGAGGATGTTACATACTATTCATCTTTTTGCTCACCTTAGTAGGAACAAAATCAATATCACTAATAAAGACATAAATTTGATCATTTGCTTGAAATAACTCCATATATAATTGAATAATATGCCATTGTAAGCCCAAAAGGCATTGAATACAAATTACTTGATGTCTCTTGGATTGCATGAAAGAATATGGTATTTTTGTCACCATTCCTTAGCCATCGAGTCGAGATCTTTGATGTTATATCACTTCTCATCTGATATCAATCTTACTCAAATCCTTTTTTATTCTTTTTCCTTTCATTAGTGGCTAAAACACTCCTATCCAAGCCTAACTTCTCTAATTAATCTAACAAAAACCAATATTTCTCCTTAAAAATTGAATGACTCCATATTTTCAAATTAGATGTGCACCCAACTACTATATTAGAGAATTCCAATCCAATCTTTTAGTTATCTCAAATCATTTCAACACAATTTTGCTTCCTGAACTATATTGCTTCAAATCTGAACCTTATTCTTCATTTAAATAATTGGTGCACATCAATGTTTAATAAAATCAGGGTATGATTAGAGTTAGTCGTTACAATGTGAGATAACACAACCCACTCAAAACCTTTTATACCAAGATTATGATGCAATACCTCTATCAGGCTATTATTCAACAAAATTTGATCCCTTCCTCTTGTTATCCCATGTAAGAGGATATCTCGTATAAGTTATATTTTATCAAAATAGTCTAAAAAGCAATAATAGTTAAATCTCGCTAAGGAGCTCTATCCACCTTTTTGGCATGAGAAAAAATTTCATTAATTTCACTCATAATTAACCAAGATAAGTGAGAATGAGAATGCAATTGTCTAAGTAATTCCCAGGAGCAAAATTTTTTATTCCAATTTTCACTATTTTCCTCATACCAAACCTCAAAATCCATATAATAAGCTGAAAGATATATTAAATTTAATAGAATATCATCTATCAAAAGACAAGATAACCACCACCTCCATTAATACCTAAAATACCACAAATATAATTTATCATATCTTTCTAAAATCCTAGTCTCCATAAAAAAAAGGTTGGAAGGAGTATGAGACTTAACCAATCACCATAAATTATCAACTGTTGAAGAACTCCCCAATCCTCAATAGTTGTAGCTCAATATTTTCTTTGCAATAAGCAACTAGTGATCCATCATCATTTGCCTCTAGTAATATTTCTTTATCCTCAACACTTATCCCACCCCTCATCTTCTTATTTACACTTTCTTCCTACCCATCTAAAACTATATCATTGAATGGATCATTTCTTAAAAACAGTTTTATCATACAGTACTAAACATTACTAATCTTATCTCTATCCAACTTACTCCAACCTTTTCTTTTTATCACTTGATCCTGTTGCACTCACTCCAACCTCCTTCCCATGATAAATTTTTGTAACCTCAAACACAAAAGTACCCACATTCATATCCTTCTCGAAATTTATCATTTGAGAATTATTATTATTTTTTGCACCCACTTTATCTTTAATAATCAATTTTGATTCAAAATGAGATAAGGTGGAGAAAGTAGGGATCTGATTATATTTGAGTGAGGCATCTGCCTATTGTTTGAAGCTACCATGTTGGAAATTGAAGAAAGTTCACTATTTATAGTGTCATACAAAGGTACTCATGTATTATCCTATCCCCCAACTTATGCCTCCACAAGCCTCACTTCATCGTCATCTTTTTTTGTTTATTTAACTCCTTTAGTACCTCACTAAGTAACATAGAACATATTTTATAACTTCTTCATGAGCCAAAATTTACAAATAAGACTAAACATTTAACCCTTTCTTTAGAGAGTGCCTCCAACATTCTGACTTCTTGTTCATTTTCAATATGATTCCTAAGTTGAAATTCTTTTTTGGGCGAAGCTTTTAGCCACTTGCCATACTAGTTTATCTCTCATTCATGTCCTTTGGTGCAATTGTGTTAAAATGTCCCAAACAAACATAATTATAGCAAAACATTGGAAGACTTTTGTATTCCAATCTCACCCAATAAATTGAATTCCCCAATTTCAACAAAACACCCTATCAAATAGCTTTATCCATAGGTATTGATACCTTAAGCCTCAACAAATTTGTCCATCCCAAACAATCATTTTCATCAATAGCCTTCAGATTTCCTGACTCTTTTGTAATTTGTTTCGTTGTTTCCTTTGATTGCCATAAAAAAAGCACATCATATGCCTTAACCCAAATTGTAATAATCTTAAAAACCACCATTGAAGTCATGTCAATCTCTTTCATTACTTATAGCAATAATAGTTAGTTGTTGATAATCCACAAACTGGAGTCCATAACACATTTTTATCTGACTCTAAAAAGAATTGGAAAAACAAAGATATTGTCTCCCAATTTCCTAAAGGTACACCTTTTGTGCAGTCTCTAACTTTTAATCACAGTATTGTATAGTGAAAAGACATTGAATTCCTTTGTAATTAATAGAGTTCCTATTAGACTCAAGGATACCTTATAGCTACAAAAAGCTTTAAAAAATCAGAATTTTTACGAAATTTTAACTGAATTTGCCATTTTTTTCATCTAGAGAAAATTGATCCCAATATGGAAATTTAAAAACTGTAATTTTACGGAGTGAAACTTTAATTCACAAGGAATAGAGGGGGGAACCCCTATACGAGAGGAGATTTCTCAATTTATGTTTTTTATTTAGTAAATACTCATTATTAGTTACAAATTATGATGAAATTAACATTTCCACAATTAGATTGAAGTTAGAAAAATAAAATAAATCTTAGATAAATACTTACAATCCAGATGGCCCATTCATGAAATATCTATCTCCCTCAACTCTTAGTTGATGTAGAATGAAAGTATATTAAAAGCCCTCAATTGAAAGGCTTATGAACTCTAATTACACTACAATAATTTAGCCCTTTAGCAACACTAAAATGATATCGCTAAAAGAGAAACTGGTGTCGCTAAACATATGCAGTAACACCTTAACGACGTCTGTAAAAATCGAGTTGCAACCCATAAGTAGCGCCACCAAATAAAAAGTAGCGACACCACAGATGAATAGCTTTAGGAAAATTTTGTGGCTAAAAATTGGTGACAAGAACCATAGCAGTATGCAGTTAACGACAAAAGTGGTGTCGCTAAATTAGCGACGCATCTAGGCATTGCTAAATTGATTTTTAATTGTAAATGAATTTGATTATTTTTAGCTACAACATTTGTGTCTCGAAAAGCATACTAATTTATTGAAATATTTTCATTTAAAAATTGACATGCTTATTAAACAATCTATCTAGATATCATAACGTTCATCATAATATAAACATAAGAAGATTAAATTTGGAGAGAGAAAATTGTTAATCATTGTCTTTTCAAAATGCATATTTAGATCCTATACTCCTTTCAACACAATTGAACCTAACTTAACAACTCTCGGAAACCTTATCAAGAGCATAACTGCCCAAAATTGGAGTTAATTTACTTGCTCCAAATCCCTTCAACAAATCAGAATTTGATTACACCTTTCCACTGTCTGCTCAGCTAGTAATACTCTTATATTTAAAACTAAATATTACATGTGTATGTGTCTTAAGGCTGGGAAGTTAGGTGATGTTCCCTATGATAACCTCACCAAAAGCACGAACCGAAGTGCTCAAACGCTGCTGCTAGCTCTTCTGTATCCGAGAAATTCACTTTCTATGACTTCTACCCTGTTTATGTTGTTCCCACTCATGAGCTCCTCTAAGAACCCGATCACCACAACAAGCCCACCAGTAAATTAGATTAAAATAAAATTCATATAGTACACCAAGTTTAGATTCTGAATCTTTCAAATTTTAAAAGAACAGATAATATATGGAACAGGAAGTCAAGAAGACCTAAGATAGGTATTTCCCTTAAGTACTTCGAGCAGTGCTAACCTTACACGCGAATTGGATCCACAGATTTCTTTCAATTGACTTCTTTCCCACACTATCAGAAACCCTCAAATAGGGCAATGAGCTTAGGTCCCCATTTAGAAAATAACTGATAATTTCAACAGCTTGCCTGGAACATGAACAAACGAATGTCAAATTTGATCCGAGAAATGATCTGAGGGGAATATTTTCACTGCTACAAAATATATTTCTAGACTGTAAACAAATAAGACAATGAAACGTTGTACATGATATGGATTTAGTTGCATCAACATGTTGTATATATTTTGAATTTTTCTATAACAAGAATGAAGGAAAAAACAGGGATAAAAAAGGCCCATTCCACACACAACTATTGGTGAACTGTAGCTCAAACCTAAAAATGCAAGATTCTGTGATAAAGCAATCCTATAAACATAAAAATTCAAAAAAAATGTCAAAGCCTCAGTGTAGGTCAAATTTTCAGAGGCAAAAATACAATATAAGATATACTTGCACAAGTGCTTATTATCGCTGCTTTAACAAATTCTCCAAACCACCGGCAAAGTGAGTTTGTTGATGGTAAGGAACTCCTAGAGAGTAAACCCATATTGTCAAAATTTATGTATAAAAGGCACAATCTAATCAAACAACAAAAAGAAATTATGAATTTCATATTCTAAATTATGAATGATTTATAAAATATGTGATTTACGTGATTTGTCTCAATTGACTTTAATAAGGCCACAATTTACGTTCTCATATTTGTCATTACTAATAAAGGAAATAATGCAGTAAAAGATAGCAACCAAACTAAGATAATAAAAGGTAGTAGCCAAACTATTTTTTATATATTTTCAATAAGTTTTCGAAAGATAAAATAGGCAAGTTTAGTACTTGGAAATGAAACTGAAAATTAAAAAAAAAAAAAACAAATCTTAAGGAAACTGAATTTATTTGATGTCATGTATGTAATCTTTAGAAAAATAAACACATCATTCAATAAAATTTCAAAGTTCTACATTACCACTGAAGTACAAATTATGTGATTTGGTTTGAATACAAATTTTCACTCTTGGAAAAGATAAATTTCTAAACTTATAGAGTTTGATTTTAACTTAAACTTATAGAGTTTGATTTTAACTTTCTTATGTTAAGGCTAAAAACTTTCCTATTGTAGGCTGCGCTCTCTGCCATGTTTTTGTTGTGCAAAGCTTTTCCTATGGTATGTGGAACAATAAAAAGGTGAAATCTATCAAGACTTAAATCAATTTAAGTCAATTAAATAAACAAGAAAATCATCATCATCAACAATTTGATGCATCATTAGGATGGAAAAAAAATACTGGGAGTTTTTTGGCACGCAAGTTCACAGGCACATATGTAAGAGTTCCATAATTACTCTTTTGAATGAATGTAAGAATACAATTCATTCATACATACCCATGCAACCAATTAAATATATCAAGCTAAAAAAATAATTCAAATAAAATAATAAATAAACATGAAAACGAGCAATGTCAACAACAACAATGGGGGGTCTAGGCACTACCCACATGAGGAGGGGCATTCGCGTAATAAAGAGGAATTGTGAAGACAATCTATCAGCTTCACCATTTTTGGCACCGCATCGAATGGTTTATTCTAGCCACTATTATTTTCTCCTTCAATTCATTACGGGTTTCTCTCCCTTTCGCTATCTCCTTCAAGTGGAAAAAAGGTTTTTAAGTTTTTCCTTGGAAGCAGCTAGCTTCTTAATCTTTGGCTCTTCTTTCAACCTAGAGAGGCAAATCGATAATGACCACCTTATTCTTATTCATAAGCAAATGGAAATATTTCGGGAGTGTTATCTAATGCTGGCATTATATTTTGAAAAGAATTCAAAAAGCAAGATCTCGAGAGGCAATAAAAATTAAAAGGCACAAATCTTACAGATCGGGCGGCTGACTTTGAGAGCAATAGCTATGACCTCAAGCTGAGAGCCCTTTGGCTTCTGATTCCTCTATACATTTCTCCTTTGAGCTTCGATATTTTGTTTCCCTCTCATCACCCTAAACCACTGTAGTTTATCTGCCCTCAAGTGAATCCTGACCTTGTATTTCACGGTATGGAGATCTCACGACAACCTTAGAGAGCAGAAGCAAATTCGTCGGCTGAGAAATAATCCAAAATTTTACAAAAAAAAAATTGAAAAAAATAAAGAAAGAGAAGAACGAGAGCAAGGGAGTGAGGAAAAAATAAAATAAAAGAAAATAGAATGAAAATTGGAAAAGGCACCATCACAAAGTTCTTAGCAGAGAGGCAGGGAGAGAACATGAAAGAGAGAGAGAAAACAAAGGGAAGAGAGGGATTTTTGGAAAGATAGGGTTTTTCTTTTTAATGCATAAATCAAAACGACGTGTTTTGGTTTTTTTGTTTAGGAATAGATTATAATTAGCGACACGTTCGAAGATAAACCATTTAGCGACGCATTTGAGCGACGCAAGTGCATCGCTAAGTCTAGCGCTAGAGTTTGACGCTAAGTTCATCGATGCATATCTGGCGTCGCCAAAAGTATTTTAGCGCCACACGTCGCCTAATTCACAAATTCCACCACCGTCGTACGACGCCCGCCCTTTCCTCGCTAATTGGCGTCACAAAATTCACATTCTCTTTTAGGGATATATATGCATTTGAATTTAACAACAGTAATAACAGTTAATTAGTAAAATCATCAATTTCTCATAATTGAGGCATGGAACATACAATTGCAGAAAATTAATTAATTTCCAAAAGGTAAAACTGCCTAAAAAGATTTTACCTTTTGTTTTGTTCATCTGATTTTGCCTAAATATATAAAAAGTAGTAAATGTCATTCGGAAACCGATCGTTTCTATTCTCATTAATTTTCCAATCTGCAACAAAACAAAAAATAAAGATTTCAGCTAAAGCATAAATTTTCCAATAAATTTTGCACCATAATTAAAATTACATTAATATAATAATCCTAAAATATTTTTATATCTACATTTAGAAAATTAATTTGAAAAAATGATTAAGACAAGACATTAAATATTTTGTGAAATGTCCCGTCATAAATGAAAACAAAAAAAATCATTAATTAACTCCTATAATTAGATCCAAAAATATTTTTTCAAAAGACAAAAGGTTCAAAAACTAGGGGTAAGTCATTTGATCTTGATTCTAGATGTACACTGATTTCTTAATTTATTACGAATAAATTTCATGCTATTATTCTTCAAAATAAAAAGCTATGGGTAAAATGGGGAACATAAAAGATATTTCATTTAGAAAATAGAAAGTAATGAAGAAACAAAAAAATGAAAACCAGTAGTCAATCCTTGAAATTTGAATGAAGAATCTTTGAGAGTTTTTGTTGTGTATGGAAGGCAGGCATGCATGCAAGAACATACGACACCTGCACTATTTGCATATGCATCTCAAACCAAATTTTGTAACGTAAACGCTTTTGAAGCCAAACCACAAAGTCTTAGATATTGTAATTTTCGTAAATGACTAATTTTCATATCTCATCAAATTAATGTTATAACACTAACACACATTAATTCTATTTTTCCCAGTTTTTTTTTTAATTTCATTTTGGTTTTATTCATATTTCATCCCTTGTATTTTCAAAACCTAATGCTTTCTTTGTTCTTGTTTTTTTTTTAAAAAAAAAATAAAGAGCTTATTTTCTGCTTATTAATCTATATTAACTGCCAGTAACTTTGGTTTTCCCGTTTCCCAAACAATTTAAATCTGACCTACCAAATTATGAAATCCATTCTTTAAAAAATTTTGCTTTGAACGGACTCTAATGAACTAAAAATTTTAGTCA
This sequence comes from Triadica sebifera, assembly GCA_023653625.1. Lineage (NCBI taxonomy): Eukaryota > Viridiplantae > Streptophyta > Magnoliopsida > Malpighiales > Euphorbiaceae > Triadica > Triadica sebifera. Next base: position 7,351,145 of record CM042913.1, read on the forward strand.
AATAATAATAAAGAGATTCACTCATTTAAACCGAACTAACACCCATAGACGAATGTTACCCCTAAAAAATCTTACCCAAATCAACTTGAAATACTAAAATCGTTTTGATTTTGCGCTCCCCTATTTTTTTTTGTATTGCTGCATATCGATTTTTATGTAATTAATAATATTGAGATTTGGTTTATAACTTTATTATTCGAACTAATTAAAAAATATTACATAAAATAAGGTTATATTAATTTATTTATGTGACATTTTATTAATCAATTTATGAACTAAATAATAAACAAAATATTGGCAAATATTTTCCATTAATAACAGCCATATCTACTATTAATTCATAATTATTACGATAACTCTTGCGTTGGGTTGGGACAATATAATTTAAACAATAAATTATTAGAATAACATGAAAATATAAGGAAAAAATATCATACATGATGTAAGCTCTTAAAAGGCTATAGTATTACTAAATAAAATAAAATATAGAAGAATCACTTTAATTATTAAAAAAATTATTTAAAAGCTACCCAACCTTGAAATAGCATGGATTGCAACATGGAGGCAGCGTGGACAAGTTGAAAACTTTCTGGATTGTTATAGCAAAGGACAAATCAAAATAGAGGGTGTTTTTGCAATTAATAAAAAAGAATAAATTTTATGAAACGAATCAGTCAAATGTACAATTGTCATGGTGTGAGGAGTTGCAGAAAAAAAAAAAATCTAAGCTTGAAACGACGTCGTTTACCTCAACAACTAATAGATACTTTGTTTTTATCCTTAAAATTCATTTATTTGGTTATTTACTGATGATTTATCCTCAACTCACCCCGCTAGATGGGATGGGGAGTTCCACAACTCGCACCTTTCTTCTAGAAAGGGGAAAAAAATTGCGTGATTAAAAAGCTTTTCTTCAGTTAAAAAAATTGAAAAGGTTTTTTGTTCTTCAGCACATTCGTGTATACATGCATATAATGACTTCATCTATTGTCACCATTTGATTTTTGAACAATGTTTTGCTATAGAAGTAAAATTGAAATTCAATTAAATGCGTGTGTCAATACAATTTTGTTTATTCATTGGACTCTCACATTTTTTCATGCCGTCAAATGTAATTGAATTTAAGTGGAACCAATGAGATGACTTATATGTATAGAACTGGGGATTTGAGTAATTCGAATTTGTGGAAAAAAATTATATTTGAAACTAATTTAAATTTAGAATTTAACTGCTCATTAGGGTCGCTAAATTATATTCAAGATTTTATGTTTGGTATGAGTATCCTAAAACTTTATATAATGGGACTGTGATTATCCTTTTCTTGTATTAATGAAGGTTCGAGTTTGAATCATAGAATGAATGTACGAGAGAGGTGTGATGACCGTTGATCCATTTCTCTTACCTTTGTAGTTTGTTTACTTTGTGTGCTAAAGTTTCCAGTTTCAAAAGAAAAAAGAAATTAAGTGTATTCTTTGGTTTGAAAAATTTTCAAGTACCGTGTCATGAAAGAAAACTATACATAGTCAAGAACAAAGACTTCTACCACCAAATAGCAATAAATCAAGGAATTTGAATGGTTCAAATTTATTAGCAAGATCCCCGCTTAAGCAACTCAAGTTAACCTATAATTATTAGCCGAGAAAAAAATATATATTTCTGAAAAGTTGAAAGACATGTGAGCAAATCCAATTACGAAAGAATGATGTCTTTCTTTTTATAGAGAAAATTATAATTCCCTTTCACCCTTTCTACTGATTGGGATGCATTAAATATTATCATTTTTCTCATCTATAAACATATAATTATATGCGTTATCACTCCAAATTGATTTTCAACTAATTGGAAACAATTTTCTTATAATAAATTATTGTCTTGGTTATATATATTGTTAGAATATGGGGTACCCATGATGGGCTGACTCATATCCGATAACTGTCTCGTTAAAAGAAGGGTTAATTATTGGATAAAAAATGTGACTCCTTGTAAGTGAAGGGTCATATAATTTTAATGAGCATAATAACGCACCATAAATAAGAGGTGAGATAAAATTGAGATATATTAATGTGACACCTATGTGGCTCAGGAAATTAAAGAGACCAAAATTGAAATCTCACATTTATAGATGACAGTTGGATTCACTCTCGTGGTGTTTACGATAATTTTCTTTTCATTATTTTTATCTTATGTTCCGATTCCAAAATTTTTTGTGTCATACATCCCTTGTCCAACTTCATTTTGATCTTCACCCAAATATTATATATATAATAATTATTTATATTTTAACATAATTAATATTTTTAAAAATAATAAAATAAAACATAACACTCATTTAAAGTAATAAATATTTTGTATTTAAACAATTATATAATTAACTGATTAATTAAAATAAAAAATATTTTTAATATTAAAATAAAATTAAAAAAAATTAATAAAAATTGGATATCAGGTGGGACCGGAATTCTAGAACAGGAAATTCCGCACCGAATCTACACCCGTTGTCATTCCTACTCGCTCGATAGAATTTGGGTAAATCCTAAAAAACGACCTGACCCAATAAAATAAAAAGTATATACATATATTTAAAGCAAATAAATTGATTAATTTGATTAAAATTAAAAATTGGATTCAGTTAATTAAATTAATTAATTTGATTAAATTTGGTTTCATTCAATTAATTATTTAAATTGATTAGTTTTGAGTTCATTGGTTTCAATTGATTTATTTAACGTAATTGAATAAATTGATTACTATAATTTATACTAGAATATATTATTGATTAATTGGATTTATTTTTTAATTGAACTTAGATTGAATTTTAATAAACTTAGATTGAATTTTAATAAGTTGATTAATACAATTATAATTGAATAAATTTTTTATTTTTTATTTTATATTGAACTTAGATGAATTAATGATCCTAATGAACTTATACTTGATATATTGAAAACGAAGTTCAAGGAAATAATGAACTGAGTTATACTTAAAATATTGAATAAATGAAACTTATATTATACTTATTACTTAATATATTGAAAATTATGAATTATTATGGATATTGAACTTAAATGTCTATGTAGTAATAATAATGAACTTTTTATAGTGAAAATGAATTTAAAAAAATTATGAACTTAGTTATACTTAAAATATTGAGTAAATGAAACTTATACTTAATTAATAAATTGAAAATGAATTTAAAAATCTTAATTCTTAAATGAAGTAATGAACATAATTATACTTAATGAAGTAATGAACTTATACTTAGCATATTAAAATTGATCAATTTATTCAATATATTGAGTAATTGGAGCTTCTTAGTCTTTATTTAATATCTTACATTTATTAATAGTAATGCAATTTTGACCTTATAAACTTGCATATATATATATATATATATATATATATATATATTAACGTGAGACCTGTGCGGCTGTGTTATTGTACATATGTACATTGTACGTTATGAACATTAAATTTAAGTTTATAGTTATTATTAGAATTTCATATGTAACTTCAAGTGTATGATTCATAATGTTTGGGTATTTAAAATATAATTTGTAACAGTAAATCACTTTTTTTTTATTTTTCAACACAAAACTCACTCTATCACCTCAGTTAAATGACTTAACGGAATAATAATATAAAATTTCACGTGTGCAACAAAATATCCATATGAAAATTCCACTAGTAAGATACATTCAAAATGGATTCTACAGAAAAAAAATTTTAGAGTATGGTCGCAGCTAATAATTTAAGAAAAATTAAAGATAAAATAGCACACATATATTTTTTGTAGATATCTCAAACAAATTATAGTAAAAACTATAGACAATAATAGGAGAATTCACTATGAAAAGAAATAGCATATTATATATTCTCTCTGATAATTAAGAAGAGAACAAATATATTTTCTCATAAAAAATAGAATAATAATAAATAACAAATATTTTTTATCTCTATTTTTTCTTTCTCTAATATTTTCTCTCACTTGCTCAAATCTTGATGTGCTGAAATGAGGTTTGTTTATGCTTTTTTATAGGCACAAGGCTGCAAATTTTTGAACAAAAAAATAAATTCAATTTTCATAGATTTCAATAGATAAAATTATTGACTTTTAATAAATTTCTGACTTAAAAATTTGATTGTCTCAATTATATCTTCATACTATTTTTTTTTGTCATTCCATATCGCTTACGTTTCTACTAAGCCACTGAATTATTGACACCAATTAAATTTGTCACACTGAATGCTTTAGTCATGAAATTGTTATGTTATCTTTTGTATATTTTTTTTGCGTATTCATTGTTTTTTCCTCAATATTTTTACAAATGAAGTAGTATTGCACTCAAAAGTGTTTTTGTTCTTAAATGAAAAGTTGGATTTATTGTAATATGCAAAATATTTTGACTATCACAAAATAGAAAAACTCTCTCTTATTCATATCTGAGTTCCTCCAATGTTATTTTCAATTAAATTACTTTTTTAATAACTTGTGTAACTGCTATATATTCTGCTTTTATTATTGACATAGTCTTAACTAATTACAATTTTAAAACTCAACTTACAGCTTTGCTAACAAGTACAATACACATATCTAGTGGTGAATTTGTTTTTGTCAAAATCATCTGCATAATTTGAATAAACATATCATTTGACAATAAAGTTTGATTTCTCATAATATAATATAATATAATATATGTGGTTTTATTAATGTATATCAGGACTTTTTTCACTCCATTTTTATGTTTTTTACTAGGATTCGTCATGTATCGATTAATCACTATCACTGCTTATGCAATATTAGTCTTATACAAATCATTGTAAATATTAAACTTCTCACTACTAATGCATACGGTACTCAAGATATATCCATCTTGTCCGCTTATGTGTTAGGACTCATATTAGAGGATAACTTGAAATTAACAAAAAATGAGGTAGAAATTAGCTTACAATCTTATATATTGAAACATTGCAAAAAAAAATTTCAAATAATTTTTTTGAAAAAGTCAAATCTTTCTATTATTTCTGTCTTAATGAATTTACATCCATAGAATTTTGTTTGCTAGTCTCATGTCCTTCATTTCAAACTCCCTAACCAATTGTGCTTTCAATTCTAATATATAATCTTTGTTGGGGTCTACTACTAATATGTTGTCTATATAAAACAGTAGAATAATAAAATTTTTTCTACCAAACCTCTTGATATATACACAAGGGTTTGCATTAAGTCTTTTGTATCCAAAACTCATAAAGAAATAATCAAATCTCTTGTACTAACTCCTTGACGCTTGTTTAAGACTGTACAAAGATTTATTCAATTTGCAAATTAAGTTCTTTTTTTTTTTTCAAATCCTTTTGGTTGGAGCATGTAAATTTCTTCTTCAAAATATCCATAAAAAACAGTATTCACATCTAACTGCTCCAGAAGTAAATCAAATGTAGCACACATTATCAGGACTACTCTAATTATAATTAATCGCACTGCTAAAGAAAATATCTCATTAAATTCAATATTTTTTTAACTATATTCTTTTACCACCAATCTTTTCTTCAAAATATCCATAAAAAACAGTATTCACATCTAACTGCTCCAGAAGTAAATCAAATATAGCACACATTATCAGGACTACTCTAATTATAATTAATCGCACTGCTAAAGAAAATATCTCATTAAATTCAATATTTTTTTAACTATATTCTTTTACCACCAATCTTGCACGATACCGCTCCACTTGATTTTAGCATTACGCTTGATCTTATACATTCATTTGTTACTAATAGGTTTTCTTCCTTGTGGTAACATAATAAGTTTCCAAATTTTATTATTATAAAGAGCTTCTATTTTCCTCATATATTACTATCATCCAATGAGATATATCTAAATTGTTCAATGTTTCTTGGAGAGTTGGTGACTCTTGATCATCTATTAAAAAATAATATGTAATATTGTTCTCCATAATATACTCGAAGTGTCAACTTGGTTATTTTCTAGAGTGATTTGATTGTCGAGATTTTAGTATTTTAAAAACAATTGATGTTTGTTCCTCGTGCTCTAGCGTTACTTCAGAAGAATTCCTTTTCCACATGTACTAATGCAGTCTCTGAAGTTTTTTTTTTGTTGTGCTATCATTTCTTTCTTATATTTATTATTTATCTTCTAAAAAGATAACATCTATGCTGACTACAACTTTATGGGTAGTGGAATCGCACAAGTGATACTCATTTGCTCAATCAGCATACCAAAAAATAGATATTTTTTAGATTTTGGATCCAGCTTTATTGTTTTTTGGGCGTTGTACATCACGTACACATGACTTCGTAATATATGGAAATTTAAATAATCAATATTTTTTATGGTCCATACTTTCATCGGTGACTTTAACCTAATTGTTGTTGATGTAATATGATTTATTACATAACAAATGGTATTTATTCCTTCTACCAAAAAAAAATTAAGTTTGCAACTCTCAATATTACTCTTGTTATTTATAATAAGGTTATATTCATCCGCTCTATTACTTCATTTTGTGAGAAGTGTATATTGTAGTGAACTGTTTTTTGATGTCTTTTTTATTATAAAATTTAGCAAACTCGTGACTGATGTATTCTATTTCATTATCTATCCTCGGATATTTAATTTTTTTTTTTTTCAGAACCAAGTTTTACCTATATTTTGAATATTTTAAAGACTGAAAATACATTTGTCCCCCCTGTGATCTGCTGCCCATGGTGATGAAGATATTAAGAGGAGGGTTTCTGGTGGAGGTCGAACCAAGAAAATTGTTGCATGTCAACGAAGGAAGGGGGAGAAATTTTCAGTGGGATCCATTTTAATTGTCTTACATGGAATTTTGACGTGAAAAATGCACGCCTCCATTCTATTAAGATATTTACTGCACAAAATAAAATAAAAATGATTTTTTATTATAAATTATATTTTAATCGTTACTGGTAGTGGTAGAGGTATCCAAGAAATCACGTCTCTCTCATGTAAAGACAAAATAGAGATAATCAATTGCTTTTTGGTCTTAAGGTTTCCTAATGATTTTTAAGGTTAAAAAAATGTTGCCTTAAAAAAAAGTGTTTCACGTTAAAAAGTTAAGTAATAATGGATATGATACGCAATAATCTTCTAATTTTTTTTGTCATAAATCGCATTTATATCATCATATGAAAAAATTCCAATTTAAAAAATTTCCCACTTACCGCAACCATCACTTATCTTTAAATTATTCCAATTTAATATATGACTTATTATATATGAAGTTTTATGTACTTGTCACTATTAGTCATTTTATTCTATATATTTATTTTTAATTTACATTATTTTCTTTATTATAATTAGTATCTTAATTATATAATATTTTGAGTTTGCTTGCAATAAAAAAAATTATATATATATATATATATATATATCTGAAAATATAAAAAATTAAATTTATAGAGAATTTCGAAGCTGAAACTTTTAAGGAAGGATTAAGCGCTTTGCCACCCAGGCGAAAATTTTAAATTATGAGATACGTGAGTGGTAGGAGGGTTTTGTTGGTCGCCTATAATATATATATATATGCATGTGATGTCATGCAAACTCTTGACGGTCACGTGGGCTTCATATCTCTTTTATTTGATTCTCACTTAATTTTGTTTTCTTTAACCTGAATTTTGATTTTAATTTTTAGCAGGATAATATATTTAATATGGCTGCCCACCTCCTCTGCCTAAAAATGCAACTTGGCAAGATTCACATGATTTGAATTATCAATTTTTAATTTTCTAAAACCATCTATCTTTTAGAATTATTATGTGTTAAGAGGCAGAAGCGGTCGACAAACACTAATTATGAGATAAATTGGGGAGGCAAAATCCATATATCACTCAAGGTGTGTTTTGATTGTTCCGATGGATTATTAAAGTCTTGTTGAGTATTACATTTGGAAAAAAAAAAACTATTTTCTAAAAAACAATTATTTTTTTATTTTTTTTGAATTTTAAAAACTATTTTAGAAATAAATAGGGTAATTTTAATTTTTTCACAAAAAAAAAAAGGGGGCAATTGCCACATCTGTAGTACTTGACTCCACCAGTGTGTAAATGCTGAAAGCTGTGAACAATGGCCATTATTGCCAAATCACATGTTTATGATTATTATTATTATTATTATTATTATTATTATTATTATTATTATTATTATTATTATTATTATTTCCTCTTAAGTTTATGAATTTCAATTTTGTCCTATATTGAGTTACTGAACAACTATTATAATTAAATTAGGTTGATTGGACTATATATAATTAGATTTAACAAAAATTCAATTTATAATGATATATTGAATGACACGTTTTATAGTGTTCAATTATTATTACATTTGAGTTTGCTAAAACTGGATTATAATCTAACGAAACCAAATTTAAATATTCTTTATTACCTTCAGGCAATTCTATAACTCGTCACACCCATAATGGAAGCAATTCCTTCCTAACAAAATAGCATGCCAAATGTTGCTATTGGAACTTCAAAGAATACATTAAATTCCAACATAAGTTGATAGCCACAAGATATAAATATTAATTCTAATGTCATTTTATTTCACTAATCTCTCAAATAAATTTTGTTTTTTTTTTAAATTTAAAAGAAATAATTAGAAAGGCATGAAATCATGTAAAAACAATTCGATTCATTAAACGAACTTTCTTATTGAAAAACCATAAAATAAGTTCCACTTGTTTTTTCTTTTCTTCCTTTTTTTTACTTTCTAATTACTTGAAAAAAATATAATCTAAAATATAATTAAATTTTATAAATTGATCAAATTATGACACAAAAATTATTTCAGGGGAAAATTACTCCTTATCTTCTGAAGTTTAATCTATTATACTAGTATCCATTGAGGTTGAAAAATTATAGGATTTATTATTTCTATTTTATTATATTATATTAATATATCATTTCATTAGATTTTTTGTTCGAAAGACGTTAGATTATGATGAAATAAAAAATAAAAAATTACTATTTATCTTATAAAAGTTGACCTATTGTATTAATATCTCTCTGAGCAAAAAAGATTATTCTCTCCAAATAGTAGTAAATGTCTGAAAATTTAACAGAAGTATTATATATTTTAACGGTCATAACACAGAGTGGGATTAATATATCAAACTTTATTGGTAAATAATAATTTTCCCTTATTGCAAATAGTAACGAAAAAAGATGAAACCCTAACTTACATGTCTAAAAAAAGAGCCCATAAAAAGGAAAGCGAAAGCCCATTATCTGATATTCATTCACAAATACCCACATAGCCATGTCCATCAGAATTCAGAAAGCAAAATTTGGTAATAGAAAAATGAAAAATTAGCGAAACACATCAAATCTAATTATTGTAAAAATCCCAATAAACAGCCAGTACAGAAGTTTTCCTTCCTTCTCCTCGTTACCTGTTTAGCTTTCTGTATCAGCGTTAGGGTTTAATCAAAGAGCAGCCTCTGGTTCTTCTTCTTGTTCTGCTTCTGAATTCACATTGATATTCCTCCTTTGTTCTCTTCAAAATGTACGGATTCGAGGCGCTTACATTTAACATCCATGGCGGCTACTTGGAGGCGATCGTGAGAGGTCATAGATCAGGCCTTCTTACTGCTGCTGATTACAATAATTTATGTCAGTGTGAAACTCTTGATGATATTAAGATGCATCTCTCTGCTACCGAGTACGGTCCTTACCTTCAAAACGGTGCGCTTTCTCATCCTATGATTGTTCCCCTCCCCTTTTCCTGAGGGGTTTCTGTTTCATTACGATGCGAATTGAGGGCAATTGGAGAGAGACTTTTGATAATTGAAATTACGAGTGAGTGAATAGTTGGATCTCATAGCTGTTTGTTTGATTACGTTATTTGATGTGAATTGGATTGTGGAGAAATGTGGGGCCTTTGTGTTAGCATAGTGTGAATTATGGACATTATAAATGGAATTTGAGCTGAAATTGTTGCTTAATTGATCTGTCATTTTGTTAATTATTTTATTGAACTTCCGGATTTTACTTTGGAATTATTTTGTGTTTGCATACGTTGAGAATCGGTGGTATAGATATTCTTCTCAGTGACATCAGTGAACTAATCGGGCCAGTGTATGAATCTGATACTTATTGAATGCTGCCCATTTCACTTGGATAAGTATTGAGAATCTAATACATCATAGGATTTTAAAGTAATAACACAAATTACTCAGGCAAATTTCAGTAAGCTCTGATGCAAGCTATGCATTTTGCATTATTTGCTACATTGAGATCATAAAACTGATTTCCGGTACTCTGAAGTATATTGAGATAGAAATGAGTTGTCATTTCAGTGGTCAGAAGACATTTTGGTAGAAGCAGTTGGATCGTTTCCATGTACATGCACTTACTCCTCTGTGACGGCTTGAACTTTATTAGGAACTTGTAGCTATTATCTTGCTCAGAAGTTTTGGAGCACCCGCATGCACAATTCAGTGTTGGAAAAAGAGCATAAGATGAATGAGAACACTTATGTCTATTAAATATTGTTTCCACAAGTAAGGAGACCCATTTAAGTAATTCCTTAAGGGAGTGTAAATAAAAAGGAGGCAATCAAAATTGTTTTAGCAGTTCTTGTAATGGTATCATACTCAGCTCTAAATTGATGAACTTTTATATTTCAAGCATGATTGAATATGATAATTTAAGTTTTAATTCTCTCATTATATGTGCTGTTTTTGATGATCTACTTGCAGAGCCTTCCCCATTGCATACCACCACAATTGTCGAGAAATGCACTCTTAAACTTGTTGATGAGTACAAGCACATGTTATCTCAAGCGACAGAACCATTGTCCACCTTTTTGGAGTATTGCACGTACGTTTACTTTCTTCTGCTGAAAAGTTAATAATCTGTTTAATATTATCAAACCTCATCCATTCCCATATATTGCAGAAAAATTTAAAGCCATAGTCCAATATTTTGAATATTTTTAGTTATCTAAGTAGGACAGGTTGATATGCATTTGTTCTGAAGAATTTTGATAATCAAGGGATGGGGAGTGGACGGTGGGTGAGGAAGGGAGGTATATTGAAATTGAGGGTGCAGGATGCTAGATCAAGTCAAGTCAAATCTCTGTGCACAACAATGACCAACTTCAACACATTTCCCATTGAGTTCCATTTTTCATGTCTGTTTGACTTTTGTCTTCCTTTTGACTATTGAGAATAGGTTTATATTTTTTTGGCCTATGCATTGGTGGAGTTTTGTTACATCTTCAGTTTGACCTCCTTATATATTGTTATATAACATGATGCCTAAAAATTGAGAGAGTTCTTCCAAGCATATAGGCAAACTTAGAGGTAGAGTTGGATCGAACCATATTATGATAAAGCCTTTTCAAAGTCACTTTGCGCATTTTTATTTGAACTTCCAACCTAGCTAGTTGACACTGACTTAAGCTGGAATTTTGCCTATTTAATTGAATGCATAGAAGCATTGTATGAAGTGTACACCATCGTTTGTTGTGGTTCGAAATATAATCAGAAAATTTAATCCTTCTATCATTTTCACCAGATATGGTCACATGATCGACAATGTTGTCTTGATAGTCACTGGAACTTTGCATGAAAGGGATGTTCAGGAGCTACTGGAGAAATGCCACCCTTTAGGCATGTTTGACAGGTTTTTCCCCTTAAACATAGTGTTTCTTTTTAAAAGGAAAAAATAAATGTTAAGAAAACTTCTTTGTTTTTAAATATCTATTTTTCTTCCTCAGCATTGCCACCCTGGCTGTTGCTCAGAATATGAGGGAGCTTTACAGGTTGGTGCTTGTTGACACACCATTGGCTCCATACTTCTCAGAGTGCATCACATCGGAGGTACAAGCTGCTGCTGTTTTTTGTATTTCTTTTAATTTTCTTTTCTTTCATTCCTGGCATCGTGAGCACAATTATCTATTTGCATTCATTTTATATTGGATCTGCATTGCTGTATGTTGTGCTATAACAGCTAAATTGAATCAATGTTTATAGATGAAAGACGAATGATTTTTTCCCATTGACAGACTAGAATAGATTTTTCAACTTTGGTCTGGTCAAACAGTTTATGTTGTATAATTAATATTATTGTATATGTTGGAATGCATGTGAGTGCAAAGTTATGGGTTCTTATCTGCAACTATAGAAGTACAGTTATGAGTTAATTTTTGGTTTGGTCAAACAGTTTATGTTGTATAATTAATATTATTTTATATGTTGGAATGCATGTGAGTGCAAAGTTATGGGTTCTTATCTTCAACTATAGAAGTGCAGTTATGAGTTAATTCTTTTGTGAAATAACTTTTCATTTTGCCTTTTGGATCATATTTTTATTCATCTTGCTGTATTTATAGGACTTGGATGACATGAATATTGAAATTATGAGGAATACTCTTTACAAGGCATACCTTGAGGATTTTTACAGGTTTTGTAAGGTGAGGATGTTTTCTGAGATTTAAGAGATTGAAATTTCTGTGTTTGTAACTTCATCAATTTTCTTCGTTTTTCCATTTTTCTTATAATTATGATCTGATCTTTAAACAGAAACTTGGTGGCACCACAGCAGAGATAATGTCCGATCTCCTTGCCTTTGAGGCTGATAGAAGAGCTGTCAATATAACCATAAATAGGTACTATTCATGCTCAGTTCCCTCCTGCTTTTCTTCAAAACTGCAAAAATGAAAAAAGGGAAGAGGAATGAATTTGGTTCTGTCTTTGGATATGCAATAATTGTCCAATTATGCATTCTTCTGATATTTAATGTGGTTCACTTTGTTTAGCATCGGCACTGAGCTTACCCGGGATGATCGCAGGAAATTGTACTCTAATTTTGGCTTACTGTAAGTTATTTGTTTATGCTTGAATGTATTGTTTTATCATAGCATTTTGGATCGTTATGCATTTCTTTAAGGTTTTCTTCTGAGAATTTATCCCTTTGCCAAACAGTTACCCTTATGGGCATGAAGAACTGGCTGTCTGTGAGGATGTAGATCAGGTTTGTTATGTGCTTAAATCATGAAATAAAATGCTAAAGGTTTTTTTTTGGCTCCCGCTTTACAAGAACCTGGAAGGCCTCTTCTTTTTTGATCTACTACTACTACTAGTTTCTGGAGCTTTTGTTTTTTAAAGCCATTTGGCGCTTTTGTTGAGGTGAATAATCTTATTGTGTAATAGAGGTGCTTCTCTCTCCTTCCTACTTGGGGTTGTTGGTTTGTTGTTATAGATAACAGAAATTAGAAGATACAGTGTTTTTTGAGATTTTGCTTTTTCATGCATGTATGTTGGCATTAATTGACTGGTTTATGATGTTCAGTGCATTATAATATCTGAGTGATGCATTTCTTTAAATTAGGGGTTTTTTTACATTTTTATCATTGGATTTTTTTCCGCATGCTTAAGTTGTGATCATGTAACATTGCTTGTAGAGCAGGTTCGTGCTGCAATGGAAAAATATCCTCCTTATCAGTCTATCTTTTCTAAATTGTCCTATGGTGAGAGCCAGCTGCTTGACAAGGCTTTTTATGAAGAGGAGGTGAAAAGGCTTTGCCTATCTTTTGAGCAACAGGTTGGTATCAGTGGCTTAATGTCCACTTTTAATGTTTCATTTTCTGGTACAGGAATACTTCCTATAGTGTTGAATAGAATTTCCTTATTGCTTAGTTCCATAATTTGTTTTACTTTTCCTTTTGATGGTTTGTTTCTTTCTTGCAAAAAAAATAAGCTACTTTAAACCAAGTTACTCTCAACTGAACTGGCCATATAAATGCAATGATCGTGCGAATTGGCCATTTTATAGTTTATTCTGCCCCTATTTTCCCCTCCTGACTAATTCTGTAATGTGCCCTTATTTATTCTGAACTGCAGTTTCATTATGCTGTCTTCTTCGCATACATAAGGTTGAGGGAGCAGGAGATTAGAAATCTGATGTGGATATCAGAATGTGTGGCACAGAACCAGAAGTCCAGAGTTCATGACAGCGTTGTCTTCATATTTTAGATGGTTTATAAGACATTAGAAATAATCACCTAGCCTTCTGAATAATTTGATGTAAATTGCTTGTCCATGGACAATCCATTGATCGTTTTTAAGTTTTTGAGATTGCCCAGCTGCATTGTTTGGGGTACCTGTGTCTGTGTTAAAAATGAAGTATTTAGAATATGTTCATCTTTTATTTCTTGTTTGAGGTATAAGTCATGTATCCATATTATTGTTGCTGAAATGAAATGATTTTTTTTTTATTTTTTTCCAGAAATGATTTGTTGCTTGAATAAAAATACCTCTGTTGTTGCTTGGAATTTACGAGGCTTGATGACCCAACAAGTTGCCGAATGCTTTTGTGTTTTCTATTGCTTGCTTGTAATGTGAGGTTGCACGGTTTTATTTTTGATATATCATTGCTAATTGTATTTATGGTGCAAAGTGTTTTTCTGATGATGATGTGGTTCTCTATTTTCTATTTTTGCCAACTGAGTTATTTTTTAGGTCAAGTATTTCAAACTTTCAACACATACGGTGGAAAGTAAGGTTATAAATAAACTGAACCGAACTGGATATTAATGAGTTTGTGCTCGGTTCATTTAAAAATATATTAAAATTCGAGCTTGATTCGAATTTTTATATTTGAGCTTGAATTCGATTTGTTTCAAAATTATAAAATTTGTGAGCGGTTTGAGCTTGGTTCGTAAATAGTTCGTTTATTATATTTAATGGGTTTAGCTCGAGTTCAGTTCATTAATTAATATTATAAAAACTTGATTTCAGTTCTTTAACTAATAATGATTAAAGGTCGAAATCGATAACAAAATATAATATAAATGAACTTTAAATGAGTTTTAAACGAATACGTTCGTAAACTTTTAAATGAATACGTTTGCAAATTTTTAAATAAATATATTTGCGAATTTTTAAACTATTATATTTACAAATTAATATACCCAATACTATTAAACTTGAGCTTGAATTTTAGTTCGGCTCGTTAATAGTAACAAATGATTTTCAAATAACTTTTTTTTCTAATCGAAATCCGAAAAATTTGCGAGTAGCTTAATTCGTTTACAGTACTAATGAAAAGTCTTGCTCATGGATCTACTAATATGTCACGTTAGCTATACCCTTTTCTTGTAATTTCCATATTTTTTTCTAAAAGAAAGAAAAAAAACTTTCAGAATCAGTTGAGTTGAAAACAAATTCTATCAAAAAAAATGAACACCAAAACGCGTTTGTGAAAGTCCCAAGAGATGACAACGGTAGAGTTAGTACACAAGAAAATTTTCCCTTTGAATTTTTCTCTCTCACTGCCTTTTCAAATGAATTTGCTCTCTACAAATTTTGTGTTTTGAAGATAAAGAACTTGTGTCTTTTACAGGCAAAGACAGTGGACAAAAGTCCACAATTGTTTTGAGTGGAGGTTGCATTTTCTGATTTTTTTTAAATTATTTAGTAGTGGGGCTCTCATGTAGAGGAACTCACACTAATTTTTCAAACAAATTTGCATTGGTTTGCTGACATATTTGAAAAACTTAGCAAATCTCCCAGGGTTCCAACATTCTAGTAGCTAAACGACAGAACTCAAATTATGATTTTGGTAGAATCTTTGTCAACATGTTTAATCTATTTTTCTCTGTATGAATCTTCTCAAGATGTAATAGCTTATTCTCCATAACATATCTAATTCAGTGATAGCTCACATCAATATATTTTTAATCTTGAATGAAATGAGACATTCTTTTCAAGATGGATAACACTATAATTATCACAGAACAACTGATATTTGTCTTGTTGCACTCCTAGTTCTTTCAAAAACATTTCACTAATAATAATTTTCTACATGTTTCTGTTGCTGCAATAAATTTTGTTTCAGTTGTAGATAGTATAACGCACTTCTGTAATTTTGACTATCATAACACAACTTCCCTTGCAAAAGTGATCAAATATCATGAAATAAATTTTATCAAGTTTACATCTCTAATCATATCTACATCTGTATATCAGACCAATACATGTTCGGTATCTTCAAAACATAAACATATTTTGGAATAACTTATTCTCCAAAATATACTTATGTTTTGGAGATACCCTGAAAATATTTGAAAATTCATTTTACTGTAGCTCAACGTTTCTTTCCAGGATTTGAAAGGAATCTACTCACTACTCCAACTGCATGAGCGATATCTGGTCTTATGCACAATATAACATACATTTAACTTTCAACTGCTGAAACATATGAAACTTTGTCCATCTCATACTTATCTTCATATGTAGAAGAACATTATTTGGAACTCTGCTTAAACTGATTAGTAAGAGAACTACTAAGTGTTTTAGCTTGATCCATTTCTAACATCTAAAGTACTTTCTCAATATACTTCTCTTATGACAAATATAATTTCTTAGCGCCCTTATCTTTGATAATATTTATGCCAAAAATCTGTTTTGCTGGCTCTAAGTCTTTCATGATAAAAGACTTGCTCAATTGCTTTTTTAAGTTGCTAATTCTGAAAATATTCTGGTCAACAATCAATATATCATCCATGTAGAGCAAAACAATAATAAAATTTTTATTCGAAAATTTTTGCACAAAAACACAATGGTCTAAAGTAGTCTTA
This sequence comes from Triadica sebifera, assembly GCA_023653625.1. Classification (NCBI taxonomy): domain Eukaryota; kingdom Viridiplantae; phylum Streptophyta; class Magnoliopsida; order Malpighiales; family Euphorbiaceae; genus Triadica; species Triadica sebifera. The sequence goes on from CM042913.1 coordinate 7,367,772, forward strand.
TTTTATTTTTGCTCCCCTATAACAAATTAAAACTTCTTGTACCATCATTTTGATGTCTGTTTCAAGCTATAGATGTTTTTTTTCAATCTACAAACATATTGATTTTTTTTCTTATGTTCGAAACCCTCTAGCTACTCTATGTATATTTCTTCATCGAAATCATTATATAGGGAAATAGTTTTGACATCTATTTACTCAACCTCTATGGCGGTGCGTGAGCTGCACTCGCAGAGCTTTTGATCATCGGATTTTGGGGAAAGGTTGATAGGCAGGCGGCGTTCATCCCTAGATGGGTGGTGATGACAAAATGTCACTTCAAATGAATGACCTAAGAAATGCAAACTCTAATGTTAGATAAACCAGCATACCCAAGAAGAATTAAAAAAAATTTGCTAATTTAAGGCAATTTTTTTTTGACACAAAGTGGCTCTGATATCATAAAAATGGAGAGAGAATGGGGAAAATATGATACTTGCATTTTCATACACAAAGGCTATTATATACATATATATATATATATATATATATATATAATAGGAAACTAATCTGTACAATTACTTCTAAATATATTACTTCCTAACTATATTATACAATCTATAATACTAATCAGCCGACTTATTCCAGGGATCTTTTACTTGATTCTTTTAATTTCTCCGCCTTAAAGCTATGTTTTTAATGTTTAGTTAAATGGAGTCACAGCGTTTTTAATAGTATAGAGCTATGCTTTGGGATATAAGGAGAAACCAGGAGACACTGAAACCTGAATCAATAGCCGAATTAGATGGACATGCAAGTTTAGTGAATCTATTGCACATGGATCCATATAAAAGAGTAACAGGTCGGCCAAAGGTTTTATACATTAATGTTTGGGAGACTGATACTGGTATACAAACAAATTCATTGATTTGTTGTTCTTCTGAGGAAGCAAGCACTCACTTTGGGTGTTCAGCCAAGGCAGTATCAGTATCACTATATGTTTCAGACTTCTTGAGTGCTTCAAATCCTGTTATGAAACACGAAGATGAGTGCAGTTCTAAGTTTTGGAATCTACAATCTTATAGTGATACTGATACTGATAACTTAAGATAGCTGCATCAAGTCAATAATTTGACTATACATCAGATTTTTTTCATAAATGTCATAGTAATGGATTAGTTCCTTTTTCTCTCTTTTTTTAAATATTTTAGAGAATAAACACATTCAGTTTGCAAGATGGAGATTATGTTCACTGATATATGAGAGATTGGAGGTACAGTATGTACGTGTCAATTTGAGCTGTATAATAATGAACAGATGATTTGTGAATTATTTTGAAATGCTATGTTAGTTGAACATATATTGACATTATGGAGCAAAAAACAAATGACTCACTGAGATCACCATTTCTTCACCATTTATACTTATGCTTCGGATGCTTTTGGCAAGATTGCTGCATTAGACGGCAAATGCCTTGTATGTTTTTTGCAGTAATAATTCTTGATTCCAATGCCAAAGCTTTTCCCAGGTAGTTTGGCATCGAAAGTGACTACTTTTCTGTTGTTTCCAAAATATTTACATTCCGAGGGCTAAAGAAGCTGAGAATAAACATTTGTATACAAACAATCTCAGTACATAAAATCCCAGACCCAATAAAAAAGAACTCCAGCTTAACGAGACATTTAAATTCACTCACCAAAGACAAAGTGATTAAAATTGATTGTCTTTCATGGAAATTATTGAATCAGCCTTAACAGATAGGAATCCTGTGAACATTAGTTATAAATATGTCATGAAGTCTTCATAAAATGTAGAACACTTTGAGGAGGAGGAAAGATACTCATCTTCTTCAAACCCCCATCTACCTCTCTTTATTAGGAATTTGGCATTGTACCACAAAAGAAAGAATTCAATTGATACAAAATCTATCATAAAAGAAGAGAAATACCACCCTAACCTACCAAAATTAGCACAATAAATCCATTTTTATTCGATAACTATAGCGAGGAAAACTATACTTACTGCCCGTTTGGTTCACGGATTACTTAATTCATAGAATTAATATTAATGCTAGATTTAATTAAGCTATAAAATTAATTAACTCTTGCTTGGTATAAATATTTTAATAATTGTATTCACTAATTCAAATTTATAATATCATATTTAGTATAATTGTTTAAGTAATTGAATAAATTGCTTAAATACTTTTTGCCCTATTTATAAAAATTGATTTATATGTACCAAATGAAGCATATTTTCATTATTACTTGCTGAATCTTTTGTCTCTTAATTGATGACATTAAATGGAGCATTTTTAGGTTCTAAATGCGCCAATAGTTTGCAACATGGTAACTGTAACATGATGTTTTTAGGCAAAAATTATATGCTTTTGAGATTTGACTTCGCAGCAATGAATAACTGAATATGCATGCTTGACATCAATTTCTGTAATTGCCATGAGTTGTGTCTTACTGTTTTTTTAATATTTTTTTATTTATGTTTTATCTCTTATAAATCAATTTGCTGAGAAATTATTATTCTTCTTCGCCTTTACTCTGTTCCACTAAGCCGTAAATTGGCGTATTGCTAAGGGTAGTTTAGGATTATAATTTTATATATGTAGGTTTTGAGACACGGAGGTAATAGGTTTTGATAGATTCGTCCTATGAGCCAAATATTATTTTTAGAATAAAACATGTGATTAGTAATTAATCATATATCTTAATTAAACAATTTTATAGACCAACCCATTAGAGTTTTTTTACATCCACTTAGTAAAAAGGATGAAAGTTAATATAAACTTTTGTTTTCACTAAAAATATCTTTTATTTTAAACAATATTTTTAGTAGAATAAAAAGTATTTTAGAGAATTTTTAAATATAGATAGTAAATTTTTTTTATAATTGTAATGAACTTTTTATATTTTATTCTTTATTTTATTTTATTGCATAAAAATTAATATTTAATTAAAAAAAGTAAACGATTTTATAATCGAGAGAAAAATATTTTAGAAAAAGACAACACTAAAAAAATAAAATATATATAGAAAGTGAATATACATTAATTATAATTAAAATAAAAAATAAAATTTAATTCTATATTCTAAATTTTAAAGATAAAATTTATAAAAAATACGTAACTCTTTTAATAAAGAGTATAATCTAAATAAAGAGTTTGTTGGATTAATTGTATAATGAATTATTCAGTTATAAAAAAATGTATTATGAAATTTTGCAAATTTTTTTATCTTCACTACAAATTGCATATGCAATCCATTGATTTTTTTTTTAATTGTGAAAGAAGGTAGCAGTGGGATATAGTTTCATAATTTTGATCTATCAACATATTTTTCAATATTTTATTTAATATTTGAGTGTTAAAAAGAAAGGGACGGTAACATTTATCTTTATTCAATACTTTTATAATGCCCAATTTCATAATTGTAGGTTTTTTCACTCTCTTCTCTCGGACCCAGCAGCGCCCCTTTGTGTGTAGAGTGCGGCGGCAGCGGCAGCATCAGAATGGCTTTGCTTGATCCACCCTCCCTTCCTTCCCTCTTCAAATTAGTAATTAACTATACGCTATTCAGAGCTCAGGCCTAAACTCACCCCCGTCGCCTTAACCCTAACTTCTGCAATATGCCCACTGCCACAACCACCGTCCTCCTCCTACTGCTGCTGCTGACCACCACAATCTCAGCTCCAATCCCAGGCCTAGACACCTTTCTTTCTCAGCAATCTCATGTAGACCCAAAATCTACAAATGACTCTTTCCATTCTCTACCTTCTTCCCTCAAAAAATCCCTCTCTTCTTCCTCCTCCCATCATCTCCACATCTCTTCCCTTATCTCCTCCCTGCTCTCCCTCTCTCTCCCTCTTTCTCTCCATATCCGCCTTGTTGGCTCCTCCTTCCCTCCTGATTCCTTCGCTCTTCTCACTTCCTTCCTCTCCACCGCCCACACCTCCGATCACTTCCACGTCATCGCCACCGATCCCGACCAACACTCTCACCGCCTCGCCATTAAGCATTCTCCCCACCTCGATATTTCCCACTCGAGCTCCGCCCTTTCTTCCCGCCTCTCCGATGCTCTTAAATCGGCTCTCTCCGCAACCCCTTCTTCCCTCCGCTCCCCTCTTCTTTCTGTCCCTTATGAGACCATCGATCATATTATCAAGCAAGAATTCGACAAAGAGAAACCCGTTCAAGGGATTTACATTTACTTGCTTTCTTTAGGTCCCCAATCCAGAAACTATGCCTATAGTTATACTCCTGGAGATTCTTCTCCTGGATTCACTAAATGTTTGGGAACTATCTGGACTGGCAAAGAGAGATATCTATGGATTGATCTTTCTGCAGGACCTGTGGATTATGGCCCTGCTCTATCTGGAGATGGGGTTTTGCCTACAGGAGAGTTTCACCCTCTTGCAGCTTTGCACGGGCGACCGAAGTCACAAAAAGCCCTGCTTGCAGACTTGGCTTCCTTAGTTTGGAGTGCGTATCAGGTACTACTTGTGCCCTCCTTGAGAATCCCTGTGCATTTCGAGAACTCTTTGATCGTTGAGTTTATTCATGTTTATGGGTCTGAGGGTAGTAAGGATCTGAGTGGATTGGATTGGAAAGCTATTGAGAGGACCTTCAGGGACGAGGCTGATGAGGGCGGATTGTTGTTAGGGGACCAGTCTTTGGTGTTCAGGAGCTATGAAATTAACTTTGCTAAGTGTTCGATTTGTTCCTTCGCGATTTCAAGGTCGATTAACTCGTATACTTCAAGGTTCTTATTTGATAACTATACTTTGATTGTGAGTGAGTATCTGGACTCGAAAAGATTGCATCAAATATTGTCTGAGACTGCTGAGGAGTTTAGGAGGATAGCGGGAATTCCTGAGGAGGATTTTGGTAGAGTGCTTCCTGTTTATGTGTTTGATTTGGATTATAATACATTATTGTTACTTGATCGATATCATCAATCAGTTGCATTTAGAGATACGGTTATTGCTGTGAGGACGCTGACTACACAGACTGTGAGTGATTATAGCTGCAATGGACGCCATGTGTTCACTCATACTAGGGAGCTTGAGCGATCACTTGTTGGTTCAATTTTACAGAGCATGTGGGGAGTGTCACCAACCCATTTGTCGTGGAGTTCAAGGCATAATAATACCTTGGTGGATTATACATGGAGTGTGGGGCAGACTCCATTTGGGCCTTTCTCGGAGACCTCATCACTGTCTTTTGTGCAGAGGGATGCGGCTCAGAGAAATGTGCTTCTGACTTCACTGAATTACAGTATAACAAGTGCTATTGATGTTCTTGAATCTATAGCAGTGCATGGTGGTGACAGGAAGCTCCTCAAACCGAGTCAGCATGTTGAGTTCATACAGAGATGGAACCTGTTCAAGTATAAGCTGGACAAAGCAGTTTCTGCAATGTCTCGTTTGGACTTTGAGATGGCATTGTATTACGTGAGGTCTTCAGACCATGATCTATTTGCCATTCATTCTCTTGTTTACCACGCATCCCAGGAATTGGAGGCATTGCTAGCATGTTTCAAAGATCCACCATTTCCATGGCGTTCAGTTTCAATATCTGCAATAGGTTTCTTTGCACTACTTTATGTTTATGCTAAAAGAGATGAACTTTTTAGAAATAAAAGAAAGCAGTTTTGATGCTCTCTATTGGAATAGAATTTTTGTATCATTTGAATTCAATACAACACATGTATATCTGTGAGACCGATAAGTCTTGCAGTCAGAAATTAGAGTTCAGTTTGCTCAAAAGTCTTAGTGCAGTTCAACCTGATAGTTTTCCCTATTGCTCACTTAACTTGTTTCAAAATTTTGCTATTTCTAGATGGAAGCCAGCGGCCATGCAGTTCAATGAAATTTTGGTGTTTTTGTGGAATTTATTTTGCTTATTTCAGTTGCCATTTTCTTTTCATGGTATGTCATCTTCAAGGAACCCGAGACCATCGATTGTCCGTTTGAAGCTAAACTCATCTGTAACAGTTTTCAATTTAGAGAAAGTTGATTTGTCACTTCTTAATCATTCATTACATTGGAACGAACATAAGAGTTTAGTGATCACTGTAACTGGTATGGTTTTGAGGTTCACAACTTTACAACCGTATAACCTAGTTTTCCTGAAATGAGGTACAACTTCCAGATTAGCTAAACTTGACAGAGGTTCAATATTAGATGTTACCTCTGAGGAATTTTGTAAATCTTCAATAGGTTTTCTAGTCGAGCTCAAATTGAATCAATTTTTTCCCCTTGGTAACTCGATCGTTAATTATCATGGTAAAATATTCTTGTCCGATAATGCATAGATTGCATTTGTATGTGATACATTACAATATTTCAGGATCCATCATGTCCTGTTAGTCCGTTAACATTTATCCTCTGGTTTACTTGGTGCCCTTGGAATTAGGTTTTGACTGTTGAGTTTCTCTTTAATATCTTACTTTGTATTATATTTTGATCAAATCAACTGTACCTGTTTAATTCTGCTTTTCATTCTCTCTGTTCCTCATAGTCCATCAGTTGCCTGCAGAGACTAGGAACACTTTCTCTCTGATTATCAAGTTTGGTTCATCTTATCTTGATGATTGGCACAGTAATATAGTTCTTCATATTATGCTTCAAACATCTTGAATTTTGGTTATTTGAGCAAGTGATTGGCTCTTAAAATGTACTTATCATATTTTTGGAAATAAAATTCTGTATATTTTATTGCTACTGATGTATGGCCTGTAAAGATCACTGTGGAGGCAACAAACTTGTTGAGGGTGGCATTGTATGGGGGACTGTTTTTATTTTGTTTGCTTTGAAAACAGAAGGGTCTTTTGCATTATTTGAGCAGTTAGACAAACGTACCTGAACTTACCTCAACGCAATAAATAGGGATGCCTTGATGTAGTTTTGCACTACAGGGCAATAACAATATAACATAGTATGGACAACCTCCAAAGAGGAGGATTGGAGGAATTATTTGTACTGCCAATAGTGTTAAATCTTTATAAGAACTCAGTGGAATTGTTCCAGTTTCTTTTGATGCTTATTTAAGTATAGTAAATCAGAGAACACAACATAGTTGGAGGTACTCCTTTTGCCGCAACCATTCATGCAAGAAGCTCCTAAAAAAATTCCGAGAGGGGGATGGTATGTCAAGTTTTTGTATTTTTAGATCATTGCTGCCATTTGCAATGGCAGCAGGTACATATTTATTTCGAAAACCTTGTTCAAATGTGAACAAAGCTGAAGAGGTGAAGGTAAAAAGTAAGGCGTCGATGCATATTAACACAAGGAAGTTCTAATCAACAAATTTCAAAAAGCAGTATGTATCTATCTGACAAAGTGGAGGATATACACATTGCTGTACCATGTGCAGATTGTCTGATCATAAAACGAAGGGAAATTCTCTTTCTTGCAACTCTATGCTGTCTTCGTTGGAAGAGCAAGAAAATGGGATTTGGCCAATTCCATCGTATAATATCCCACCAAACTCGATGTCATTGCTTATTTGTGGTTCAGTCTTTGTCTCTTCTCCTTCATTTTCATTCTCATCCTCAGAGACATTAGAATTTTTCCCGAGTAATTCCCTAAGTATAGAAGATCGAAGGAGGAGGCTAAGGGCAGTCGCTGATGTCTTGTTGCAAGGGCTAACAGGGACTTTGTTTTGGGGAGCTTCTTGTTTCATGGGGAGTCGAGATAATATGAACTGAACTGAATATTGCTGGGGAACGAGAGTTTAGATTCTTCATTTAGAATGCAGTTGTTAGTCAATGGGAACATCTGAGGCTCCGCAACTGTCTGTGATTCATTTGCCGCAACTTGGGCAGCTGCTCCTGGCTTTAGCCATCTGATATAAGTACTCAAGTCAAAATTCGTCACTGCATTGATCCCTCTGTACTCAATTCCAGCAATGTCATATGCTCGAGCAGCCTCCTCTTGTGTGCCTGAGATGGAAAAGAACAGATTGCAATTTCTAACTTTCAACTCTGGATTTCAGCCAAGCTATTTTTTCAGTTCATCACAATAAATCGAAAGAGTTGGTTTAGATGAACACATACTGTAGGTGCCAAGATAAAGTTATTTATTTCCAAAAAATCTTCCTATTCTTGCTTCCCATCTCCCATTATGATGGTGCCTGCATATATAATCCCAAAACAATATTTAGAAGCTTTGCTATTTATATACCATGTTTGAGATGGTTTTTCAAGAGGGGAAGAAAACCACCTTGCAACTCCTCTGTACTTGGATACCCCTCTCGAAAAGCCACTGCTCTTTCTGTAACGAAAGATTCAAGAGAATGTTAGAGAAAGTAGACATTGATTATTAGCAGAACAAAGGTACAAACACAATAAATGAAATCGTACCTTCTTAACGGGGCCAAATATTCCTCCTTTGTTGCAGTTTGCATTGTCTCAATCTCTTTCTCATAATCTGATATCTGCAGAATTGCATTTAACGTGTTAAATTAAGTCTTTTATTTTTATGCAAATATATATATATATATATATATATATATATATATATATATATATATATATATATATATATGACTTCGATGTTTGTCTAAGCTAATGGTAATATAGAGTACCGGAAAATTGGTAAAAGTTGATGTCCCCCAATATTTCAGCGCATCAAAATCATATGCTCTTTCTGCAGATTCTTCTTCATCATAAGCTCCTGAGGCGTTCAAACCAAATTTGTCACCATCTCCATCAAATAGACGAACAACTAAACAACACAAACATCCTTCTTAATACTCACCAAGATAAAACTGTGTCCCCAGAATCATAAAGCAGAATCCAGTGCAAGAAGATAAATGAAATAAACATTGTAATCTTTGGAAATGAAAAAGAACTGGAGTATACTGGAGTTAATATGAGATTACGGAGTTATCAAACCTTGTTTTCATTTCTTCTTCTGTGTTACATTCCAAGAGAGCTTATCCCACAGGTGTGCTTCAAATCTACCTGTCCATCTATGTCGGTTCAATATGAATTGATACATATCAGTAACTGATCTAGAAGAGAGGTCAGATCCTATTAAGGTATATTGTATATAGACCTGCTGACGCCGCGAAATCTTGAACTTCTTTTCACAGTGGTAGCGGCAGAAATATGATCAGTTTGCAGTTTGCTGCTGGCTTTGATTTTCATTAGAACCACCACGTGACACGAGTGCTGGATCTCTGCAACGTCTTTTAACACAACGGCCTGTTTGGACCTCACCTTCTACTGTGCAGACTCGTCGCCTTCGCAGGTTCTGTCCATTCTTTACCATCATCATTTCCATTTATTTGCTCTCTTTCTTTCTGTGGTTGCTTAATCATGCATTGGAGATGATTGTATCATCATGTGCATATATAACAAGTGTGCTTCTTTTGGACTTAGCTGTACTTTGTTTTTTTTTGGCTGTAAGCAATAATATTCCAAGTCAAAAACAAAAGAAACGATTATTTCTAGGCAACATAAGCTAAAATGATGTCCATATTCTGTCTACCAGCTTTACGATGCATATATATAATAATAATAATAATAATAATAAAAAGATCTTTTTTTTTTAAATTACTGCAGCTGGTTGATAGTCCAATGGGATGATTACCATTGCAAACCCGTTTGAAATAGATATATTTCTGTAACAAAATCGGATGCCTCTTGAAGCCCTTTTTATGGCAAGATGTGATTTATCAGCATTGTAAACTTTTATGTTGGCACTATCACAAAAATGACTTACAGCAGCAGCGCCAAACTGTTATAGCATATATTAGAACTGTTTTAATTGTTCTATGGCAGCTATAATTGGCAGCCCCTCCATATGCTCCCGCTGCTATAAATTATTATAATAATTTGAATACCTTCTTACAACTATTAATGGAATTGTTATTAATTTGCTTCAACATATTAGTATAACAACAATTGTACAACAATTTGGTGCATAAACTAGTAATGTTTGATTTTCTTAAATTTCTGAGCTTGTGCAAATTCTTGGATTCATCGCCAAGCATCTTCTTCTTCTTGTATTCATCGCCTGATTTTCTTGCATGAAATTTTAAATTCTTTACGGCATTTACTATGGAATCAACTCATATAATATTCCTCTAACAGGTATTAATCATACAGCTAGGAGGAATCGCCTCATTGGCATTTTTTGTATTCTTGTAATATGTGTGGTTTGAGGAGGCAAAACCACAATCTTTTTCTGGGTTGACAAAAAAAATAGTTGTTGAAGTGTTTACCAAGGAACAACCATTAGCGCCGGAGAACAGTAGAAGAGACAGGAATCAGAGAAAGAGAGAGAAAGGAAAAACAAATAGAGAAATCGGAGATGGAACAGGAAAATATCTGGTCCGAAGCCTTCCTGCTAAGGAAGAAAATAGAAGAAAGTTTGAGAGAGATTGAGCTTTGGGTTGCCGGCAATGGACGAAGAAGAATACAGAAAGAGAGAAAGAAAGAATGCATATAAATGCGCCGGAGAGAAAAAGTGTGCCCAACTTTTCTTGAATGAAGACAAAATAAATAATGAAAGTATTTTGTTTCAAAAAAAAAACTTTTTTTGAATGAAGACAATAATTATGTTTATGATGGTTGAGGTGGCGCACATGCCAGGGGTATTTCGTGTTAAATAATTGTTAATTTATTTAATTAAATATTATTATTGCAAAATATCCAATTCATCATTCTTTTTAATTTTCATTAATTAATCTACTAAAATTTTTGTCTTTTTTAATTTAATTTAGAATTTTTTTTCTAATTTGAGTACCAAATTAAATAATTTCCACCAATAAAATATCTTAGTAATTTTTCTATTAAATACTTTATCTATTAATTAATTTAATTGCTTAAAATTTGTTTTTCTTCAATTTAGTGTGAATTTCTAATTTCTCTCAATTAATTCAAAATAAAAATTTTATTTTTATTTCTTATTTTTCTTCTGTTTGAATTAACACTTTTAGTCAATTCTTCCTGTCTCAAAATGTGCTACTCTTTTGGTCTTAAATTATGTATTGATTATACTATGGACATTACTTTTTTAAATATATTATATTTTATTATGTATAAGATATATCATATTTTATTATATATGATATATATTATATTTTTTAAAAAAATTCATATAAACCAATTTAATCTCGATTGAACTTTAAAATCTTGATTCGTTACCTTTTCCAGTTAATTGACCACACCGGTAACTTTAATCACAATAATGTGCCAATAGCAAGATTATAATTTTAGAAATGAAAAAAGAAAAAGAACGAATGGTTTTAATCATTAATGTATGATTGGCTACAGAAATAGAACAGAAAGCTTTCATTTCATGGGAAAGAAGACAGAAAGATTCTGTTTTGGAAGTAATTGATCGATTCTGCGTGAGACCCAGTTAATGAAACCCGAGTTATATCACTTCACTTACCCATCAATTGAAAATTCTCCTCACCGGATTTATTTGTTTGGTATTTAGCAGTTCAGTTTTGATGGTTGTGTTTGTTAGTGTGACCTTTATGTCAACATTTACATTGTTAATTAACCCACATATTTCTACTTCAACTAGATTTAAGTTTGATTTTTCTTTTGGTATGTAAACCAAAATTTAAAAAAAAAACATTTAATTTGTTAATATATGTTCAAATTCAATCCACTTGAGGAAGACAATATTCAAAAACATGTTACATATTTAGTCTGGATGAAAAGTAAGTTTCTGATGTTGGATCAGAATTCAGAGCATAAAATAGGTATTTTCTTTGCTTGATGGAGTCACTATAACTCACTAATTAATCTGAGTGTGTATTTTTAAGTAGAGGAAGATTTACGATTTAGAACCTAAAACCTTCTATAACTTAGAGGCACGTGAGGTTGATTAACTTACAGGCCCACCCAAAGAATATAATTAATTAATTTCCTAATATGTTAAAATATTTATAATTTTTTTATTTTAATTATATTACATTATTAGATTATAATAATTTTTTAATACCATATTATATTATTTTTTATATTTTTAAAATTAAATATGATTACCTTTCTGGAATCTACTCAATCTCAATTTGAGACTAAACTGATTTTTATATAACTTGTATCCCAACTTGAATTTGTCTTTTTTTTTTCTAATAAATAAAAAAGTAATTAGGACTTAATTTGTTTCTGAAAAATATTTTTTCTTATTTTTTAATATATTGTTTATTTCCGAAAATAAGTCAAAAAAATATTTTTCAAATCAACAGAAAATACATAAAAAATGAAGAAAAATAACTTTTCATTCTAAGAATGGAAAGACATTTTTCAAAATTTATCATATATAAAAAAAATTATTTTTTTCCTAGTTGTCAAATATAGAAAAATGTTATATTTAAAAAATATATAAACAAATTATATTTCATAAACAAATATAGTCATTTTTCTTTTTCAATTTTCATTTAATTTTCTTGTTTTCTATTTTTCAAACCTGAGGACCAAATATCATGTTTGTTTGCATATGTTTTTATTGATTTTGTTTTCTGATTTTTCTATGAAATTTATTATTATTATTATTATTATTATTATTATTATTATTATTATTATTATTATTATTATTATTATTATTATTATTATTATATAACATGAGATTTTGAAAATTTTAAACGATAATTGAATTTGTATTATATTCACATTATACAAAATAATATAGTCATGAATATGTTGCAAAAGTACATAAAAAATTTAAATAATAATAAAATAAATATAAAATAATTCTTATTTTGTTAAATAGAATTGTTCGTTGACATTCTCACTAACAAATATATACAATCAAAATAAAAGAGAGAATGTAAAAAAAAAATTGAAGACTAAATATACCTAAAATCAAGCTAAAAGAACACCTCACAAAATTCAAATTTATACTAACACGCTAGAAAAAGATAAAGAATAATAAGGGCGCTTGATTCATATTTTGAATAAAAACTAGTCGTTGATATTGGTAAAATTAATTGAGTTATTGCTGTTAGAATGAGAAATTACTATTAAAAATATAATTTATTTTAAAATATATATTTTTTATGATTTATAAATAAACAGAAAAATAAAATATTATATATTAATTGGTATAATTATATATTTCAATAATTAAAATAATAACAATAATAGAATATAATTAATTATAAATAATTTTTTTTACAAATGTCTATCCATAATTTATAAATATAATCCATTAATTTAATATATTTTATATTGAATAAAGTCATTTTGTAGAGGTGCATTTTATTTTTAATAAAAAATTTTATAATATAATTTATTTTATTATAAAAACTTAATTTTTTATTTTATTAGAAAAAAGTATCAGTTGTTTCGAAAAAAAACTATAAAATTAAGTTTTTTCAATCGATAATTATTTTGATATTTTATTAACTAAAATTACTAAATATTTATGTTCAGCCGTTCAGAATCAAAAAGTTATCAGTTATCTCCAATTTAAGTATGAAGAAAAAAAACAAAAAAAATGAATAAATAAGGTGATGGCCGACTATATAGGCATATCCTACACTATTTAAAAGATTTTATTTTGGCATTAGCAATTACCAGCAATAAAAGTCCCCATGCTTATGGAAAATGCTTGCCAGCGAACCCTATCCACTTTCAAATTCCGTCTCAGAGCCCTATCTTTAAGCTGAAAAGGCACGTTTATGCTCTAACGAAGCACGCCATTGGGCATGATTAGAACTTGCCGATTCTCACTCATTTGCGGTGATTACCTTCTTGGGATATCAAAAAAAAAAAAAGGTTTAGAAGCTTCAATCTCTTTCAAAATCATTCAATAGAAAAATAAGAAAATATTTTTTTTGTGTTTTCTAGATAATACTTATAATTAGAAAAACTCTCTTACGTTTTTTTTTTCTAAACAAATTATGGAGAGATAATGATGAGTATGAAGATAAATAAAATAAAATAAAATAAAAAGGGAAAAGTTAGCACAAAAGTTGAGTTAGGAAAATAAGCAAAATTAGTGGATGAGTGACTGACACCCCCACTATTCTGGCGGTAAGTACCACACCAAATAGACTTCCTATCCTATGTTTCGATAAGGATGCTTAACTGACATTATTTTATTATGTTTCATAATATATATATATATATATATATATAAATTAAATAAATCTTATTATAGTAATTATCATTGTTTAATATAAAATTTTTCTCAAACTTTACTTCTTTTATGCTGTTGGATAATAATTCTTTTTCTAACAAGTCATAAAGCTACATTTGGATGTTAGATTTCTTCTTTTTGTAAAATTTTTCGTACAATTTAACATTTTATTTTATATCAAATAATTTCATAACATTTGAAAATAAGATTACTTATTTTATTTATTTCCATCCTTCCTGCAGAGAAAGGGCAAAAAAGAGAAAAATTACTGACCTGTTATCATGATTCTTGAATAGCAACACAAGTTGAAAACGATAACTTTTTGTTGAATATATATATATATATAAGAGAGAGAGAAAGAGAGAGAGAGAGAGAAGCTTATGACTTATAGGTTGCTAAATTATTTGGATGAAGTGGAAATGTGGCAAATGCTGAATGGTACCAACTCATTTCGGTCATAAACATCGAGACTGTTACACAAAGTTCTTTTGGTGGTTAATTTAAGATAGAAAATTGTTTTTATAATATTGACAAAAATATATAGTATATATGTCCATTTGTATATTTTATCATATGATTTTATAATATGACAAAAATATATAGAGTATATAGTATATATGCCAAGGTTACTGTTATGACCAATCTTTCTGACCTTCTTGCCCGACTTGCCCTTTTTCTCTGTTTCAAACTGCCCGTTGTTGAACGCTTTCCCACTTTCTCTCTCTCTCTCTCTCTCTCTCTCTCTCTCTCTAAGCTCCTTTTGACTAAACTTCTCAACTGGGTATCACCGGTTTTAGCTTGTGATCCGTTGTTTCTTTTGTTTTTGTTGGGTTTATATGATTGAAGGTTCGATGCTTAGAAATGGGTTCTCTTTGTCCTGATTAAATTTTTTAGTTTTTTTCAGAGTTTTTTCAGAAGATGGCTATGGGTCCTGATTCCTTAAAGGCGAATAATTTTGAAGATATATCAAAGAGCAAGAAGAAGAAGAAAGGTGGGGGAAGTGGAAAGGAGGAGGAGGAGGAGATTGGATGTTGGGCTAAATTCAGGTTGATGGGAGGCTGCATGCCTTCGAGATCAAAAGTTGACAGCTCTCTAAGCGGCACCACAACTCAATATGGTAATAGTAATAATAATGATCTCTCCAGTTAATTACTTGATGACTTTTGGTCAAGTCATTTAATTAAGAATATTATGTTTTTGGTGTTAAGGCAGTTTTCCTCTAACGTTTTTGTATTTTAGTTTAACTAAATCAGGTAAAGAGACGCAATAAGTTCTTTGAATCTTTGGTAACTGATTATATAGTAAAAATTCATTCTTTCACCAGGATCCCTATTTCTTCCTTGGATTTTGCCTTGCTAATCAAGATTTTGGTTTCCTCTTTTTTCCCTCTCTTTGTTTTTGTTGTTGTTTTGGGAGATTGAACTAATTAGGTTTAAGGATGAGTAGCTGAGTCATGCATGTGGACCTGTATTAATTTTTCTAAATTTGTTGATCTTTGAATGTTCCATAGCTGTAATGATTCTGACTATTTAGGGAAAAGTGAGACAAAAATGTTCCAGAATTTGGGTCATTTTATATTAAAGTTTCATTAAAGTCAATGCTTAAATGGGCGGAGCCTTAATGAAGATTGGTGATTTTATGAATTACGATCCTTTATGTTATTGCATCATTAAGCTTAATGAAAAAGCAACACTATAATCCTGTATTATCTATTATCTATGGAACATTACTTTTGAAGAAACTACCTTGTTCTGAATTTGTTATAATTTAATCAATCGGTAAATATAATGTGGCTGTATCTGTGAGAATGTTTTAAGATGTTCTTATTTTAATAGCCAAATATGATCTTTTTGCAATGCTTTGGTTCTTCAGTGGAAAGTAAATCGACTGATAAGAAGAGCGAAGACCAGCCAGTTGTCCCGGTAATTTCCTCTACAACTACTAGTAATGGAGAAAGTGCCTCTTCTACGCCAAAATTCAGTGAGGAACTGAAGCTTGCTTCTCAGCTTCGAAAGTTTACATTCAATGACCTTAAGTTGGCTACTAGGAATTTCAGGCCTGAGAGTCTTCTCGGGGAGGGTGGTTTTGGCTGTGTCTTCAAAGGTTGGATCGAGGAGAATGGAACTGCCCCTGTGAAACCTGGCACAGGGCTCACTGTTGCAGTCAAAACCCTCAATCATGATGGACTTCAGGGTCATAAAGAGTGGCTTGTGAGTAATCTTTATATTTTTCACTTGTTTCTTCTTCTTTTAATGCAAGATGATTCTTTTTCGTTAATATTATTTGAACTTTAATGTTTTCACAATTATTCAGGCTGAAGTTAATTTTCTTGGGAATCTTCTCCATCCCAATTTGGTTAAATTGATTGGCTATTGCATTGAAGATGACCAGAGGTTGCTGGTGTATGAGTTTATGCCTAGAGGAAGTTTGGAGAACCATCTTTTCAGAAGTATGTAACCAAGACACTTACAAGCTCAGTTATGCTTTATTATTTTGGATTTATAGTTCAATCATATGCTACTGTGGAACCTTGGTGTTCTAAATAGGATTTATGTAATTGATGACCTGTATGTTCATTTTTCTTAGGGTCCTTAGGTAACTATAGCTCGTGAGAGCAAAATTTCACACCACCAAAGTTTCTCTTGTTTAACAGGGAATCTTGAACATTATATAATAATGTTTGCATATATACATGTAAATGGAAAGCCTTGTGTATGTAATTGACGACTTGTATGTTCATTTTTCTTAGGGTCCTTGCATTTTGGTTTGAGAAATATGTAATAGAAAATAGTCACATTTGAACAGTATTTATGTTGGGGCGACAGGGATTTAGCAGAGATTAGTTTCTCTAACCTATTCATTTGGAGATAATATATTTATGGCATGATTTTTATTTTATCAGGGAAGAATATCACATTCATAAAAATTAACCTGCAAGCTCAACTAATCTATGAAAAGAGTGCTAAGAGTGTTGCTTTCTATTTGATGCTGTCTTATGATGGTCACTCCGTATTTCTCATCCTTATGACTTCATTAAGAGATTGATTTTATTGAAATATATGCTTGAAGTAGAAACTTTGATATTGATAGTTAGCACCAGAAAGGACAGAAATAATTTTATATTTTGTTTCCTAATACAATATCTTTGGTCAAATGCAAGCAATAGGTTTGGCTGCTGAAGTACTGCAGCAGGCATATAAGTATAGTGGTCTTAGTATAGTGAGGTTTATTTGGGGATAAAAATCATATTTGGCTGGTGTATTTTAATAATTATTGATTTGAGTTAGGAACAAGGTTTTAACTTTTTCTATGAGAGTTGTTAGGTAAGAAGTGTTAGGCCACTTGTTTTGAGTATTTGGAGAGTATTCTTTCATACAATTTACAGATTGACTTGCTTAAAATAAATAAATATAGCTACATCTATGTTGCTTGGATTTGGGTATGAGTACTCAACACAGGTATATATTTAGAAGTTCGGTTTCTTATTTTTTAAATTTTAGGATACGTGGGAACAGTTAAAAAGTACCCAAAATTAGGATACAAGTACGAAAATATATATATATATATATATATATATATTAATTTTTATATCTAATAGTTTAAATTAAAAGATATATCAAATTATAATATTAAATTGCTAAATAAAATAAAATTGGATAAAATGTTTTAAATTACAAACTTAAAGTCTAAAATTAAAACCACAAACAAATAATAAAATGATAATTCTAAATTCATTTAAATTGTAAATCAGCCTAGATTTGCTATATAATCTATATTAATTTTTATTACCTCCACAAATCATAATCTTCAATTGTGGATCATTAAGAGATAATTATTCTAACTTTACAAACTCTTCCAAATCTATTTGATCTGCACTTGTAATTTAAATGAAACCGGAATTATGAGTACCCACTTTTAAAGTGAAAGATCTAGTAAAAATTTCATACCCATACCAATGTCATACCCAAAGGTTACGGGTATTTCTTCAAAAATGAAGTGTCGGAGTAACATAGAGCTGCATAAAGGCTTCATTAGATTTGCCCAGTTGCTGAAAGAGCTGAAAAAAGGTTATTATTAATCTAACCTTTTTAACTGTTCTCACCTACGAATCATAAAAAAGGTTTAGAATTTAATGTTTTTGTGATGTTGATTTGATATTATTTCTGGATATAAGAATTGCTTTGCTGGATTGAAGCATTGTTAAATTAAGAAATGGCCTAGCAGGGTTCAAATTGAATTTTTTTCTCCTTTTTGGATCTTTTTCAGAGGCTATATGATTACATATTACCTGACAGCTTTTTTTGTTTTAACAATATGTACCACCATGTACTTAATTGTTTACTGTTCTGTGTAGCCACCTTTAAATTCTTATCGTATTTTATGTTTCCCTCAATTGCATTTTATTCCCTTTAAACAAGTGAGCTTATTTGTTCTGGTTTTGAGAATATGCATCTTTATGATTGGTGTTTAATGTTCTCTGGTAATAACCAATTTATATGCAGAAGGGTCCTTGCCGCTGCCTTGGTCTATCAGAATGAAAATTGCACTTGGTGCTGCTAAGGGTCTTTCTTTTCTTCATGAAGAGGCTGAAAGATCAGTGATATATCGTGATTTTAAAACATCTAATATCTTATTAGATGCGGTACGCAACTAATAAAGGCATCCGTTTTAAACTTTTTTCCTAATATCATACTCTTTGTTTCCTTTCTTATTCTGAAACAAAAAAATAATAATTATTATGTTATAGGATTACAATTCCAAACTTTCTGATTTTGGACTTGCCAAAGATGGTCCTGAGAGCGGTAAAACTCATGTATCTACTCGGGTAATGGGAACATATGGATATGCTGCCCCTGAATATGTTATGACTGGTGAGTGATGCTAAATTATTTTTCATTTGATTTATGAAGACATACTTAAGATGAAGGGTTAGAATTGTTAGTGAATTTCTAAATTCCTAGCAACCCTGAATAATGGAACACTAATTTCTAACGGTCATAAAAAATTATAGATGGAGATTGTTTGCAGTTGGCATTGAAAAAGCAGGATATCCCTTTAATATTTAAGTTTGGATGGTATAGATTGTTTGGGATTTAGCTCTGAATTAAGATGAGAATATGGCCTCACCTTGTTTGTATGAATTGCTCTTATATTTTGCTTAGGTCTGCATATGAACTGGACCATTTGGCTTAATAAGAGCTTGACTAAAATTCATATATTACATAAACAAGTGTAGCTCAAGTGTTAGCTCGAGTTCACTAGGACATCTTTTTGAAGTCAATCTAATGGGCCTGACCAGGTACCAAACTTTAATTATGTTGTATGTACGAGTGAAAGTAAGTTCTATGTTTCTCTATGTGATTCATGTGTTTCTAGAGATGCAACCACTACCTTAACAAATGCCAAGAGGAGGGTGGAATCTCTTTAAAAGAGGCTGCCCATAAAATAATTGTTCCACCTATTATTGCTCCATATATTTTTGTGGCAAAATTTGTATAATACATAAAATTATTAGATGTTGAAGGCAGTCACTGATACTAAGAAAGCAGTAACTAACTAGTTCACACAAATACATTATAAGGACGTTAAAACCGTGATTATAGCCATCATTAATTCTTATTTCTGTTCATAATGGGAGCTTGGGTGTTGTGGGTGCCTTGCTTATCTGGTACTTATTTTTCTTGCTACTTTTTTTTGGCATCTTATTCAAAAGTGGGAACAGAACTATCACAGAAACAATAAAACAATAAGATTAGTAGTTGTGAACATTTAATACTTCAGGCTCGGGCCCAGAAACTAAATAGGCTATTTGGCTTGAAAGCTAGTTAACGAGGCAGAACCCAAGATGGAACATTGGCTGAGTTGTGTTTCAACTCTCCTGACCATCAACTCTTCTTTCATGATGAGCTGAGCTGAACTGAGCTCAGGAGTTTGGCTTGGGCTGGCTCTATGAAACCATGGAGTTGCTTCTATGAGGCTGGAGGTGGGCATATAAAACTTGCTTTACATGCTGTAAGGAACTTTTATTTAAAAAACAAATTAAAAAAAAAAAAGAAACCTTTTTATGATTATTTGACATGCCTTGAACCACTTTATTAGTTATCTGCTGCATTTTAATTTTTGTGGTTATATATTATTTTAATTAGTAATTGTTTAATGAAAGTATATTTTTTCTGGAGTATTTTGATTAGTAAAACTTGTCAGTGTAAGAATCGTTGATACAGTATTTGCTACTCATTGTACATTGGCTCAGGACACTTGACATCAAAGAGTGACGTCTACAGCTTTGGAGTAGTTTTGCTTGAAATGTTAACAGGCAGAAGATCCATGGACAAGAACCGCCCAAACGGGGAGCACAACCTTGTGGAATGGGCAAGACCTCATTTTGGAGATAGGAGAAGGTTCTACCGATTATTAGATCCTCGCCTTGAAGGTCACTTTTCAATCAAAGGTGCTCAGAAAGCTATACAGCTGGCTGCACAGTGCCTTAGCCGTGACCCCAAGGCCAGACCGCGGATGAGTGAAGTTGTTGAAACACTAAAGCCTTTGCCTAACTTGAAGGATATGGCCAGCTCTTCCTATTATTTCCTAACCATGCAAGGGGAGCGCAACAAGTCAAATGTGCATACTAAAAATGGCAGCAAGATACAAGGAGGATTCATTTCAAGAAATGGACAGCCGTTGAGGAGCTTATCGAGTCTTAGTGATACACGTGCTTCTCCATATAACCAGCCCTATCAATCACCGAAACCGAATGGCAAAAAATCATAGCATGAAAGTTGCTTGTGTGTAAATTTCTAATTGGCTTCTCTCTTTCTGTAGCTTCATCAGCTAAATATACAAGTAAAAAGAGATAGCAATGAGGGTGGTTCCATCATTCTCCGAAGAAGGATGATTTTTTGTTGTTCATCTGTTACGCTTATCACCGAGTGTGACGACAATTGGTAAAGGTTTGACAGTTGGTGGATGAGAGTAGAAGTGCCTTTTTTTTATTTGGTTTTAATTGTCGTCATAATTGCTGCTGCATTTAGGCCCACCCTTATGCTTTTACATTAACCCTCTTCTCTTTCTGTTGTCAAGCACATTGTTGTTTTTAATTTATTCTGCAAATGGGTCTCTTTGCCGTGGCAATTGATGTATATACAAGTATAGGATTTCTTGAAAATTAGTCTTGCTTACCATGTGTCTCTGTGAGAAGAAAATGATAAGGTGATGTATATTTTTCCATTTCTAAATGACAGTTTTTCTCCATTTTATTTACTGACAGCATGATGGCAAAAATTTCCCATTTATGAAGTTGTATTGGTGATATTCAGGATAGCTCATGACCTTTTCCATTTTGTGAATGACATTTGGCATATTTTGTTTTCATTTCTATCCCTCATGAAAAATGAATAAAAAAATTAAGATATGTAAAAATATTCGTGCCATTCACAAATCACAATGTTGACAAGGTAATAAGAAATAAAAAGAGAATATAACTTTTAATTGATAGTGGGTTCTTATTAACAAGGCAGTTATTATGTATAGGATTTTTCATATAGTTATCCTAAAGTAAGATCTGTATGTTTTTTTTTTGTTTCCATAGATTATTATATAATTTTTTACTCTATCCATCACTTTCCTTCAAAAAAGGAAACTTTTTTATGCTATCAGGGTTATCATCGGACTTTTTGAAACTAAATCAAATTCTCTTTCAGAATATATATATATTTATAGCTGATTATATTTATATTATTTTTTTATATGATATATGAAGAACAAAGTAATTATTTATTATAATTAAAATAATAAAATATAATCAATTCTAAATAAATGTGTATATATAATTTATAAAAAAATCAATTAATTTATCATAATTTATGCTTAATATATTAAATAATATATATAGTAATTAAAAATATAGTATATATTAGTTTAACTATTATTTATAATTTATTTATAATATTTTTATATTTGTAATTATAAATAATTTATTGATTAAAAAAATTAATAATTACAAATAATTTATTGATTGAAAAATTAATTTGGAGAAATTAAATATTTTGTAATTAATAAAAATATATAAAAATAATATAGTCCAAATAAAAAAATTAAATTAAATCAACTATCAACTGATTAGAAAAAACTCAAAATGAAGATCTTTAAATTAGCAAGACTATAATCAGCTATTGAGCATTAAACAACAATCAAATTTATTTTAATTGTAAAAATAAAAAATTTAAAATTTATTCATAGAAAATTAAATTTAGTTGTAAAATTATGAGAATATGTAATATGTTAATTATTATGGACTAGAGAGAGCTTTTAAAACTCTCCATGTTTCTGTTTTAATAATAATAATAATAATAATAATAATAATAATAATAATAATAATAATAATAATAATAATCTATTAAAACAGTATGGCCCATGACAATATCATTGTGCATAGGAACAGTGACTTCTCGCGTGCCACTTGTCCCTCCCTTAATAAAACGGCGTCGTTCTTCCCTATGGATTGGTTTTTTCCCGTTTCGAATCTCGCCCTCCGGCTCGCCTCCCTTGCTGCTCCTCATTTAGGGGTGTTTCTGGTATTTTATTAGACCTTGAGAGAATTGCCAGACTGCTGTACCCAGCTGGGCTCAGCATTAGTAATATAATATGGAAATTTTACAAAAATGGAAAAAAAAAAGAATGCTAACAAATTTTTAAATTTATCCATATTTAATTTATTTTAAATATCAAAAACAATTTTTTAATTTATTAAGAGATAAGATAAAAAATGGTATTTTTGAAATTCAAAAATCATAAAAGGTAAAATTGAAAACAAAATTCTGTTAAATTGATAAAAAAATTCTGTTAAATTGAAAACAAAATTCTGTTAAATTCTGTTAAAAGGTAAAATTGAAAACAAAATTCTGTTAAATTGATAAACAAAATTCTGTTAAATTCTGTTATTTTTTCCATCTGCTTGTGTTGAAATGGTTTTATGGGTGTAGTTCTGAAGATGGGACAAGCATGTGGATGCATTCAAATGGAGCAATCAAAGGTTGTTAAAAGGAAACACTTTGGAAAATATGATGCTGTGCTACAACCTGGCTGCCACTTTATGCCCTGGTATTTGGATACAAGGCTGCTGGTCAACTATCTTTGAGACTCCTTCAATTGGATGTTAAATGTGAGACCAAAATTAAGGTCTGCCATTATCTATCTTTTGGATAAAACCCATTTTCAGTTTCAGTCTTGTAAAAAATAGACGGATAACCATTGAGTTCATTGATGTTGTTATACTTCAATTTTCTTTTCATGATTATGTATTTGTGAATGTGGCTGCCTCTATTCAGCATCGTGCCTTGGCAGAAAAAGCAGTTGATGCCTACTATAAGCTCTCCAACACCAAAAATCAAATCCAGGCCAATGTTTTTTATGGTTAATGCATTCAATTTATGAAACCAGTAAGTTAATTTTTTACATGATTCATTACTGACATGTAAATTTTCCATCTTTAGTCATCAGAGCGAGTATGCCGAAATTGAAGCTGGATGCGGTCTTTGAACAGAAGAATGACATTGCGAAAGCTGTTGAAGATGAACTTGAGAAGGAATTATTTTGTTGGTATGAAATAGTGAATCAGATTTTTCCAGAGCACTAATCCAGCGAATTTGTTTCTATTTCCTTACAGGCCTTTTCTAATTATGGATTTGAGATAGTGCAGACCCTCATAGCAGATATAGAACCAGATGTTCATTTGAAGAGAGCAATGAGTGAGATCAATGCAGGTAAAATTTAATAACATTCATGCTGAACTTGTCTTGCTAGCTAGCTTTCTAAGATCAAAAGAGAAGATTTAGTGTTCATGATGTGGTGCTTCAACTGCTAATAAGCAGAGGTTAGCAGCAACTGAGAAGGCAGAAGGAGAGAAAATATTGTAGATAAAGAAAGCTGAAGGAGAAGCAGAATCCAAATACCCGTCAGGAATTGACATTGCTCGACAGCGTCAGGCCATAGTTGATGGGCTGAGGGATAGTGTGCTTGCCTTTTCTGGGAATGTGCGTGGTACAAGTGCTAAGGATGTAATGGATATGTTGCTGGTGACCCAATACTTTGATACTACGAAGGAGATTGGAGCTTCCTCAAAATCCTATTCTGTTTTTATTCCTCATGGCTCTGGTGCTGTCAGAGACATGCCTCCCAGATCCGCAACGGACTTCTTCTGGGCAATGCTGCAACTCAGCAGAGCAGAACACAAGCTTTATCATTGTTCTCTAGCATCTAGCATGTTGAATCTCTGTTACGCTTTTTTATGCTTGCTCATTGTTGATAACTAGAAGTTTCATGATAAAAGTTTAACGATATTATTATCCAAGTACTACTATCAAAATCCCCTCTTGGCAAATTCAAAGATTGTTTAGCAATATATTATCAACGATTAATTTCTGAATATCAATATTTTTGCTGGGTTGTAATTGTTGAACAAAATGTGAATGCCTATTCGTATACATTAGTTTAAAAGTATTTGACTTAGAATGAGGAGAGAAGACAAACTCATATCAGATTCAACTAAATTCTCCTAGTGGGTTTTTGTTGTTGCTCGTCATTTTCTTTGCTTTTCGTAAGCCACCTTTACTAGTAATGCTCTCCCCTAATTAGTAAGTTTAATCTAATTGAGAAATGTCTGTAAATGCAGTGATCATCCTTCTTCATCCCTTATTAATAATTCCATGAAAAATCACTTTCCATTTCTTTTGATTCTCTTTAGAATATTCATTAGACACTGTAATAGAAATGGGCAATCTATTCTAGTGCATACAATGTCCACCAATACACAGTTGCTGTCAAGGAAAGAATTGGCAGGTTTAATGAAGTACTCGAACCTGGATGCCATTGCATGCCCTTGTTCCTATGAATTCAGAGATCTAAAAATATTATCTGATAGGAAAAATAAAGAAAACATTACATCAGACAATCGATTCTCTTTTTAGAGTAAGTTCTTGGAACTCCGGCAGCTGCAAGGTTGAGGGAAGCAGCAAACGAGATTCTGAGTGCTGTCGATAATTACCACCCCAATTCGACATGAGTTACTTCGGGCAACCTCTCACCAATAAACACGTTACCCCTATACCAAACATTGGCCAAAAAGACCTGAACCCCTTATCCTGTCATAACAGATGCCAGTTGCTTGGACAATGTCGGAAAAACTCTCAAGCAGTCGAATCCAACAATTACCAATGATCACCAATATGACACCGACATTAAATCCTACTTTTAAAAAAAATAAAAATAAGTATTGCAATCAAAGGAGTTGGAAGAAAAAATTGTAAAAAAAAGCATCCTCTAAATAAGGGTATTCATCTCAGTTTAACTTGGAGTTATTGAAATTGTGAGAACTCACTGTAATAACATGGGTTTATGACACTTCATTTTTTTATTTTACATCCGAAACCAAATTAGATAAGAGGCATCACTATAACTCAGACCAAAGATTGCAACCAACCTTTAGAACAGGAAAAAAAATACAAAAAAAGGTCAGTTTGGACAGAACTATACTACAATACTAATGCCCAGCCTACAACCCTTGATGCAATAAGGCTGCATGCTCATGGCTTGAGAGCAAGAGCCAATCCAATCTTGGCACTCTTTTCGAGAGCCTTGGTGTCGACCTCACCAGATATGGTGATGAATGACTTTGGTCGCCACTCATGCTGGACGAGAGCACTTGTCCTGCCAAAGTTGTTCACTCGTATTTTGACAGTGGTCAATGGATCTAATGTGTGCTGGGAACCAACAGTGATGGTGTTCTCATTGGTTGAAAAGCTATGGCTCACCTCCGCACCAACAGCATTCACAGGGCTCACAGTTTGGTAATAGGAAGCTTTCACAGAATCACCCTTGTCATTCCTGTACAAAGAATGTACATTCATGAAGTGTACTAAACTGTAGTAAGTTTACGACAAGTTGGAACAGAAGTTTATCCTGAACATAGCTGGATTAAGATTATCAATTTCTAATATAATCTTCAATCAAATATCCTTCATTCTGTTTCTATAATGTCTAGTGTTTCCATCATGAATGCTCAAGAAAGTAGTCATTTTATTTGAAGTTCTCAAAAATACCAATTGATCACTAGGAAAAGACAGAGGACAATATTTTAGAATATCAACTACCAATCTCTTGGAAAATAGATTTTAAAAAATTATGCAAATTTTTTAGGTAATAATCATTCGTGACATCAATTATTTGACAATAATGGATCTGAATAAGTAATATGTCTGAATAATAGAAAGATGATACTGTATGCGTTTACTTAAAAAGTGTATGCATGAATGCATGTCTGCAAGGATATATCCTATGCTAAGCACCCTTTCCAGTCACATAATAAAAACAGCAAAGCACCACTCACAGTGTCAAGGAAACCACTAGATCTGCATTTGAGTAGCTAAATCCAGCATTGCATTTTATGAAGTTCCCAGTTTTCGAGTCAAATGACAACTCTGTACCTAGTGAGACAACATTGGTTCCAATCACACCAGAGAAGTTAACAATAGGGTTAGGTGTCAACCCAATACTTGAACTCACAGCTGCATAGTCATGCAGATATTGAAGCTCCAGCTGTCACAATATCATGAAAAGATGAGGCAGCAATCATTGCCATTAGATAATGGATATAAAGAACAAGCTATGAGCAACAGATGAAACATGAAAGTTCATTTTGCAAGTTCCGTCTCATCCATGAAGCGCTCACAGAAAAAGGTTTTCAAAGTTATCCTGGTGTATTTGCATTGGCGTGCGCGCACACACACATCCTACCTTGCCAGACCTCTGATCTGGAATTTGAAAGCTCAAAATTGACTTCAGCCCAGGAGCAGGTTCATCAACAGTAATGGTTGTAAAAAGCTGAACAACAATGAAGATTCAAAGTAAAGATGAGATATGTTACATGAAAACTCAATAGAATAGCACTAGAGAGAAGAAATAAACACACAAGTTAAATATCCTTCGTCCTTAAAGAAATCCATTAAATGGCATAGTATATCATAGCAATAGAGTAAAACATTGCCTATATATATATATATATATGGCACTGTATGCTGATAAACACAATAACAAAAGGATGAATTATCAGGAAAATCCTACTCCACCTTCATATTTGACAATTTCAAGCAGGTTAGAAAGATGGGAAATAAATAACAAAAAGAACCCTCATCAAACCCAATAAATCAGAGGGGGGTCCTCAAAACTTGGAGCATGTAGCAGAAAAATATTTAGCTTCTTAATAAAATAAATAAGTATTTTTGTAAACTTGGAAACATTGTTTTGTAAGATTTTTCAATGTATAATGCAACACGTCAGATCAATTCCAAACACTAATTTGGTAAAAAGGAGGAAAAAGGACACAATATGAAAGAATCAAACAAACTTGTACTGTGTTTCAAGAGAAAGAATTTGAAACAAAGGAGTTCAAATTCATCATTAGTGGTCATATTACCTAAGCAAACTTTATAAGGCAAAAATTTTCTAGGGTATACAGATTAATAAATGAAACGCAACCTAGAAAAAGGGTGCAATTTTCATAAATTGTCCTTTACATTTGATTGAAACATTTTTTCTTCCTATATTTGCAAGTCCATAAATTTAATAATATAATTTGCAAGCATAAAGATACATCAAATCTTTAAAAAGAGGGAAAAAAAACCCAACTCCTAATCCTAGTGATAAGAGAATACAACAGCCCAAATAATTTCAGCATAGGTCGCAATTCATAGTGATAAGAACAAGTAACAGCCCACCCTACTTTTATGTTAAGCGTAGAAGAGGTAAAAAGGCGTGCTGCATACATATAGAATGTGCAACTACTTGAGAACAAATACCAAAGGAAAAACCAATAGAGTACGAGCACATGTAGTTAGAGAACATTTTCTAAGAGTAAAAGTGTAACTACAGATCAAAAACAAATTATCAATATCAACTTAATTTCATCTAGCACCCATAAGCACAATCCTTACGAAGGAAAACTTAGCAATAAAAGAATATAACAAAAAATAAGATAACATGAACTATCATACATTGGAGTCAGTGTCAACTTTGAAGTCAGTTGTGATATTCTTTTTCTTCAGCTGAGTATTGACATCAGCCAGAAACAGCTCACCTTTCTTCAAACCTGTGGAAGTAATGGCCTGCCATAATGCATATCAATAAATAAATTAGTTATATAGCTAAGGCAAAAATCAAGACCCAAACTGCAAAACACAAACTGCCCCGAATGGGGAACTAGTGAAAAGTTAAATAAATCATGATTACTAACTTAATCAAAATCTAGTATCTCATCCCACTTCAAATGAAATAAATTAAGAGAATATTCATGCCAAATTAAGTGAAGCACGGCAGGTTAGGCCAATAAATTTTGCAACCATATAATAGAGAACGGTCCATCATGTAACTAGCATTAGTACTAAATGAAAGTAAAAAATTGGATATTAAAAAAAAAAAAAGAGGAGAAAAACAGAAAAGAATAACTCACAACTCCAGCAGGAGAATAGGTAGTGACGGTGAACTTCTGGTCAGTCTGATAGTCCCTGTACAGTAGATCTATTCCATTCACAAGCCATTAAACCAAATTAATAATCAAAATTTACATCATTATATCAGATGCAAATCCCAGAGAAAGAGAAATGGTCATTAATACCTCTGGCTTTCTTGCCGATTTCAGTGTAGAGACCAGGGCCCTTTCCCATAATTGGATTGAAAAAAACAGTAGCAAAAAAACCAGAGAGAGATGGAGAATTAAGTGTGAGAGAGATGTCTGTGGAGCTTTAAAATGGGGAAGGGGATTTGCGGCTATTTTATAGTAACCAAAAAACCCTAATTTCAATTTCGACTTTTTCTTTCTCCCCAAGAATTAGATGTGCTGTCGCTTCGGTTCTATCATATCTGTGTTGGACTTTTCCAGCTTGAACTTGGCCTCGCGCAATTTCAATTTTTCAATTCAATTTGCGTCATTTTCTGAAACTAATTTATTATTATGCAACATCAATATTAAAAAAATATCATTCTAATTAAATTACAAATTTACATTTTTTTTTCAGAACCAATTCTTCATTCAAAACCCATGATTCTTAAATTACAAATTTACATTTGAAATTTTTTTTATATAAGCATTTTAAATCTTCATATTGATAGTTTATTCTTTTTAATACATTAATTTACTTCATTGATCAAATTTGTAAAAAACTAAAAACAGGACATTGATACGATAATGATAGTTGAAAATTAATTAATATATATTATTTGAAATATAATTATTATCTTTAAATCATATTTATACCAATTTGAGTCCTCCACTTTTAACATAGTTAGATTAATTTCTTTAAAAAAAATAGTTAGATTAGTGGCAATTACAACATTAGTAACTAGCTGCAAAACAAATATATAATTATTTATTTTTTAGAATATTTTCAAATTCAATCCTGTCATGGAAAGAAGGAGAGTAAATAATTAAAATGTTCGATTAGTATTAAATTAGAGTTGAACCAGTCAAAACGAATTTCTATTAAAATAAAACTTTTAACATGTTTAAAATATAAAAAAATATCTATATTAAAAATGTTTCATATACTAATATTTATAATTTAAATTAATACATAACTATATTTAAAAATATTTTAAAGCATTTATTTATAATTTTAATAATAACACAAGTGATTAAATTATATACATTTTAATTTTTAAAAATTAAAATGAGCAATTTTTAAAAAAAATGTGCAATAATATTTATTTATCAAATAAATTAATATTTTTGGTATAAATCAAGCTAATTTAAAAATAATTTGAATTAGAATTAGAATTTTTTTCAGAATGCATATTAATAATAAAAATGCAAATAATTAAATGTAAATTATATAATTATTTATTTTTTACAATATTTTCATATCTAATCAAGTCAATTAACCTCAAAAAACAAAAGATAAAAGATTAAAAGTTCAATTGAGATTAAACTACAGTTGAATATGTCAAAATGAATTTCTATTAAAATAAAATTTTTAACATGTTCATACATAATAAATATATGAAAAATATCTATATTAAAAATATTTCATCAAAATAATATATTTAAAATTCTAATATTTATAATTTAAATTAATACATAACTACTTTTAAAAATACTTTTAAATATTTATTCATAATTTTAATAATACCACTTAATTTTTGAAAACTAAAATGAGAAAAAAAAATTAAAAAATGAACTATAATATTATTTCTCAAATAAAATAATATTTTTTGGTAGAAATCAAGCTAAATTTAAAAATAAATTGAATAAGAATTTTTTCATAATGTATATTAATAATAAAAATACAAATAATTAAATGTAACTAGATAATATAAAATTATATTATATTAAATGTTGTAGGATATATGGTAAGCGTATCAACAACAGTAGCCTAGTCGTTGGACACTCACCGCACATTCATCTCAATGCATGCAAATTTGTTTCATTATTTTCACGCATCTCTTAACTTGTTGAACCGGCTGGTTGGTAGGTTCTTCTGCCAGGTGGAAAGACAATGGTTCATTTAATATTGGGTTTGGTAAAACCTCTTTTGAAAAAAAAAAATTTATTTTTAAATTTTTTGAATTTTAAAAAATGATTTTAGAGAGAAACAGGTAAATATATATTTTTTACAAAATCAGATTTGAGAAAAAAGTTTATAAAAAATTAAAAAAATAGTCAATTAAATCAGAAAAATTTAAATATATTTTTTGGACATCCAAAAATAATTTCAAACATACCCTATAAGTGTTAACAATTTGAGTGATTTTTTGAGTTTACCGGTCAAACTAGCCGACCAGTTGGTAGATTTTTCTGCTAGGTGGAAAGACAACCGATTATGAGGTATTAATAGATCCGATTTTCTGATTGGTTTCTTGAATTTACCGGTCAAACCGGCCAATTTGGACCAATTTTGATAATCAGAATTTTTTAGATAGTTTTTTTTAATAAAGTGTGAATATTGATTTAGAATATTTTAATTTAGGAGGTTATAAAAATATTTTAATGCATGTTATGTTTCATTTTTCATTGTCTCTATAAGGTGCTAAGTTTAACTGTCTCGACATTCATTGCATTAATTTGAATGTTTCATTTTTTAGTATAAATCGTGGAAAAAAAAAGTAAAAATATCACTAAACCAATATAACTTTAAGTTTTTTTTTCATATTTAAAGAATACAATAATAAAGATTTTTTAAAAATATGAAAAAGACAATAAGTAGCTTAAAATACAATTCATGAAAAAAGAAAAATAGTTAAAAAAAAAAGAACAAATGAAATGAAAAGAGAATAAGTAATTTGGATCGTGACTTATACAGTTGATAAACAAATAGAGTTTTAGTATTTTATAGAAAATAAAATACAAATTTTCCTTTTCAAAACAAATTTAAAGATAAGTATAGTAGTTTATTAAAAGTAAATAGACCAATTATATAACAAATTTTTTTAGTCATTAATAATTAATTAAACGGGTTATTTTTGGATATCTTGTTTAATTAATTAAATGGGTCATCGAGTCAATTCATCATTTAAAAGCTAAATCAATGATGTTTGAATTTAGATTGATTTTGGATTGATCCATATGAATTTCATCAAATTTTGGGATTGGATTTAAAAGAAATTATAAAAAAATTAAAATTTTATAAAAAAAAATAAGTAGAGAAGATAACATTTTTTTTCTAAATAGCGTCACATCAGCATTTTGTGGATTCTATTTAATATTATATATGATATCTGATTTGCAGTTTTCTAAAATTTAAAAGATAAATTATAATTGGACTAATCACAATTATGAAATAAAATCTTTCAAATATGTCATATATTGATATATACTTATATAACATAGTTTTAAACAAAATTGAGATCAATATATCATATAAAAAAATGGATAAAATACATAAGCACATTGCTATCGATAAATTCAACCAATTATTCGGTGACTTAAAGAAAACAAAGCTACTGGAAAAAAAAAATACAATAATGCCTTTGAAACTAAGTGATTAATTATTCTCATAAAAAAAAATGAATATATACAGTGAGTTTCAACTGGGAGAGAACGATATCGTATAATTAGTTAACCTGGTAACTGGTTTCGTTCGCTCTCTTCTTCTTGTGTGGCATCGTTACTATTTGCTCTAAGTTTGTAGGTCTATGCCTCTTTTCAGTGAATAAAGTTTAGTTTTATTATTATAGTGAAAATGAGGTCTTAGTCTATCTCCAACCAGCACCATTTTAGTGCATAAATAAGGAAAAGACAAAAATAGTATAGAAATTGTGAATTCCAACCAATACTAAAATAGTATCTAAATTGGTGCTAGTTACAATACCGCGCTATATTTAGCATTACACTGTAGCTATGTCATTTCAGATAAAAAAAAGTGAGTTGCAGGCAAGGAAAGAAGAAGAAGAAGAAGAATAATGGAAAGGGAAAGGGAAAGGGAGAGAGAGGGGCACGGAAAAAAGTGATTTAAGTTTTTTTTAAGTTAAATAATTTTATTTATATTTAAAAATAAAAATTTTAATTTTTAATTACTAAATTTTACCCAATTTTATATTTTTTTATAAATAATTTTATTATATTTGAATAAATAAATTTTTAATTAGTAAATTGATGTTTAATTAATATTAAAACATATTTAATTGAAAAATTAAATAAAAATAATATTAGTAAATTAAAAATTAATTAATAGTAAATTGATATTTAATTAATAGTAATATTTAAATTGATCTTTTTTCTTCTTTTTCATAATTAAATTGCGATTTAATTAAATTATATCATCCAATTAAATTGTATTCTAATATTTTTAATATTATATAATTTTAAGTCAATAACAATTTAATTTCTTAATTGAATATAATTGAACAAAAAAATTAAATAAAATGTAAAAAATATATAAATATAAAATGCATATATTATAATTTAAAACAATAATACATTTATTACTAACATATAATAAGATTACAAAATATAAAACTAAACTAATAACGTAAATTTAAAATGTATAACATAAAACAAACAAAATGCAATAATTAATTATTTAATAATTTAGAAAATCGGTTCCAGATCTACCAATATGATTAAAATAATATCCAAACTCATTAGATGCAGAAAGTGGATATGTTTGATGCTGTTAAGATCGTTTTTCTAAAATTCGTATTTTTCAGATTTGATATGTGCATGAATTTTTAGATCGCTAATAGTATTTAAGTCTCGCACCAAAATTTTATTTTCTTCTTTCAATTCTTTTAATGGCAAATTTCTGCTTTGAATTTTAATGTGTTGTTGTCGGTCCGAACTAGTTTTCTTCAACATATCTAAAAGTTGTCAATTTTTCTTTTTGAGACTGTTAATAACAGATGACATTTTTTCATCATTTTTTTTCTTCAATTTGGCATTTTTTACTCCAATTGGTCGTTCTAATGACGAACCGCCAATATCATCATCTAAATTAAAAAAAATGATGACAACCAGGAAGATGCCGACATTGGAGACTCGGGAGTGAGATTATTTGACTCTGATGAAATATAATTTAAATTTTTTGCTTTCGATTTGTTTTTCTTGATGTGCTGACATTATCTTTAAATTTTTTACCATATTTCATACATAATCAAATTTGAATCACTTTTTGTAATTGTCATCTTACATCAATAATATTTTAGTTCATTTTATCTGCAAATAATTTGAACTATAAAATTTTAGTTTTTCAGAGATATAATAATAAATAATAAAAATGTTTACAAAAAAAAACTCACAATATCTTTATCTGATGCACCACTAGAATGCATATTTTCAACTTGTCGGATGCAACAATTTAATTTTCGAATAGCTTCCTCTATATTTTGAATTTGGGATTGCACATATCTTTTATTACAATACTCCCAACATTCAGTTCTTGCGCTGTTATATGCATCTTTCACACGAGACCAAATTTGATTTGAAGACTGGTTCACACCCATAATAGGGTTTTGAGAAATGTCTATTTAAACTTGACACAGTAGCACATCTTCATCAACACTATAAGAAGAAGATCTAATAGACATATTTGCAAAGAGTGTTTGAAGTAAAGTAATGAAATACAAAATATAAGTTGGACAAATAATATAATATGTACACACATATATATAACATGTGATACAGATAAAGTATAAATAATGAATATCTAGTTTAATAATTATTATCCATATGATGAATTTCATAATAATTTTAGTTGTCGGATGAATTTCATTATAATTTTAACCGTCAGATGGATTTCATCATAATTTTAGTCGTTGAATTAAATTATTTTTTTATCTAAATCTTATTATGATTGTTGTCATACATTTAGCCGTCGGATGGATTTCATCATAATTTTAGTCATTTGATTAATTTATTCTTTATCTAAATCTTATCATGATTGCTGTCATAATCTTAGCCGTCAGATGAATTTCATCATAATCTTAGCTATCGGATGAATTTTATCATAATCTTAGCTATCAGATGGATTTTATCATAATCTTAGCCGTTGGATTAATTTATTTCTTATCTAAATCTTATCATGATTGTTGTCATAGTTTTAGCCGTCGGATGGATTTCATCATAATCTTAGCTGTCGGATGAA
This sequence comes from Triadica sebifera, assembly GCA_023653625.1. NCBI lineage: Eukaryota > Viridiplantae > Streptophyta > Magnoliopsida > Malpighiales > Euphorbiaceae > Triadica > Triadica sebifera. Next base: position 7,402,493 of record CM042913.1, read on the forward strand.
TTACATCATAATTTTAGCCGTTAGATTAATTTATTTCTTATCTAAATCTTATCATGATTGTTGTCATAATATTAACCGTCGGATGGATTTCATCATAATCTTAACCATTGGATTAATTTATTTCTTATCTAAATCTTATCATGATTGCTATCATAATTTTAGTCGTCGGATGAATTTCATCATAATCTTAGCCGTTAGATTAATTTATTCCTTATCTAAATCTTATCATGATTACTGTCATCATTTTAGCTGTTGGATGGATTTCATCATAATCTTAGTCGTTGAATTAATTTATTCCTTATCTAAATCTTATCATGATTGTTGTTATAATTTTAGCCGTCCGATGGATTTCATCAATTGTTTTCTATAAATAAAACCATTATTTATGAAATTTATTTATACTGATTATCATTTACGTATCAAATATTTGTATTTATATTCTCCAAATTACTCGAATGATAATATTTAAAGATGAACTTCAATATTGGAGGTTCATCAAATGTGCAATTCGAAAATTCATCTTCATCTTCATATGACAATGAAGATATATTAGTAATGAGTAATTTTATTGCTGAACAAGAAGCAATCTATCGTGCAATTCACAATAACAACATGATTTTGGAGTCTTACATCAGTCAACAAAGCAATTAGAATACTAATGGTGACTCTATTCTAACTCATATTGTAATCAATCGTGATCGTGAAGCTGCAGATCATAATTTATTTAATGATTATTTTTTTAATCGGCCATGATATAATGAAGATATGTTTTGTCGCTGATATCATATACAATGAAGATATAATTAACCTGGTAATTGGTCTCGTTCGCTCTCTTCATCTTGCGTGGCATCATTTTCGAAGAACTAAAATAAAATTGCTCTAAGTTTGTAGGTCTCTGCCTCTTTTCGGTGAATGATGATTAGTTTTATGATTATAGTGAAAATGAGGCCTTAAGGAATCTCCAACATTTAAATACTATTTGTTGGGAAATTATACGTTTTTTCCTATAATTAGATTTGTGAGAAAACGAAAAAAATGCGGAATAATAAAATATACATAAATTAATAACGTCATTTTGATGATGAGTTGGAAATGACCTAAGAATAAAGCAATAGAAAGGGACCAACTGTTCTTCAATTGGTCTGCATTGTGACTTTTTTCTCTCTTTTGGTTTTCGTTGTTCAATCCTCTTTCTTCATTGTTTTTTGTTAATTTGTATATCACTTTTCTGTCTCCTTTCTAAACGTTCATATTTCACTTTAACTTTTTCATCGTCTTTGCAGGTAATCACAAGTCAGTTCTTCACAAAAAAGAAATTCAATTTTTTTCTAATTTTCATTCCTCTATTCATCAATGTGTGTTTAGTTTTGTTTTTACTTAATCAGTCACATATCTAATGTTATCTCCATTTACGTGTTAATGTGTTATTTTTGTTAGGTTTTAATATTATGTTTTTGGTTTAAATTTTGAGTTAAGTATTGATTTTAGTTTAACATAGGTACTTAATTGGTTATTTTGTATTTTTAGGTTATGGAGATGAATGGGAACTGATTTGAGATGAATTTTTGGTGCTTTTTCAGTGAAATTATAGTTCGAGGTGGCCTAGAGGTCTTGGAGGAGTTGGGGAGTTGTTCAAGGACGAATTTGGAGCGAGAAAGATGGCTATTGTGCAAGCAATGAAGTGTCATATGTGCAAGAGTGGAGTTCCAGCATATAAGTTAGTCTATCGCGTGAGCGAGTTAGTGTTGCGCGCACGAGGAGTCTCGGCCAACATATCCTCTATCTCTCACACGATGTATTGGCCCCCACGCAATGAGAGCTTCCCTAGCCATATTGCACATGCAATATGACATCAACATGCCAATGCATAAGCAAGCCAACGAGTCTCTCTATCGCGCACGCAACACCTCTTCGAGCATGCGACGAGCCCTTCTAGCAAGTGATGGGCAAGTGACACTACAACGTGTGCGGGTGACACCCAGATCTAGCTTAATTCGATTTTAAATGGGAATATTATTATTATGGAAAATTTTACCTTATTTTTTTGTAAAAATTATAATTAAGAGCTATATGCTAATTATGACTCTCGGGTTAGTATAAATTCAGTTTTTATTCAGGATTGAGGATTACACATCTCTCTTCGATATTCTTCTACTTTTACATGCCTAAAGAGAATTCATTGGTGCAACTCAATTATTTTCCCAATAAACTTTAATTTTCAATTGAGCATGCTAGTTGATTTCTTGGAATTTGATTTACTTTGAGTTTTGGAGAATTAAAGATCAATCGTTTGAATGAGTTCAAGATTTATTAATTTCAGGGGAGCAATTTAGTATTAATTTATTATTTTTTCTACTGTAATATATTTGGATCTAATATTATTATGAACATGATCATATTCATAGTGGTAGCAATGTTAGGCTAAAATTATTTTTGAATATTTAGTTAGCTATCCAATTTTGTATGAACCTTATTTTAAGTTTAACAAATGAATTTTGAATCTTTCCTTTTCAATTGTGCTTATTTAATTTCAAGTTGAATGATTTATCGACTATCAATTATTGAATTTGGAATGAAAATGTTAGGGTTAAATTATTAGATACATCATTTTAATTTAACCTAAAAATTGAATTGGATCCTAATTAATTCATTGATTTGTTTAATTGGAAAATTGGGTGATCGCCATTGAAATCACAATTCTTGTACATAATTGATTAAAAAAAAGGAAAAATATGAAATTAGGAAAGAAAAACTAGATACGTATATCATTACATTAGTTAAATCAATTAATTTAAGGTTGCAATTTAATTATTTCTGACTTTTGTTCAATTTAGTTTAATCATAGAATTCATTCAAAACCTGGTTTAGAGTGTTTAAGAATTGTGCTTTTAATAATTTGGCAATTAATTAGCTTAGTTAGCGATTTAAACTGAATAAGTTTTTATAAGAACGGTATCGAGGTGATTTGCTAGTATTATAGTCAGTTCATACACTTGCAAGTTTTAATTCAAGAATATTACGTGTTAATCTTGTATTCATATTTTAATTAATAGATTTTGAATCCAATTCCAGATGTGTCTGATTCTTAGGAATTTCGTTTGTTAATGCTTTAAATTGAAGTAAATTGCTTTAGTTGATTGCATCCATATTGTCTTTTGGCTATTGATTTATCGTTTAAGAGATTGAATTATTGAGAGTGTTGCTGGTGGGAGAGCTTTTAAAGATCCCAGTTGGTATGTGAACTTAGGGGTTCTAAGTCCTATGAGAGGATCGTCTATTGGTAATGTAATAATATAGTTGTAATCAGTGATAGAGCTTGATTCTAAATTTTAGCAGAGCAAATTAAACGTATCCAAACAATAACAATTCTCAACTAAAAAAAACCACACTAAACAAGACAAACAACATCAATAAAAGTAATAAGGACTACACTTGACCATGACAAAGCCTAAAATATTTAATAAATAATAAGGATAACACTTGACCTCAAAAAATATTAAAAGTAAAATGAAAAAATAACAGTAAAAAGCAGAAGTTGAATTCTATGTTGAAATCGATAAAAATAAATAAAAGAATAAAATTATATAAATTTTTATCTAAATTAAATAAACAAGCAATTGATAATTAATCAAATTCAATTAAATAAAAATAATAAAAATAATATTTTTGACTTGAAATTAGCTCAAATAATAAAATATATTAAAGAAAGCTAAAATAACCATTCCATCTTTTGCTAATTTTTTGAATTACTTAATACACTGACAATGAAAATTTTGAAAAAAATTGGATTTTAATTGATTTTGGGTGGATTGGTCTTAAATTCTCAATATTCCTTCTCAACTACCAAAACAACGAACAAATATTAGCACATCTATGTCATTTGCTTCGTGCATTCTCTACTTGCTTTGATCTCTCTATTTTAAGGTGATACAACTTTTTATTTTTCTATTAGAAATGTAGTTGGTAAGTTTTAGATAATTTTAGAAGTTTAAAAAATTTAATTTATTAAAAGTTTTAATCATATATATTTATAATTTAATGTAAATAAACGTCAAGTAAAAAATTCAATGAATCAGTAACTATATGTCACTTAAAAGAATATGTAATATGATATTTATTTGAGTTATATTTTTTATTTTAAAAAATTATTCTATAATTTTTTTTTCAATAAACTATCTATCATTAAAAGTTAGAATATAAATTGTATTTGACTCCATTTAGAGAAACAAATTTCATTTTTTATTTTAATTATAATTAATACACATTCACTTCTATGCATCTCTTTCTTTATAATAAAATCATTTACTTTTTGTTTTGATAAATATTAATTTGTATAGTATAAAATAAAATAATGAATAAAAATATAAACAGTTTATTGACCTTATTAAAATTTTTAAAATTATTCTAAAATATTCTTTATTCTACCAAAAATACTCTTTAAAATAAAAAAAAATACTATTATATATGCTCAAACATTGGTATTTTATCTTTTTTTTTTACTATTGTTTTATTGTAAGTGGAGCAAATATTAAAAATACATAAAAAAAACTATTTCTCATAATTTATTGCCCATGCCCTCATAACCTACGTCCCATGCTTGTTCTCTTCTTTCATTTCTTAAAACCTTTTGAAGTTCATTATAGGCAAACAGAGAGCTCGGTTTGACTGCACAAATCACTGACCATTGCAAGTTGATTCTCAAGTTTCCTGAAGGCACTAACAGCACTTGGGTCTGCGTCTCTCTTCCTATCTCTTTCAATCAGATTTTAATAGGGTTTTTATACAAAAGGTGCTACTTATAATTTTAGAAGCTGCCAATATCTTATTGTTCTTTTTAGCTCTCAGTATAATGTGCAATGTAAAATTTTTGAACCGCTGGAGTACTCGTATGATGTATGTGATGCAATTCTATTGTGGGAACAGGTTGGTGCCTGATGTATTTTTCATTTCGTTAAGTGGTTGTTCTTGTGGAAATAAGCAATCTAATGCATTTAGAAATGCAGTATCGTAACATGACTACAGTGCTGACTAGGGAATACCTTGATGCTCGGCCAGATGAGTGGTTAGAGCATGCGGCAAAAAGGATAGCTCAGTTGTATGATATTAAATGCTCCTTTCTTGTAATTTTCTTGCGCTATTCCTTATTTTTGTCTTTCCCATATTCTGTCATTGGAAAAGTTTTTGGCCTCATTTCTTTTGGAGGAGGGTGGGGGTGGGGTGTTGTGGGGGCAATAAATGCCATAATCGAACTCTGTGTGAGGAACACCTTAATTTGATTCTACCCGCAACACCGGCTTTCCACCCCGGCAATTTGGTTGGTAACTCGAGAGACCTTCTGAAAACAGAGTTTGGGGAAGAGATTGATAGTCATGCATGATGCTGTCATACGAGACAATGAGGCTCCAGTTAAAAAGTTAAAATGGTAAGACTTGGGTTATATCAATCAAACATGAGGAATTATTGCTTTTACTTCTAACACCCTCTGAATGCCCATCAGTACCCTCATTGTATTACTTGGATCTTGGGGGCTGGGCTTATTAATTGAATAATTTATAGAGTCCCTTTTTTTGAATTTGTTACTTTTATTTGCAATCATTTTGCAACAGAGTCATTTCAGCTATTCCGTCTTTTAGGTGCCACATTGTGGTCTTCTTCAGTTCTTTCTTTTGGACATTCAAACGATTTTGTGCAACTGCTCATCTTGCTTTTCAATTATGATGTAGAAATATGCCAAACATGTTGGGCTAAAGAGGGATTTCCGCCTTTTTGTTCGGGGTGCTGCTTGTAACACGGTTAAGATTCTCAATGGATCTAGGATGTTCTTATATCTGTCTGGCGTTGCTACTGAAGCTGTTATCAATTTTTCCTTTCCTTTTTTTCTTCCTTATTGTTATTTAAATAACCACAATTTGACAGGTTTAGTTTGATTGTAATCACATCAGGTTTAGGCAATTGAAAAAATTGATGAGTGCATTGATTTTTAGGCTCAAAATGGGCAAACTACCACTGTCTTCTCTATTGTTGCGTTCTTATTTTCTTTCCGATACATTTATGGGATATTAAATGCCTGAAGGCTTCTATGTAGAAGTCAAGAAAATGTGAGTTCATTATGTAGTTATTCTCTAGGGATTACCTTCTTTACCTTTCAAATCCAGTTTTAAAATGGAAGTACCTAGGTTAGATTTACTAATTCAGGTGATCAATAGGAGCATGGAATTATTGATAACGCAGACTGTATTTCCCTTCCTTACAAGGATAATCTGGAGAGCTTTCTTTTCTTTTTCACTGGGAATGGGAATATAATAAAAGAAGGCTGATTGAATTCTGGTTTTAGTTTGTTTGAATTACAATGATATATATATATATATATATATATATATATATATATATATATCTTGTTTTTGGATTTCAACACCTCTTCTCCTGTACAGTTCTCTATCCTTTGTTCCCTACTTAACGAGCGTGCTTCTGTGTTTGATGTGGTTTAATGAGTTCAAAAAGCAAATATAATTGGCCTTTTCTCCTGCAGCTGATGAAGTACTTATAATCAAAAGTGTGACCCACAGAGACTTTAATGTAATGATAAAGGTAATTGCAATATCTCAACCCATCTTTATTATTTCTTTTATCTGTAGATTTTTGAGTGAAGGAAACCGTTTAATATGAAGTCAGCTCTAATGCTGGATTGCCTAAATAATGGTTGGTCATTTTTCATCTACTAAATCACATGTATGATCTGTAGAAAATTAAATGTTTATTCCTCCATCCCATCAAATGGATATAACCTTTGCCAGCTTTTCTTACAGCCTCAACTCCTTGAGTGTATCTAACATATCTTGTAACATTTATATTGCAGAGTGTTCCAAATCCTGTTTACCTTTTCCAAGGGATTGTGCTACGGAGAGGTGCCAAGGGAACTGGAATGATATCTATTGAACTAGCACTTTCAAAGTGTGACATTTTTTACATATACTGGCTACACTGAATGGTAATTTTAATTCTCAAACCTCTTATAAACTTTTTTTTACTTTATTGTTTAGTAATTAACTTGTGTATGTTCTTCTACTTGTATCTAAATATTGAGTTATCCTGTAATTGTTATCTATGATGTTTTCCATAAGTAGCTACTAGCATGAGAATTAGAATATCTGATGTTAGGCATTTTAAATGTTCTCATGTATCTTCTTTTTTCTAGCTCTGTGCATATGCAATATTTCGAATAAGCTGATGTCTTCTTATCTCCAGTGCTTTATAATTTCTCATAATAACTTTTCTCTTATTTGTGCATGGGATATTGAATGCTTCAAATTTATACCCCTTCTTTGTCCAAGTATCATTTTAATATTTCTTGTAGGACACAATACTTTTCTACTCCTAGGAAAGGGCACAATCGGCTTCAAGGACGTGCATATTATCAGCTCCTAGAGTGCCTTGGTGTATGACTATATGTGCTCTTACTGGGAAAAACATCTTGCAATTTTTGAACTTTTAGTTAACATTTGTATTAAGCTGTGTATTTTCACTTTGTTTTATTGGTTTTACTTGTCAGGTTATTAGGATCCATTCTCCCATGAGAGCTCAGAGGAAACAAGACTGGTCAGATGTTCCCAGTCGATAAATGATAAGTAGAGCTCATGCTGCCACCCTGCGCTTAAAGCGGGGTCATTGGCCGAGACAATTCTGAAGTTGTAGGGTGTGGGGCAATGTGGATCATGACAGCAGTGTGCCCATTTCAGCATCTCCAGACACGAGTGATGTCAGGAAGTACTCAAATTAAAAATAAATGGGCCGTTTGAAATTTTTAGAAAGGAAGCATGTGATCATCATGTTCAGATGGAAGGGGTGTCTCTCTACAAAATGGATGGCAATAGATTGGATGATCTGGTATGTGTGACGCATTCCTTGAATTCTATGGTATGAGCAGCAGCTTACATTGGTGCAACTTCGTAGCATTTTCCCCAAGTTTTTAGCAAGCGGGCAGACCTCGGGTGGTTATTATCAATTTGGCTTCAGACTTCCATTGAGATGGGGGTACTGGATGATGAATCTGTTCACTTGATATACTTGCTGCTATTATTTAATCACTTAAGTGATTAAATATTTTTTCACATGTTCATAGTCAGGAAATTTAGCACCAACAATAGCATTACATCCACGTGCAAAGGAGAAATGTGATGAAATACAAATCAGAGTACAGTGTTATTGAATCTCCTCAGAAAGAGTGACATTATATGATTTTCAACTTCATGTGCTTTTTGAGGAGACATGTTTTCTGGTAATTCAGTAATCAAATCCCACTTTCTTTTTGAGGAATTACTGAAGGGTTTAAAAGGTTGTTGGTCGTAGAACCTAAGTGTGAGTAATCACCTTGCTCTATCTTTATACTGGTCATAAAGGATTTGACATGTTTATTTCTTCAATGGATTTTCATAGGGCTTGGTCCTTCGTGCAAAGGTTATTATTTGAATGTATTAAATTTATCCTTGTATAAATGAAATTTTGTCATATTGTTTTGTTATTGTCCAAATGCTCAATTCACGATGTTTGGAGCATTCTTGTGTAGTTGTGTGCAGCCTATTTATCAATGTTCTACAATTGATAGAGATTGGATCGTTTGATTAATTTATCGATTTGATGAATGAATCGGTAAATAAAAATCAATCAACTGCTCAGAGAAAAAAGAAGTTGAAAGTTTTTTTAATAATTGCTGAAATTTTTATATTTTCATTTACTTCCTTCATCTTATGAAATAGATTTTTTTCTTTATTTATTTAAAAGTGTAGGCTGGTTTACTTAGAATATAATTATTTTTTCAATTTTTAATATTTTCTTATTTAATAATCAATAATGGGTTTTATCATGCTGTACGTGATTGAATCTTATCATAAAAAAAATCTCTTTTAAATATATATACATAAAGAGCAACATTTAGAGATTTTTTTTTTGAAACTAAGTGGAATTTAGAGTGTTTACCGTATTAAATAATTTTTTTAATCTATATGCAAATGAAAATAAGTCTTTTTTTAATTGAAAAAAATATGCCTATTTTCATAGATGGAGGTTTTAATTTCTTAAATATTTGAAATTTGTGTTTATATTTACTAATCGCTCTTTGTTTTTTCCTCTTCGTTTACTTAGACATTATATGATTTTTTGATGTTCTAAATTAAATTGCAGAATCAAGAAAATATATTCATAACAAAATTGTATAATTAACTTTTTCTTTCGCAATAAATGATAATTAAATCTAATTTAATCAAAAGAACTGATGTTTAAATGTTTAATTTAATTTATTTTATTATAAATATGATATGAATAAAATAATATATAAACATGCTTAAAAGTTATACAATTGTATTATGGTAGAATTCAACTAAACTTAATAAATTTATTTATTTTTGCTCAATAAAATTGTACAGCCTAATTTATTGACTGAATAAATTTATTTTAAAAAAATGAATACAGTTCAACATTAAAATTTTTATATTAAAATATGCTAAAATAATAAATAACTTGTATAATTTTATAAAATATAATTTAAATTATCCACCAATATGTTTCCCTATTCACATGTATTGATATATATCTCTCATAGTCTCACATTCCACATTACCATACTTAATTTATTGTCATTAAGTCTCTGTTTTGTAAAACAAATTAATAATCTAATTGTAAATTGATAATTGAGTTGCAAAATGATAATCTAGTTGTAAACTGATAATTTAGCTGATTGAATTAAAAATATTTGATAAAACTAACTAATGGCTGAAAAATATAAAATGATATATTTATATTAATTAAAAATTCTATATAAAATATATTTAAATACATAATACAAATAAATTATATAATATATATGTATATTAAATAATTTAAAAATGATATTAAATATTTTAGTCCAATATAATTAACATGTCTACCCTTATCATCTAACATTTAATTATTATGTATATATACATATTAAATAATTTAATAATTATATTATATATAATTACTTAGAAATTTTGGTTAAAGTGTATAACCTGTCATTTGGAAAAAAAAAAGTATAATAGAAAACAAAAAAATCAAAAACACTAATTTTTTAAAAATAATTTACTTAGTCAAATTAGATTATAATTTAAATAATAATATAAATTATTGGCAAAACTATACGTGAACAAACATCATCACAAAAAAGGGATAAAATTAAACCAAGTTAGAAAGTTTAAGTGTAAAATTAGGGGGGAAAAGACGAGTAAATTTAATCAAATTGAGCTCAATCTTTATTAGCAATATATTATTTCATTTTCTTTTGGGTTTTTGGAAAGAATATTTCTTTTCATTTTTAGTACTTGACATTTTGAATCTCATGGCTATAATTGAAATTTCAATAGGTAGACGGATTACAGAGGAAAAGCAATAAAAATAGGCTTTAAAGGCCGAAAGAGTGATTACTGGATCATAATGTCAAACAGGTATATGATGATTTCTACTTCAAACTCTGATACATTTCCTTCTTTCAAAATTTAGTCTTTCAACCATCATCTTATTCCAATCTTTTCAGTTTCATATGTGAAGTCAGCCACATTATCACAAAGAAATCTCATTGGTCTGCTCTCCGTTTATTCAGTCTTTGATTTAACTGTTGGGTATGTATTCCACTTTTTCTTTTGATTGATATGATATTTGGAAGCTGAAGAATGAAAGTGTAAATTATTATATCCTGCTTATTTCATTAGATTTGTTCTCTTCTATTAATCACAAATGAATGTCTCATTTACTGTTAACTGAGTGTGTCATTTTATCATTGGCTTGTTAACCTTTCTAAGTAAAATTATGTTTCTTGAAGGGAAAAAAGTTGTCTCATTTATATTTAATACACATTTCAAAGAAAAATTATACTCTATGATAATAGGAAAAAAGTGAATGAATTTTCTGAATGAAAATTGAGCACTTTTACCCTTTCTTGTACTTCAAAAGATGTAGAACTTGTTGTTTCTGGGTTTCTGTTTGATAATTCTTACAGGATTTCACAATGCTAAGAGAGAGTAGTAGGCCAATGCTATTGGTAGTGCAATTAGCATGCCAAAAATTACCCTGTGAACAAAATGAGCATATCCCAAAATTTAGGCAAGGCAAAAATTGGAAATCCAATAGTGAAGTTTGCTGTAGATAGAAATATTAATTACCCTGTGCTCAATATGTCTGGATGAATATTATATTCTTTAGCAAAGACAAATGGAACGATCCCTTGAGGTAGAGCTGCCTGCAGAATAAAACACTGGTTTTTAACCCTTTATGCTGATTCATAATTAAAGGAAACAAAATTTATGCACCTGCACAATTGCCACTTTAAACACTGTGCCCCTCATTGTAGTGGCAAAGGAAGCAATTGTCATTATGGCTGGTCCTGCAATGAACTTTATTGCCATAGATATTACTGCCATTTTGATGCCACATGCTATTATACTGGGGCGTGATGCCATGAATAGACCTATTGGAATGAAATGAAAATTAAAAATGAAGGGTTAAGAATTTTAGTTAAAAGAATGTCCAAGTACTAACTGATAATTAGAGCATACCTAAGCTGAACATTGCCATACCAAGCCCTCCTGTTGAGAGTATTGCTATAGATTTATCAACAACATCTGGCAGTTTTACATTCCACCTGAAACCGATTTAACCTTGTTAATTACTTCATTCATACGGAGGAATTAAGAAATTTATGAACAACATTCTCAAGTAAAGCAAAGTAATAATGTTTGTTTCTCTGATGTCTGGAGATGTACCTGAAATGTATACTTGCCCAAATAAGACCAACCACAGTAGCATGAAAATTGGGATTTCTCATTAGTTTCTTTCCCACTGATAAGAGAATTAGCATGGTTTTGACTCTCCTTGTTGTTCCGGTATGTGCTTCCTCTTCTTCCTCTTTTGATTGTGCCTCTTGAGGTGCCTCCTGGTCATCTTAAATAAAAAAGCAAACCATTTTTTTTTAGTAAAGTTTAAATCAATAACAAAATCAAGATGGGGCATTACCTTCAGTTTTATTATAATGGCATATATGTGGGAGCATGTGGCATATCTTTCTAAACAAATATGCAAATATTTATCATTTATAAACGTCAGGAGAAAATATCAGCTGGTATATGATAAGCTGTAATTGTACTCATCATATTTAAACTAGCATTTCCTGGAGATGTTTCTGTGAAGGACCACAATACATTGTCATGCAATTTGAAGGAGGGAATTCCAACTGAAAGAACAGAAAAGTAAAGAAATGGATAGATATTTACAATGTTTGGGGTCCCACTAGAGTTATCTTCTATTGTTGATTGAACAGGACTGAAATTGAAACTCTATTCATTTTTTAGAGTTCAAAACCAAAATATATATTACCTGTGGCTTCTGAAGATGGGGTTACTGGGGCTGCATAAGTCATGTTTAGCTCAAACAGAAACAGCAACAAATTATACCAAATTAAGCTTTGTAAGACAACTATCTGCGAAAGGAGTGACTCGGCTTCATTCCCATACATGGCCTTCGCAAGAGGAATTCCCAGGATCAAAGTGTTAGGCAATGTTGTTAGAGATAGTCCTGTGATGACCCAATTCAACCTTCCTCTGGAGCTGATTTTGGTGAGTGCCATCAACACTAATGCAGCTAATAATTTTTGAAGAAAGTCGGCAAGTATGAGTTTTAAATTCATTTTGTAGGGATTGTTGTTAGAGATAACTCGGAATGATAATAGTGGGATCGAAAATTTAGCAACAAACATGTTTATGCCCGCACACTGATCTGGTGTAAAGAGCCTCCACCATTTCATAGAGATGTAGGCCAACATCATAGAAAAATATAATGGAATTGTAGCAGCCACCACATGATAAATATCTGCTAAGGAAATCATGGAAACAAGAGATCCAAGATTGGAGATATGTGCAGCTAATCTATTTTTTGTTTACAAATCTGTTATATGCTCTCTTTCTTGCTTTGGCATATTATCAAAAGTTGATGTTGCATTACCCGTTTTAACAGAAACGTCTATTAAAATATTTCTCAATTCCCAGAATGACCTTATTTTGTCTGATTTAAGTGTCTGGAATTTAACATCATTATTTCTTTTTGGCATATATAACTCTAGTTTTTTGGTTGTTGACAATGTTCTTTATACTTGTGCAATACATATTGATATACTATTGATGTGTATTTATTTTTGCCTGTTAGATGGTTATGTATCATTGTAGAATTGCTCACCATACAATTACAGAGGTCTTTCTCGTCATTCAAAGGTCAGGGTATTTTTGTCATCTAAGTTAAAAGATAGATTCCAGCATCCTTCGTGTCATGTCTTTTGGTTCTTTAAGCAAAGGAGAGCTATATAGGCTGACACTACTCTAAATCTTGCCCCCTAGGCTTTAACATTGATTAACTCAGTCTCAGAGTAAAACCAGCCATTCTGTTATCGAAGTTCAATTAGGAATTCTCTGTACCTTTTTATATTTTTATCATGTTTTCTATATTTGTACTAAAATTTCCATCTTGGCCATCTAAAATAAAAAGTATATGATAATCCTATCTTATGATTTTCTTTCATTTTTGTTTTGGCTGTGTATAAGGGAGGAATAAAGAAGTGAATTGCTAAAGAAGTAATTGAAGTACTGCATTTATGACAGTGGTAAGGAACAATTTTTGCTAAATAAGGTCAAAAGCATGAGAATAAGTGTAGTGGAGAATTCGCTTTTAAAAATTTGAAATTTTGCCCAAAAGACCTATTGTCTCTTTCATCAAGTTGCCTATGTTACCAGAAAATGCAATATCTTTGTCTAGTGACTTGTGTAGAATTCCTTGCATTCTATATTAGCTTTAACAGATTTAATGGTACTCTGATGCACAAATACATAAATAATTGCGATAACAATAGAAAAGGAAGAATAAACTATGGTACTAAAACCATTGGCACTTTTTTGCTTACATGCAAGTTGTGAGTTCTGAAATTATGATGAGATACAGATCTTCTGTATAAGATATCATCAAATGGCTAATCAATGAAATATGATGAGATGTATGCAGTTGTAGGGCATCACAAGTGTGGCTGAGATCTCATCTAGATCAGATCTTTTAAGATTGCTTGATAGTGACTATATGATCACAGCATCAAAGGTAAAAGATGCTTGCATATATAAAGTGCAACTAGTTTTAACTTTACGGTGAGTTTTTGGTCTGTATAGTAGTAAAATTAAGGGTAGGTAATCTTCAACAGAAGTTCAACTCAAGATAGAATTTTTTTTTTTTTCCAAAATTTTTCTGTTCCCCCTTATAATTCTTTTTATGTTCCAGATATTGAAATTATGATAAAGACAAGAGCACTCTCACAAGGGACCAAAGAAGAAACATGTTGGAAACATTGAGAATAACAAGTAGCTGCAAGTGGTGATTTTTGCACACAAAAAGGTATGCAAGCGTTGATAGTTGTATGAGACTTATATCGCAACCTACCACGTGTAATGGTAACTTGGAATTCTAGCTAGCCACTTCATAGAAAGGCATGAAATTCCTACCTTTTGCTATCAACATATAATTCTATAAATGTTGAATGTTCCACTGAATATGTAGAATGCAGCTCCTTATCTGGTTTTTCTTTGTTTACAAAAAGGTTAGACCGTCACGGTCTTAGCAATCAGATCAGTACCGTTAAATTAAAACTTATTGGTTCATATTATTATTATTAAAGAAGCAGAAATGCGGCTCGCATGTGTGAGAGCATCTCCATAAAATTCCAGCTCTGTTTTATTAATTGAAGGAAAGAATGTATATGTTATTGAGACTAAGTATGCATTTTTTTTTATCAGTTATGGTTCCATTCTCACAAAATTTGACTGATCCAACTTCTTGAATTAAAAATCTTTTTGAATGTATACATCAATTATGATGCTCTTTTTTCCTTTAAAGAACTTGGGTTTGCCTTTTTATAAATCTGAAGTAAAGTTCACAACACATTCCTTTCCCTCCTAGAGAAATGATAAGTTCCTTTCCTTAATATATATATTAAATAATAATTAGTGCCAAATGATTAATTAATGAATATGGTGGGAATTGGGATTCCTGGCTTTTTGTATTTTAAAAATATAATTTATCAAAACTTTTTAATGCTTCTAATTTTCCCCAAATATATAATTCTAGTCACTTTGCTGTACTAAACTCCCTTTTATGCAAGCAAAATCCGGTTAGAGGCTTAAATTAAAGGTTAAAAAACTCCCTCTAACTTTTGTATTATAACTTTCATGGTGCAGCAAATATAGGCAAAATTCATCATTTGACTCCTATATTTTTCAATGTGGTGCTTGTACTTTTATTTTGATTATTTAAATTCTTGTACAATTATTTTATTAATAATTAAGTATTTTTTTTGATATTTTTTTAAAAAAAAATTGTAATAACACCATCAGTTTGCTAATATAAATTATTTTTTTGTCCAAGTTGAATTGCTTATAATATGAATTAAAATGTGTAATTTATATTTTGTTGTTAGTTGGATTACAGAGTTCAATAATACATTATAATTAATGTTATATAACATTTAACCCAAGCTAGACAAATTTTATATTAGCTAACTATGATATTAGTCTTATTTTCAAAAAAAAATCTTTAAAATAGATTAAATTGTTAATAAAATAATAGTATAAAAACTCAAATCATCGAAATAAAATTATAGGAGCTATATCAGAAAAATCAATAAATAAATATATCAGATTTTACCCCAAAGATATGATAAGCATACGCGGCTCATCAAAATAAAGAGGAAAAACGAATGACATTTTGAAAATTAGAGAGAAATTATATCCTTATCATCTTGGTAACGAATATTCAATTTGCTTCGATTTGGTTATTCAACTTCAGTTAAAGGTCCGAATTGCTTTGGGGAAATTAATTTGTAAAAATATTTTCATGGAAAATCTTTTTTTTAAAAAAGATAATTTTTTATTTTATTCGGTCGTAACATTGAAAATAATTGTAAATATTTCCTTATCATTATTCTAAATGGGCATCAAATGTTTTGGGCATCAGTGATGGACAAAGACATTATGAGGCCAAGAACAGGTGGATTATCTATTAGTTAGAAAAAATATTAACTTATGAAATATTAGTTTGTACAAATTATAAATTTGTACAACTAATAAGTTAAAAAAAAATGAAAACTTTGAGAAAAAATAATTTATTGAATATTAATTTATGTTTTTGTATAATAAGTTAAATTGTTATAAAAAAAATTTGATTTTGAGAAATTATAAGATGGAATTTAAAAATAATTATTTTTATTTGATAAATTAATAAATTATAAAAATTATAACTAGGCTAAAAATCTAATCAATTTAATTTTTTTATTTTAAAAATATTTTAATTATAAAAATTTGAATTTATTATTATATTTAAAAAATTATAATATTAATAATTAAACTTGAACTTACTTTTTTTTTACCATTAATTAATTTTTCTACATATCTTATTGGAGTTTAAATGAATCAAAACTCACATAATTGTCTTACTTTTTAAATTTTAATTGTTAACCCTTTTATCTTTTTTTAATCGAAACCATCTGTGCCATATGTATTAGTTATTCATTCGGTGGTGAAGTCATACTAGTTTTCAAATTGATATTTCTCTATTTTTTAGTCTTAATACCGCTTTGGTCTAATTATCAATACATGTTTGACTTTCTATTGATTCAGGAGTTAAGTTAAATCGCATTTCATCTAAAATATTATTTCCTGCAATAAAAATTTATTCAACCGTAACAGTTGAGATTGAATTTGAAAAATTTTATTTTGCAATTTAGGAGAGTACAAGATAAGTATTTTAATATCGACTCCATAATCCACAAATTGAAAATTTTTTACATGTCCTGCTATCACCAAACTCAAATGTATTTATTAGATAAGTGTCAAATTCAGGTGAACCAAATGATGTTTTTGATTTTTTATATTTTTGCATTATTAAACGATCACTCTCTCTAATTTTTATCGATTCACTCGAACCTTAACTAGTAGTGTCATTACTACTAAATTTTATAAATAAATAACAAGTTAATTTTTTTATATAATTAATAATGAAATCAAAATTAACATCATTACTTAAATCTAACAATTAATAGTATAGATTTAAATATTCATATAAACCACCTATTTTACATCCATCAAAAACACAACATATAAGATTAATCGAATTAATAAATTTAAAATAATTTAACCATTTATTTTTTTTATCATACATATAGAATCAAGCAAAAATGAATAATTAATATAATCTTGAAATACATCAATAATATTAATACCTTCACATAATAATAAATTACATGTTGGATAATAAATACTACTTAAAATATATGTTACATCATTAAAAACTTTTAAAATATCTAAAAGTTATTGACAACATCCTAATGTTATAAATATAAATTAATTTATGGTATATTATTAGAAATAAATGTGCATAATAATTTTCTATATTCATATGATTAATTGAGTAATTCATATGTTAAATTCCAATAAATAGGAACATCTATTGGAAATCTTTTAGGTTTTTTGTCAATTTCATGATAAAATAGAACTCATAATTTCATTGTTTGTGGATGTGACAATTAATTAAAGCAATTATATCACCCAAAGATTTCAAACAATCTTGAACATATAAATTTAACACACGATATATACATCTAACATGAAAATTTTACCTCTAATGTTAAGTTGACATAATACTTGAAGATATTGAATTGATGCGGTATTTGTCACTGCATTATCAAAAAGAATTGAAAAAATTTTATAAACTAATCTATATTCTTCTAAAATATTTTTTACCATTTTAAAAATATTATCAACAGTATACTGATCATCAAAAATTCTAAATGCAAGTAATTTTTATTTATCATCAATCAAATGACATATAAAACTCATATAAAAATGAATTTGCTAATTATCACTTAAAATATCACTACAAATACAAACACGTCTATTCAAAGAATAAAATATTTCGACCAATTCTTTTTTATTTTATTTATATAAATTAAATAAAACACATTTAAAGATATTTTTAGGTACACGTTTAGCAGATGAGTTTAATGCATTTTGACAATAATTAACAAAATCTATTTTTTTTACTAAAACTAAAAGATAAATGTTCCGTATTTATCATTTTTGCCAACTCTTTTTAATTTTTTAATCATTATATTAAAATAATTGAGAAGTGGAAGAAAATGTTGCAAACCCAGAAATTTAACTTAGTCTTTTCTTTATTCCAATTTGAGCAGCATGTTTGTTTTGTAAGTGCATTCGAAATATATCATAACCATCTTCAGCTTTAATTTTGTATATTTGTGTACAATAATTGCATACAATATCAAATGAACCATCATTTTTTTTAATTTCATTGAAATAAATTTGAAAAATATCGGATGTTCGAATTTTTGCTTCAGATGATATTGTCGCCGCCACCATATCTGGACCATCTTGTTGTTCATCACTCATATTTCATTGGTTTTCTTCATTTAAATTTTCAAACTCTTCATACTCATCCAAATTTTCAATAAAATTTTTCAAACCATTAATATTTTCATCAAAAAAAATTATTACTTCCACTATGGCTTGCCATTATTTATGATAAATTTTTGTGAAAACAAATTGGAGAATATTAAAAACAATATAGAGAAAGATGATGAAAAAATAATTGTAGGATTAAAGAAAAATTGAGAATTAGAGAAAATTAAAGAACTGAAGAAAAAATTGAGATTATGTAGAAGTATAATTAGAAATAAATTGGATATAAATAATAATTAAGAGTGTAATTAGATAAAAATTAGAAATATATGTAGAGAGAATTGAAATTGAATTGTAGAAAAATGAAGAATTAATTGAGAATAAGATTGTGTAAGAAATGAAAAATATTGAAATGAATTTGGTATTTACAGAGAAAAAAATTGAAAATTGAAAATTTCAATAATACCCCTAAAATATAACTGTTATTTTTTTTGTTATAAGAAATATTTTTATCTTTTCATTCTATTTATATTTTAATATATTTAAAAAAAATTAGTGTGTGTAGGGGCCAACCCCTAACGGTCTTATGACCATTGAATTTTTTGTTTTAATATAATAGGTTGAAACTGTAAATCACTTGTTCTGAACCGGAATCGGTCTACTCTGATGCAGCTTGGATTGGAACAAGCCGGTTCCATTGGGCCAACTAGCACGTGGCTATACCTAAAAACTAGTAAATAAACATTCCATTGCTATAAGAAAAATGGTTGCCCATTTTTATTGGATCTGTTACGGGTAAGAGAAATGTCAATGATACTCTCCAATATTTACTTTCTGAATGGTTGGTGATGAAATAAAATATTTTTTTCTCTCTTTATTTTTAATTTTTTTTATACTCATTAACTAATAAAGAAGCTAGTATTAGAGAATTTCCAAAAATGAAGAATATTCTTAGCATTTCTCTTACAGGTAAATAGGACAGTACTATTATAAACATAGAAAATCAACAGGACCCTAGCTAAAAATGCTCATAGATTGCTAAGGCCATGAAAGTTCCAAATAATGCCAATCATTATTTTTGGCGGGGCCCTAAAAAAGACTTGACCGACATCTCAAAGTTGTTGGGTAAAACACTAGCTTGCTGTTATTAAATAGCTCTATCCCATGCAATAATATCTTCTTTATCGTCTGAAGTTAGTTTCGCATTCTCCTAAGAATGAGGTTGCATGACCCGTTTATTTTTCCTTTCATCACAAATTTCAATTGCCAAATCCTCCTCTGACACATCATCCCTCTTCTCCACACCGACATTAGAATCATATGTTAAAGGATTATGTTCCATGCAATGTTATCTTTCCCTTATCAATTATAAGATATCCTTTGATTCCATAATTTCTACAAACATTAGGAAATTACCTAACCGAATAAGTTTTCATATTATCAGAACTGATTTTGCTTTCTGAAATTCAAATTTAAATCAAACTCTCCTTTTTTCTGAGCCATCTCTCACTGTTGAGACCCACTACCTTTTTTGATGGTTCCTTTATCCAAGGTCCTCATTTCTTCTTCTAATACCTAATGTTTTTCAACAAATAATAATGCACAAAATTTATCAGTACACCCTACCTTACCGTAGAGATAATAAAGATATGTGTTTAGCTCATATTTAAATTGAGCCAAACACCAACCACCATTGGCTAGTTGATTTTTCCTACATTGTTTCAATGAAAATCTTGCATTTATCTTAACTTTGATACATATATAACTTCTCTAAAGACTTGCACTATTGTCAGCATCATAATCCAAAAATTCATCAATAAAATTTTCAAGTTGTTTACCCATAGCCATGGACATATATTCCACCGGTAGCTCATAAATTTGGACCTATACTGGAATATGGACAAAAGGAACACTGGACGAAACCTTCTCTTTCTGTAAGTGATGTAATACTAGGACATGTTTGTCGAATGTCCACAAACCTCCATCAATAACCCTTTTTTCAAATCCAAACTGTAACACCCTTTATTTTTTTGTTTATCCATTCGTATACTAGAAGGATAAAAAGTGCTATAAAAAATATTTTTTAAAATATTCCTTTAAAACATATCATATATAAAAAAATTTGAAATATATAGAATAATTACTATGCATACACTCTCTAGTCACAACTTATTCTTATATATATATATATATATATATATATATATATATATATATATTATAATGAAATTTAAATATCTTTATACATATAAAAATAAGAAAATATAATAAGAAAATCAATCAACTCGGGGTGGCTACAACTGCTATTGCTACTGCTTGACTCCATTTGGTTAGACCAACTGATCTGCGACGCCTTTATCTATACACTCGTCTCTTTTTCCTACTCTTCTAATACCTACACGAGATAAAGTAAACTCTCGCGCTGAGTCATAAATTTAATGGTACTAAAGCTTATAATAACAGTCATAGTGAAAATAAAATATTTTTTTAATCTCATAAATTTTTCTTTGTAAATACTTTATTTTAAAAATAGTCATAAATACATAGGACTCAGGTATATAAATTATGCGGTCCACACATATGAACATGACCGATAATATTATGACCCACAGAAATTCATATGATCAAAAATAATTTTACAGAATCAACATATATGCATAGGATCCGCAGATAATTACCTTATTGACATGCCAATAATACTCTAATTCAAGGTTTAGGCTAATATGTAGGTTAAATCCATAAATTTCATAATTAAAATTTTCAAGACATTTTTAACATTTTTTAAAAAATATTCATTATACTCCAAATACTTTTATTATTCATAAATTATCCTTTTTATAATATAAAATATAATTTATACTACATGACATAAATAAATAAATATTCTTTATGCGCTACTACATAACCCAATTTTTTAAAATTATTTTATTCTTTGTGCACTGCTTTATAGTACAATTTTTTTTAAAATTTGTTTTATACGTGATTGTTGAAAATCCTGTGTGCTAGTTGGACTGACATACAAACATCTTGTGCACCAGTTCAATTGGCACACTGACTCTGTGCACTAATTGAACTGATGTACTGTAATGCCCGATTAATTAGACACTGATCGCGTGTGACCGAATCAGGCACGTTGGATCGATCAGAGTCTAAATTCGGATGTACAAAAAAATAATATTTAAGGAAGATTTATTAAGGACATTATTAATTGAGAATTTAAAAGTTTAGTGCTAGAATTAGTTGAAATAAAAAAAACTCTTTAGATTAAATGATGATTTATGGAATGGTTTGAGATTATTCTGTAAAAAGAGGAGATTATGAGCTAAATGATGTATTATTTAAAGATTAAAATTTATTATGATTAATTAATTAAATTGACCAATATAAGAAAAAGTTAAGGAGATGTGGAGCCCAAAAATATTAAGCTAAATAAGAAACAAATCTAGAATCCAGAATTTTCTATATTAATGAGCATTATCCTAATCCTTATCTTCCACATTAATGAGTATTAATGAGTAGTATGCTTAATCATCCATTCTAAAAATTTTCTTCATTTATGAGGCATTAATGAACCATATCTTCTAATTCTTGTCATTAGCTTAGAAACTTCTTCAAATAACGAGGCATTAAACTCAACTAAAATATCTCCTCTTCCTCACCTTCCATGGCCGAACACCTCATCCCTCATTCTTCACCATTCTCGTTCCAATTTTAGCTAGTAAAAGAGAGGAAAGAAATGATCCAAGTGAGAGAAAACTCAAGAAAGTGAAGGAAAATCACTTTGAAAGGTAGAAAAAAGGAAGAAAGAAAGAAAGAAAGAGAGAAACTTTGTCAAGGTGAGTTTCTTCTTTAATTCTCTTTTTTTTCTTTATTAATTGAGATTAAAATAATGTTAATTAAGGTTAGAAATAGAGGAGAAGGGGTTCCCTAGGTGATGGTGGGTTGAAACAAAAAGAAATTGGTTTGATGATATGAGATATGTTTGATGGTTTTAGGGCAAACCAATGACAAGAGTAGAAGCAATATTGAGAAAGGGAAAGGAAAGGAAAAAACCTAAAAAGGGGAAAATCAATATTTAATCTGTCATAATTTTGTCTACAGAGAACAAAATTAATTAATTCAAAATGAAAATTAAAGATAAAATTTGTAGCTAAAATTTATCAGAAGACCACTTGATTAAATTCGGTCAATAAAATGGACAAAATTGAGTTCCAAAATAAAGCCCGAAATTTATCCAGAACAGGGCTGTTGAAAAAATTAGAATTTTATATGAAAATTGAGTTGGACCTTATGATATGAGATGAATGATATTTATATGAGTGATTATTAAGTTATATAAGCCATTAAACCTATAAAAAATTATTGAGAAAATAAAACTATGAAATAATTGTTTGGTATATATTTTGACTATAATAGAATTTTAAGAGATTATTTGAATAAATTGAGATGAAATAATTAAGCCATAAAACACATAGCTGGGAACTAGAGTAAATGATAGATTAATATGCCAATAAGGGGTAGGGAAGACATAATTTTTTTTATATGTAGGCGTAAAATGCCGAGTTGATTTATGTAGGCAGCACATTGTGCCGAGTTGATTTATATAGGCACTGTATGTGTCGAGTTGATTTATGTAGGTACCATATTGTGCCGAGTTAATGTATGTATGCGTAATATGCCGAGTTAAAATTTACTGGCAGATAATGCCCGTATTCTATCTGGTAGTTGTAGTTATTGGTATTAGGGAATAAATTTGAATTAATAAGACAAAATAAGATATGATAAAATTTACTCATTGTGAATAATCATTGTATAATAAAATGAGTAAAATATGATGATATCAATAATAATAACACTAACTATGGTTAAAAATAATATTACGCAATAATATTAGCAATTAACATAATTATCTTATGTAAAAGAAATTTGTGTACTAGCAATTAACTTACAAATTAATTTATTCCTGATAAATTTGTGATATTTCTTTTATTTGATTTTAAATGTATGAATATGCATGATTTTATAAATTGCATATTAAGTTTTTGTCAAATAAAGTATCACTAAGCTAATAGCTTAGTGTGTGTGGTTTTTCCACTCGTAGGTACTAAAGTATTTAGTAAATAAATGATGAATCTATCAGAAAGAGAAGAGTGTCAAATAGTGGATAACAATAATTAAAGATCTTTTTGTTCTAATGTATTAACTTTTGTAAAACATATTAGCAAGTTTTATTTTCATATTATGTGATACTCATATTTTGAGTCTGTAAATAAAATATTAATTAGTAGAGCTTTGTATGTAATCTTTTAGAAAATAAAATGATTTATTATGGATAAATTATATAAATTGGTATAAAGTGTGTATATATATATATATATATATATATATATATATATATGTATATATATATAAATGAGAGACTATATTTTGAATTTATATTAAAATGAGAATATATAAAATGATTGTAGAAGCAAGTTAGACATGAAATCAAGAGTATGGTAGTACTCCCTTGCTTTGCTACTATTAGTAGGGTAAATGGGTGTTACATGTATTTATTTTTGATTGATTCATTTAAATAATAAACTATCCAAAAACTAAAATTTTGTAAAAAAATACCTTAAATTGATAATTTTGTTTCCATTTACACCAAACTAATAAATACCCCCTTTGGATTTGTAGTTGTTCTTCTTGCAGCACAACCTGCTTTCCAAACACTTAATAATGCCTACGAAAGAAGATAAATTTTAGCACTAATATAGACATTATATTAGGATCCGCATTGAAAAATCTCTCTATCTCTAACTTACATTTTTATATTCCAACATGAACCTATTATTAAAACTCATATTTTTAATGGTTGGTTGTAAATGAAAAGATAGATAAGAAGAAAGGGTGACGAAAAAATATCCAGTTCATCAATTCAACTAGTGCACTAGTTCTGTGCACTAATTGAACTGACAAATTGACTTTTGACTAGTCTATTTGAACAATAAACTATCTAAAAACTAAAATTTTGTAAAAAAATACTTTAAATTGATAATTTTTTCCATTTACACTAAACTGATAAATACCCCATTTGGAATTGTAGTTGTTCCTTCTACAATACAATATGCTTTCCAAGTACTCAATAATGCCTGTGAGATAAGATAAATTTTAGCACTAATATAGACATTATGTTAGGATCCGCATTGAAAAATCTCTATCTCTAATCTACATTTTTATATTATAACATGAACATGTTATCAAAACTCATATTTTTAATGGTTGGTTGTAAATGAAAAGAGAGATAAGAAGAAAGGGTGACACACAGACACCCTAGCTATGCACCAATTGAATTGACATATTAACTTTTGACTAGTATATTTCAATAATAAACTATCCAAAAACTAAAATTTTATAAAAAAAAATACCTTAAATTGAAAATTTTTTTTCCATTTACATCAAACTAAGAAATACCCCTTTTGGATTTGTAGTTGTTCCTCTTACAATACAACCTGCTTTCCAATCACTCAATAATACATGCGAGAGAAGATAAATTTTACCATTAATATAGACATTATGTTAGGATCTATATTGAAAAATCTCTCTATCTCTAACCTACATTTTTATATTATAACACGAACATGTTATCAAAACTCATATTTGTAATGGTTGGTTGTAAATGAAAAGAGAGATAAGAAGAAAGGGTGACACATAGACACCTTGTGAATCAGTTTAACTTGCGCATTAGCTCTGTGCACCAATTGAACTAACGTACTGACTTTTGATTGGTTCATTTGAACAATAAACTACCAAAAAACTAAAATTTTGTAAAAAAGTACTTTAAATTGATAATTTTTTTTTCCATTTATACGAAATTGATAAATACCCCCTTTGAAATTTTAGTTGTTCCTCCTGCAACACAACATGCTTTCCAAGCACTTAATAACGCTTGTGAGAGAAGATAAATTTTAGCATTAATATAGATATTCTGTTAGAATATGCATTGAAAAATCTCTCTATCTCTAACCTACATTTTTATATTCTAACATAAACATGTTATCAAAACTCATATTTTTAATGGTTGGTTGTAAATGAAAAGAGAGACAAGAAGAAAGGGTGACGCACAGACACCCTGTGCACTAGTTCAACTGGCGCACTGACTCTGTGTACTAATTGAACTGACATATTGATTTTTGACTGGTCTATTTGAACAATAAACTATCCAAAAACTAAAATTTTGTAAAAAAGTACCTTAAATTGATAATTTTTTTTCCATTTACATTAAACTGATAAATACTTCGTTTGGATTTGTAGTTGTTCCTCCTGTAGCACAACCTACTTTCCAAGCACTCAATAACGCCTGCGAGATAAGATAAATTTTAGCACTAATATAGACATTCTGTCAGGATCTACATTGAAAAATCTCTCTGTCTCTAGCCTACATTTTTATATTCTAACATGTCATGTTATCAAAACTCATATTTTTAATAGTTGGTTGTAAATGAAAAGAGAGATAAGAAGAAATGATGATGCACATACACCTTGTGCACCAGTTTAACTAGCACACTAGCTCTGTGCTTTAATTGAACTGGCGTACTGACTTTTGATTGGTCTATTTGAACAATAAACTACCCAAAAACTAAAATTTTATAAAAAATACCTTAAATTGATATTTTTTTTCCATTTATAGGAAATTGATAAATATTCCCTTTGGAATTGTAGTTGTTCCTCTTGTAGCACAACCTACTTTCCAAGCACTCAATAATGTCTGCAAGAGAAGATAAATTTTATTACTAATATAGACATTCTGTTAGGATCCACATTGAAAAATCTCTCTATCTCTAACCTACATTTTTATATTATAACATGAACATGTCATCAAAATTCATATTTTTAATGGTTGGTTGTAAATGAAAAGAGAGATAAGAAGAAAGGGTGATGCATAGACACCATGTGTACCAGTTCAACTGGCACACTGGCTCTGTGCACCAATTGAACTGACCTATTGACTTTTGACTAGTTTATTTGAATAATAAACTATCCAAAAACTAAAATTTTGTAAATAAGTACCTTAAATTGATATTTTTTTTTCCATTTATACCAAACTAATAAATACCCCATTTGGAATTGTAGTTGTTCCTCCTACATCATAATCTGCTTTCCAAACACTTAATAATGCCTACAAGAGAAGATAAATTTTAGCACTAATATAGACATTATATTAGGATATGCATTGAAAAATCTCTCTATCTCTAACTTACAGTTTTATATTTTAACATGAACATGTTATTAAAACTCATATTTTTAATGGTTGGTTGTAAATGAAAAGACAGATAAGAAGAAAGGGTGACGGACAGATATCTAATGCACCAATTCAACTGCCACACTAGTTCTGTGTACCAATTGAACTGACAAATTGACTTTTGATTAGTCTATTTGAACAATAAACTATCTAAAAACTAAAATTTTGTAAACAAATACTTTAAATTGATAATTTTTTCCATTTACACCAAACTGATAAATACCCCATTTGGAATTGTAGTTGTTCCTCCTACAGTACAATCTGTTTTCCAAGTACTCAATAATGACTGTGAGATAAGATAAATTTTAGCACTAATATAGACATTATGTTAGGATTCGCATTGAAAAATCTCTCTATCTCTAGCCTACATTTTTATATTCTAACATGAACATATTATGAATACTCATATTTTCAATGGTTGGTTGTAAATAAAACAAGAGATAAAAAGAAAGAGTAAAAGAGAGGAGAAAGAGAGGAAAAAAAGGAATTTTGAAATGTGAGTCTCAACAGTATGTTAATGAACGTCAAAATTTTCACCCAAAAATAAAAGGAAAGATAATTGAAGGATTGAATTAAAAAAATTATTATTAGAATGGCTAACTTTTTTTAAAAAAATGATTTCAAAGCACCCAAACATTGAGATTCCTTTTCAAATAATTTTTCCAAAACGAAAAGCATATTACTTGTCTTCCCATCAGCTTTAGCACCAAAATTTGTAATATCAAAGTTATTGGATTGTGAATGAACCGTGGAAACGTATGATAACATTGAATATAGTTGAGATAGTTTCCTCTAAGCCCATCTTTTTCATCATTTTCTCCATATAATTTGATTTTGGGAAAATGCATGAGCTTCTTAGTTTTTGATACTTTACAGGGAAATTAATTAAACAATATTCTGCAACCATTTTTAATTTGTTATCCGAAAGTTATTGGATTGTGAATAAATTCTAAGGAAACGAATATATAATAACAATATGGATACTGTTGCGATAGTTTTCTCTAAGCTCAACTCTTTCATCATATTTCTTCCTAAATGATTTTATTTTCGTCGATGAACTTCTTAGTTTTTGATTCTTCATGCATGGGAAACTAATTAAATAATTTTATCATAGGCCTTTTATAATTTGCCAAATTAAAACATGCGTACCCCTAAATAAAATAAACTATGAAGTTTTTCCACTGCATTTTTTCTCTTTTGTTTTTTGTTATCAACTACTACCAAAGAAGAGAGGTCGATAATTAAAATATTGTAAATTAAATAGCAAATTACAGCATATGGGATGACTTGAAATTTTTTTATAAAAGAAGTGTGAGGCTGCACCAAACCAAAGTTTTATTCTCTATTTATGGAATATTTATATATATATATATATATATATATATATATATATATATATATATACACACACACACATTAAAATTGGTCTGATGGCACTGTTAATTACTATAGTAAGAACAGTACCGTGCTAAAACTGCCCAACAACAAATTGCTAGAAATCTCCACTGTAGAAAACGACGCCGTTCTGCTAAAGGCCAGCTACGAACTGTCAAAAGTCCCCATTTAGGAAAACGACACCGCCCGCTGAAAGCCCGCTCCAACATTGCTATGAGTCCCAATCCATGAAAAACGACGCCGCTATGTATTGCCTAATCATTTTCTCTGATGGACTTTCTTCATGCACGACTCCATAATAATACTTTTGGCTAAATATCTTGGGAATTCAATTTTTCTTTTCTTTTCTTACTCTTTAGGTTAAATTATCTTCCGCTCTCTGAATTCATCAATTTTTTTTTTGCTTCTATAATTAATTCTTATACCTATCTTTTGGCCAATTAATCTTCTAAGAAATTGATTTTTTATTTTATTTTATTTCGTCTTTATAAAATGACATGAAATTTTTATTTTATTTGTATTTCAAAATTATCATTATCTTACATAGCCATAATAAAGCAAAAGTTAAACTTTTAAAAGGTTTATTGTACTGAAAAATAAGTATTAAAAAAATATAGAAAAAACCAAATACACGAGACAGGAAATGTATCTCGAGTTTTAATTTTATTTGCAAGCAGACGTAGTAGTTTTTCATTTGATGCCGATCTACTTGGAATAATACGATTTGAGATTTCTATGAAATCCGAATGAGTCAATTTAAATAAAAAAATAATTTAAATTTAGTCTTTAAAAATTGTGTTATTCAAGGATCTATCAGATTTGAAACTAACCCAAAAGCAGTTAATATACGTTTCCTGATATGGCCATACCTGTGCCTTTTGATGAGAAAAAAATTAGTTAATATACGTTTGATGAGGATAAGAGGATATTTATTTCCTTATATTTGTCTTAATTTAATTATTATTTCATCAAATTTACCTGCTTTTAATAATTTGTTGCATTTTTTTAAAAAAAATAATTGAATGAAAATGGAAATCAATGATTTATTTAAAAAGTAGTATAGAACTTCCCCATTTTTTTATTTTTCTTACCTCTTGCTCTATTATGAGTATAAATGTCAATTTCTTTTTAAAATATCTTTACTAGATTAAATTGATAATAACTTTAATCGCATTCAATTATGACTTTTATGCTCCCTATTGATTTGTCTAATTGTTGGCATTTTGGATTAATCATAGTAAATAGATTGTCTAAGCGCAACGCCCACCTAGTAGTGCATACATACAACAAGACATGAAATTGAAACTAAAAATTTGGTTTGAGGAGAGCTATTTTTTACTATTTATTTTAAAAAAACTATTGAACAAAATTCTTAAAGTCTGATATTAACGGACAAAATTAGTAGAAGTATAAAACAAACTTACAAGCAGAATCAAAAAATTATATGGTTCAAATAGAGCTAACAATTTGTATTTTATATATTTAATTGTGCTGTATCGTTATTTTAGAAAAAGGAATAAATATAGTGATAATTTGATTCTTCGTTGCCGTAGTAAATAGATGAGAAAATAGAATTTGTTTCTTCGTAAAAAAAAAAAAAAAGGAGAATATGCATCTGATTTCTATTTTTTAATTATTGTGTAATTGTTATATACATGTATATAGTTATAAATAAATAAAATTAATATTTTATAAGTATATATGATTTTTATAAAGTATTAATAATTTAGTAAAATTAAATTTATTATCATAATAACATTTAATTGTTTATAGGATTGTGGTGGAAAGCCCAGTCCAAATTTGCCAGGTCCAAGTTCTAGTTTCTTGTGCTTGAACTCCCTTCCTTCTTTTATTTTCTGCGTTTTCCATCCCATTTGCGCCACCGCTAAACCCTGGTCGCCCCGTATCTCCGGCGTCGCCTGTTCTCAGCCAAGATTTGGGAAGGTTTAGAGCTGTTACCTCTGCTTATTATAGAGGTCCAGTTGGTGCTTTAATTGTTTACGATATCAGTAGAAGTAGTTTCGAGGGTAAAATATGGCTTGATGAACTCATCAGTAAGTTTCTCTCTTTTTCACTTTTCTGTTTGTTTGCTTAGAAAGTGGAGAGAAATATTTGTTGGGGGTTTGATTTTCTCATTAGTGGGTAATTAGTTGGTAATTGGGGCGCTTACTACAATTTCTATTTCCTGCCTGAAGATTGTTAGGGCTAAGAGAAAAAAGTGATGGATTAATAACACAGTCAATAATCTGTCTAATTGTTGAAAATTTTATTTTCTGGAATAATGTTCAAATTGAAAATAGGGAATAGCTGAAAACGAAGTTAAGCTTTAATCTTCGATCTATTGGGATGTAGTTTAAACTTTAAACGATTGAGAACATGTTATATTATGCTTGTTATTGTTTTTTTGTTATTTGAGTTCATCGCTTTATTGCTCATTGTTTAATTGATTGGAAATAACACATTGAACTGTTAAAATCTATTTTTGGTTTATAGTTAGGGATCTTGAAAATTCGGACTTCATGAATTAGTTAAGAAAAAAAAACCTTTATGGACCGGTTAACCTCTCCATTCTCACCTCTCTTTCTTTGTTTCTCCAGTCAATTCCAGTCCTCCATTATCATCAACTACAAAGTTGTCAATCCAACTTCCTAATTTTAAACTCCAAAAGAAAGGAGGTAAAGCAGGTAAAGAACGATATGGCTTATGGTGGTGCAACCACGGCAATGACTGGCACAGCTACAGCTCCAACAATTAAGCAAGTGAAATTGGAGAGAGAAAGCGAGCTCAGAATTGAAGTGGCAAATGACACGCCGCTTCGCTTGAGGCTATTAAATGGCACCGCTGAGATCTTTGGCACTGAGTTGCCTCCTGAGATGTGGCTCACCTTCCCTCCCCGCTTAAAATTTGCTGTAAAGTTCAATTCTTTCAATTCCTAATTCATCTGTTGTAGACAACTCTTCAGATTGTTTGCTCTTCTGAATCCTGACAGCCGAGAGTTAGTAACCTGTAATTTTTTCTGATTTTTTGGAGTGCAGGTGTTTACTTGGTATGGAGCTACAATTGAGATGGATGGTACTACTGAAACAGATTATATTGCAGATGAGGTGCGTTGCTTGCTTACTGTTTTACTTTTATTAGTTGATGCATTTCTTTGATAACTTATTTCAGTTGCAATAATTGATTTGCAGACTCCCATGGTTAGTTATGTAAATGTTCATGCTGTGCTAGAAGGGCGAAGAACTCGCGCCAAAGGCTCCGAGTCCTCTCAGGTAGTTTTTAATAGTTTAATAAATACATGTGTGTTTTACTTTTGTGAATTTGCTTGACCCTGAAATTGGGTGGAGATTTCAAACACAAAAAGACCATTGTTTTGGCTTTCACATGAAAATTTTTACAACTCAGCTATTTGAATTTATGAAAATAAAAAGTTACCATACTTATAGGATCCCAAGTAAGTCCTTCAAAATATGTAGTTTTGTTGATAGTCTGGTTATTTTGTGCAATGTGTATTGGTTGTTACTTCTAGATCTCCATCTATAGGCATGACATCTTACAAACTTTAATAACATGACTAAGAACTTAGACATTTGTTTCAAAACTTGTCATTCATTTCCTACTTCTTTGAAGTGGATGTCAACATTGTGGCATAATAGATGTTCAAGTGAACATTGTAACAATTTAAATGTCATTTCTGTTTTAAATAGTGATATGTCATGCAAATACTGCCTCAGAGTGTCCTCATAACAGCTGTTATGGAATGTCCCATTACAGCTGGGTTAGGCATCAGTCTTGTTATAAACTACCATATCCTGAGAGATGTCTATTGAATAGACATAGCAGTTCCTGCATGGCCAATTTTTTGCCATGTGTGTATCTTCTCCCTGAGATCTGTAACCATTTCCTGATATGGCCATACCTGTGCCTTTTATAAACAGCTCTTGCTTCGGTGTAGGAGTCAGTGATTCATTGTCAGTTTTAAGATGAACCAACCATAGTGGTAGTGAAGGTGACTAGCCAACAGGCATTTATCACTACTTATGGACCTGACAGTCTTGGTGGTGTAACAATGAAGTGGTTGCTTAATTAAATCTGCATAACATGTATGTAATATTCTAGTTTGGTTAATTTTTAATGTAGTTTATGTTTTAATTTTCTCATTTCTGGTGGTTTAGTTGCAGGATCTAGGACGGCAAATTTTTTTATTTGCAATTTCATGCAAGCTTATATGTATGTGCTTATGTGATTCCATTGGTGAATTCATGAGCTGCTTAACTCTTATACCGAAATTGTATGCCCAGGGTCCTAGGGTGATTGTTGTGGGACCTACTGATTCTGGAAAGAGCACCTTGTCAAGAATGCTTCTCAGTTGGGCAGCTAAACAAGGTTGGAAACCTACTTTTGTGGACTTGGATATTGGCCAAGGATCAATAACAATACCTGGATGCATTGCTGCCACCCCTATTGAGTTGCCCATTGATCCAGTGGAAGGCATTTCTCTTGAAATGCCACTTGTTTACTTCTATGGGCATGCGAACCCCAGGTAACTAATTTCGTATTTGCAGTCATTTTTTTTTATGGATTTTCTTGGTGTATTCAGTCAATCAATTGGAAACCTAGCATATTCTTGTGCGTTTTGGTGCTGACCTGAATTTGTTACCACCAATTTTTTGAGTTTGATGAAAAATTTCTATTGTTTTCAGTCCAAATGTAGATTTGTATAGAACACTTGTAAAGGAACTTTCTCAAATATTGGAGAGACAATTTACTGGAAATGCTGAATCTCGTGCAGCAGGCATGGTGATTAATACCATGGGATGGATAGAAGGTGTGGGCTATGAGGTAATTGAGTTTGAAAGATTTAGAGAATGAATATTGATACTTCAATATAGGCATAGTTATGTTAATATCATTACTTTGTACCTGTTTCTTAACTGTATTCCATGTATTTTGTTTTATTTCAGCTGATTCTGCATGCAATTGATACATTTAGTGCCAATGTTGTCTTGGTTTTGGGTCAGGTATATAACTAATAGACCTAATATTTGTTTCTTATTATTTTTTTTATATTTTACTAAATAAATTTCAAATGTTATTTAAGTACAACATTCTCTCGTCTTTATATGTATCCTCATTCTTGTCATCTTTATGTTCTTGATAAGTTTTTATATACCTTGCAAATAAGTGATTGGGTCTGATAGATTACAATTTGCTGGACTTCCAGATTTCGAAGTGCTGCATGCCATGTTTCATGCAACAAACATGAACTCTACATAAATGTTAATACATCAAATGATTTTTTTCTGATTTCCTTTTTGATATTATGCTGTTAGTTGAACATACACCAATTGGCTAATCCACTTACAATTTTTATATGCTTTGACCGGTGAAAAATTCTATTGCACCTCTATAACTTAGTGTAATTGAACATTATGATACTATATGATTGCTTATGGGTCCAAAACTTAGAATTTGTTTCCATTTATGAAAATTGTGCATGACTTTCCTCTTGAAAAAACAGTCCCTACGATGGGCCATGGTTCCTGTCACAGTAAGAATACATAATATTAACCTCAGCACTATTTCCAAAAAACACTGCAATTTATGCCTTAGCTATGCAACTTGGTAGTACGAGTTCTTTTTGAATTCTGTGCAGGAAAAGCTTTTTAGCATGCTGAGGGATGTGTTAAGGAGCAAGCCCACTATTGACGTTGTGAAACTTCAGAAGTCGGGTGGTGTTGTATCCAGGAGCCAAAAAGTCCGCCAGAAGGCCAGGAGTTTTAGGATTAGGGTAACTTCATCTCTTTTATGCTAATTAGATTATGAAACTTCCATTCCAGGTTTTACCTCCATTTTCTTGACATGAACTTATTACTTGTTGAGAGTTTAAATATGCAATTCATATAAGAATTTCCTAATTTATTGAAATATTGTTTTAGTGACAAGATATGATAATAAGAGACTAAAACTTGAGAGTGATTTAATATATTAAATTGGCAGACCTAATAAAAATTTTGATTGGATTTGGAAGAGAGGGGTAGGGGCTGGTTGTATTTCTAAGAGCACCTGAAGTATTCATCTGAGATATATCTTCTATTTAGCATCTATTAGTCAAAGCTAATTTATGGCCCCCAACTTGCTTTTTTAATTTATTTTTATTTTTTAAATCTTGTTCCCTGTTTTTCCTTCTAATCGGAAGGCTGGCATGTTTTGTTCTATCTCGCAGGAATATTTTTATGGCATTGCTAATGATCTCTCACCGCATTCAAATATTGCAAATTTTAGTGACTTGTTTATATACCGAATTGGTGGCGGGCCACAAGCCCCAAGATCAGCTCTGCCCATTGGTGCAGACCCTGTTGCCAACCCCCTGAGAGTTGCTGATGTTACTATCGACCGAGATTTGCTCCATGTTGTTCTTGCTGTTTCATACGCTCAGGAACCAGATCAAATAGTTTCTAGGTATTCATTCTACATTGAAAAATATTTTCTTGGGAATATTAAAAATATTCAAATTGTTTCTAGGTATTCATTCTCCATGTTGGTGCAGACCCTATCGTCAACTGAACTAGTTTTCGTTTAAGAAGTTGGCTGACAAACAGGCAACACCACCATATGCAATAAAAATCTGATCATTGGACCTAGATTTTCCTCTGTATTGATTGTTGCAATGTCTTTAAAAAATTTTCTTTTTTCCTCTCTCTCTCGGCTAACGATACTTTATGTCCATTTTGCTACAGTAATGTTGCTGGGTTCATCTATATCACAGATATTGACCTTCAGAGGTTTGATTTTTTTCAGCTTTCAAAACTTTCACTTTTCAATGCTTAATAATTCAAGTTAACTCCTAGGTAAATCAAATTTTACAGGAGGAAAATTACGTACCTTGCACCAACAGCGGGGGACCTTCCCAGCAAATATTTGATCATGGGAACCTTGGCATGGCTTGAAACATGAAGCACAAGCAGTTTCAGTTTTTTTTCCCCATTTTTTTGTATGACCAAGTTGTTGACTGTGGTGGCCTTATTAATTGTAAATTAATTTTAGTATTAGATTTTAGTTTTTCTTTTATGCCCACCTTCTGTGGACTATGTCAAATTGTGCATCTTGGTTAAGTTTGTTATTGTTGTGATTGTTTAACTACATTTTCTATGTTCTGTTTGGTTGAGCGATAGCAGTTTGCAGGTATTAATCAGTTACTAGTGGCAAATAAGCAGTTAGCAGGTATTAATCAGTTACTAGTGGCAAATAAGTTCCATGAATGACTTGATTCGACGACTCAATTTAAATTCGCAGCAATCTAA
Source organism: Triadica sebifera (assembly GCA_023653625.1). Classification (NCBI taxonomy): domain Eukaryota; kingdom Viridiplantae; phylum Streptophyta; class Magnoliopsida; order Malpighiales; family Euphorbiaceae; genus Triadica; species Triadica sebifera. Next base: position 7,437,976 of record CM042913.1, read on the forward strand.
AATCTAAAAATATTACTGGGAACTCAAAAATTAATAATACAAATATTTCAAACATGCTTAACCTGTCCATCCTGCTGGGTTTAAATTATCAAGACATGAAGGAAAACAAAATGATAATATACTTTTTGGAAGGCCAATTTTCAGCGAGTGGCATAATAGTTGAGAACTGGACATTGTTTAGGCAGTGGGTTACCTGAAAAAATAATTAAAACAATTCCATGTATGATCCAAATTGATAAACATATATATTTTTTCTTACAAAAAAAAAAAAAACACATTTATTAAAATTTGTTATTCGGATAGGGCTTGTTTGGTTCAAAGATTAGCCTAATCCTACTTAGAATTATCACTGATCTATCAATCTATGTCCGTATATATACACACAAGTACAGATATATTAGAATGATGCCAATTAAGATTTTGAAGTGATAATTTTTCATTAAATGCAAAATTATAAAAATGTCGAAATTGTTATTGTTGATGGTGGTTTTTGGTGTTTGTTCGGTACCAACGCAACCTCATAGGCTACTAAGAAAAGCCTGCGATAGATATCAGTAGCAGGATAGTGCTGCTGATTATGGTGCTGCTGGTGATGGACTAACGTATGATAATCAGGTTAATTTATTTGTGTGACATTATCTTTACTTCAACGTTATTTTATTTAATAAGTAATAAATAACCCTCGCATTGCTTCGCTTGATCAGTAAATATAGAATTAAAATAATATGAAAGTGTAGAAAAAGCAACATAAATAATACAGTTTTATATAAAAATATAGTTTAAAATTATTCCAATTCGATATAGATTAATTCTATTAAATTTAATTTGATCGATATTTTAATATTATATGCAATTATACTTTATATATAAATCAAATGTTCAGTAGTTTTCAAATATTTTACACCAAACTAATTAGTCGTAAAAATAAATAAACTAATTGTAACATATTCCATTTAATTTTCCAATTTTACTTCTTTTTTCAATGTTCTACCTGAAATGAAATAAAAAAAAATCATCTAATAATTACTAATAAATTTTATCCGGCAAGAATCATTTTTTAGGAGATCATTTTTTTGTTATGCATATCTGACAATCAATAGTGTTGGTTCCATTTTGATGTCAATTTATTTTAATATTAATTAAATATTACTGTTATTTTTTGTTATTTTAAATATTATTCCAAACCCCTAAATACTAACATAAATACTACCAGGTGCTCAATTGATTTTTTTTTTTGTCTAAAATGTAGTTTACAACTTTTAATTTTAATATTAAAAATAAGGTCAAAGAAGACTATGTATAGACCTGTAAACAAATTAAATCGAGCTAAATATTGATAAGTTTGAACTCGATTCGTTTAAGTTTATCACAAATTTGAGTTCGATTCAAGTTTTTATATTTGAACTCGAGCTCGGTTCGTTTGAAAATTATTAAGTTCATAAGCGGCTTCACCTTAATTCTATCTCGTAAAAAACTCATTTATTATACTTAATAAATTTAGCTTGAGTTTAGCTCGTTAACTAATAATGACAAAAATTCGAGTTTGACTCATTAACTAATAATGATAGAAACTCGATTTCGATTTCGATAACAAAATATAATATAAATGAGTTATAAACAAACACGTTAATATATTTTAAAATAAATATGTAGTTTGCTCGAGTTTTTAAACAATCACGTTAACGAGTTTATTCGTATAATTTGGCGTTGATTTTGAATTATTTTGCTTAATTAATTGATTAGGTCTTCAAAAAAAGCTTGGAAAGCCACATGCAAATCTTCAGCATGTTCACCAATTCTGTATATTCCTAATGGAAGAACATTTTTGCTGCAACCCCTTACTTTCTCTGGCAATTATGCATCTGAAAATGTCACTGTTCAAGAAATATTTTTTTTTAATTTGCATTATTTGAATCTTTCATACGATAAAATGATTTTTTTTATTTTTTTCATTGATAAAATCCCTCTCGAATTTTTTTAAGACTATTTAATCTCAGAATTGAATTATATTTAAATTAAGTTAAAATCTAAACAAATAACAGATAGAATGAGAAATAGTAGCACCAAGTGATCCTCAATAATGGAAATGTCCAAATCTTAAATGCAAAGAATGGATTACATTTCCAAAATTAAAGGACTATTTACTTTAAAATGTGAAATAAAATGATAAAAATTTATTCTCTTTTAATCAAATATCTCGAATTCAAAATTTGAATTTGAATCATCTTTAAAATTCAGGATGAAACATTTTACATTAGTTAAAACTAAAAAAATTAAAGGACTCTATATCCATGGTTATAGTACTCTCAATTCTCTGGGGTGGTAATTGATTCAAAACCAATTTGTTGTATATTTATAAGAATAATAAGAAGAAAAACATCAAAATTTTGTTTTAAAAATAAAATAAAATACATGCAATTCTGGTAAACCAATGGTTAAAAAAAGTTTGGATCTTCAAAATTTTCTTTCTTTTTCCCATCTATCCCCCATCTACATTGTTTTAAAATAACATGAAATAAATAAATTAATCAATCTCAATCACACAATAGCTATTTTTATTTTTTTTTTGTTTTTTTTTGTGTTAAAATTAATTTGAAAAAACTTATAATTAATCAAAATTAACATCTTCGCAGCTAAGTGCGCCAGCAAAACGAGTCATCCTAGTAGTGTAATCACCAGGCTTAGCAGTTATCAAAAACTTCTTGTGTGGTATCATACGCACCTTCGGATTCCCTGATTGTACAAAAAATGCCCCATTCATCGTCACATCTCCTTCCGATCTCCATATCCAATTCTTCCATTCACTTTCCATTGCTGTCTCTTTTTGTCACCTGCATTTCCAGGTCAACCACTAATTGGACGAGTGAGTCCATGATCCACCAGGTCACTACTATTATCTAAAAAAGGGTTCATGTAACAATTTTTTAATTAGCAATGGATATATTATTGTTGTCATAACATATTTATACCAGTTCTAATTCTAACCATTGTTTAAATTATTACATTAACTTTCAGCAGAGATGGATCTAGGGTGGAAGCAATTGAGTCACTTGTCCCATGGCTTCCTAAAATATTTACTAATACCCCTTTTAGTTCCTATAAATTTTCCTTAATATATAGTATCTTGTCTCTATTTGAAAAAGTCAAACTTAGTTTTATATATTTTATGAGTAAGTTACTAAAAAATACAAATAGATGGATTACTTTTTGGCATTTTTTCTTATTTTTTTGAATTATTGTTTAGTTACTTATATTGAGAAAAAAATATTTAATAGTGTTGACAATGAAAAATATACACATATCTACTAAAATATGAGTATTTTAAGAGAACAATTATAATAATTTAGAATTCATATCATTATATCATTATGAATATAAATCATTTTTTTATTTACCAAAATATATATGAGTACTCGAAAACTTTTATTTTTTCGGATCTATTCATCCATTCATTTTTAGAAACATATTGTAAAATCTCTCATGTTTGGTTCCATTAATTAAAAAGACTATTTGTTACTTTTAAATGAAATATTTTATTAGTCAACTAGAATTTTGTTGAATATAGTCAAAATTAACTTAAAAAATATTAAAAATACTCTTTTGACAATTTTGACATTTGTTAACTAAAAAATATATTAAAAAGGGAAAAATTGACATTTTGGTATCAAGTTGATGACATTAAAAAAATTTAGTATTTTTTAAGATAAAAAAGAATGACACATTTGACATTTTTTTGCGTCAGTAATGACAAAAAAAATATAAAAATAATAGAGTGTATTCAACCAAATTTTAGGAATGTCATAATGCATTTGCAAAAATGCATGGACAAACTATAGTATTCAACTAAATCTCGGGAGGTCGAAGTAATATACTCTTCTTTTATATATTGGTTGTCTTTATATAATTTTTAAATTATTATCTATTAAATTAAATTTATCCCATTAAAAATAAATTCTACATTTGTCTCTATTACTAATTAACCGTATATTTCTATATTAACTATATACATCAAATTAGCAATAATTTCAAGTTTTAATTATTGCAATAAGATGTTGGTAACGATTGTGAGTTGATTGCTACCATATATATTGATGACAATAATTTTAATAGATATTATAATAAATTTTTTATTTAATTAGATTCATCATAATCCAATAGTCATACTTTACTACATATGCTAAGTATTAATATTTTGCATATACACAAAATATGATTAGATTAGTTTAGTGATTAAAAATGTGAGTTATCGATTTCGAATCTAATCCAACTTCTTTTAATTATAAAAAAAAATACAATTAGATTGGTTCATACAAATTTGGTTCATGTTGGAGATGGATTTCATATCACTAAAATATGAAAAATGATAAAATTTGATAATTATGGATAAATTAACTCTAAGATATTGTCGACCACGGTTATAAAATTCAACTCTCAATCTTATAGTTAAATATAGAGTTTGATGTATTGTTTACCTCTTTTAGAAATGTTTCGTCTGGAGGAATAAATCTGTTGCCCTGGCTGATGATAGTAGGGTGCTTGCTACCACCAATGGCATACATCTTCCAATGTGTGTAGTCATTGTTAACCACATGGAAGAAATTCCATATGCATCTGCACTAATCCTTGACCAAAATGGTTGAATGCAATCACTTGCATAAATTGATCCTCTGAAAAGGCATCACTTGCTCATAATAAAATCACATTGTTGTGGTGGGTGAAGAGGCAATTAGAAATGGTAATCGCAGTTGATCCTTTAATCGCATCAATCAATTCATCTTGGCAATTTTGACATAGACACATGATTAATCCTGTATGAATTTCTAGGGCATCAGATACTTACTTGTTGAGCATAAATCGTGCGTTTTCAATATTTTAGGCGGAGTCAAATTACTAGAACCTGACTCGATTCCATAGTATGAACGCTTTGATTCACTTGTGATTGAATGGAGATGAAGAAATTCTTTTATCGATAATTTTCGAATTTCAAAGAAAACTTTTTGATGAAAAATTATGTTTTGTAACTTATGAGAAAAGTTATATCATTTCCTAAAGTTATATCTTTTCATAACTTTATATATATTAAAGATATGGACCTGGACTGGGTCAAGTCCACATGGACGGCCCAATACCACAAAGCCCAACATCTCTCATTCACCCAAAGTGGGCTTCACTGAATCCAAAAATATCATCTCACATTTCAAACTTAAACAGAGAATCTTTCATACAGACGAACGAACTGTGCGACCTGAAGCACACAAATTGTGGAAGCTCCAATATACAAACCTAATTATAGACTATATAAGAGACATCAATCTAAAGATGTAATTATTTTTGATAATGTGCTTAATTACCCCAAGTACCTTTCTCAATACACTTAATCGAGTATCATTCAATCCCGCATGAATCTATACTCAAATCATTCTTACAATTACTTGTATTCTTAGTTACTTCTCGCTTCATCAAGCGTAATATCTCCGTCCGGTAAACACAAGCTGCGAGTGAATAAGCAAAATACTCTTTCTTTTGCCCTTATATCAATCAGATTTGAATTAACTCGTTTTTCTAAGAGTGTTCCATTAAGTTGAATCATTCCATAACTATAAGATACATCTTAAGATAGCTAACATTAATTCATCACATCATGATATAGTCAAAAGTCATAAAGGGTAAAAATTGTTTGAAATATATTTTTAGGACTCACATAGCGAAGAAGCAGAAATTCATTCTTTCGCTTCCTAATAGGTCGTATAACACATGCAGTATGAAATGCATGCTATGGTGGAGCAACTCTTTTCTTGTTAAAGATGAAAGATTGTATGTCTTGCTCTTAGTTCAAAATAAATAAACACCATATGAGTATTAGTCTTGTCGCTCTGAATGCATCAAACTTGAAACTTTTATTTACACATTCAACAATGTTAAACAACAAATTTCACACTTAGCTTCCTCTATATAGACACATGAATGGTGGGGAAGTCATTCATGTTGATTCTTATATATACAAAGAATTTCATCTTGATCTCCATCAAGACGACCTTATAAAAAAAAAATTAATGAGACTAAGACCGCTCCCATTGCATCTTAGTCATTCACTTAATGCATCTGCATTTATGGTCTCATCTCTGTTTGCTCCATAGCGCCAGAAGAGATTACTCATGTGAGTCATCAGATTCCTCACTACATATTTGAAAAAATTAAACCAATATTAGACGCCATTAAATATGATGTATGTTAATGTGACACTAAAAAAAATACACATATATATTTTTAGTAATTATGTTTCAATTTACATATTTTTCTCCAAATTTTTCATCAAAACAATCAAATTTTTTTTTGAAAAATATCCATTAAATTGAAAATTAAATTTTGAGAATTTTAAAAAAATTTGGACAAAAAATACTCCTTCACGCACCGAACGAAATTTTCTCACGCGCTTCACGTGCTGCCACATGTACCTTTCCACGTCAGCATTTTGTAGACCAACTGAAGGAATCCACATGGCCAAACGTGCCACGTGTCATGGACAACTAGCAAAAATCGTCAGCAACCGTTCCATGCTAATCGTCAGCGTGTGACGCACCTAGGTGGCATGTGGTACTACACGCGCCTCCTTCTGGAGGTTGTTTTGTATTGGTTTTTCAAATTTTATACGTTTTTATGATTTTAAAACCACTGAGACCATTTTATTCCGTTTTAACATTATTTTTGCCATGTTTGAAAAACACATACACGATCCGAGAGTGAGAATCATTTTAATGATAGTTTTAAAAAAAAAATATATTCAGAAACATTGAAAAATCATAAAAATTCAACCACTTATTAGAAAATTATGGAAAAATACTCATTAGAAAGCTTGTGATGAGAGCTTTCCAACGATACCAAATTCAAACTATGAAATTGAAGAATTAATTTTATTAATATTGAAGAAATTTCAAATTTTCATAATTAATTTCTCAAAAAATAATCACAATTACGATTTTAAGCACAAAAACGCAGTTAGATCGTGCATTTTCAATGTTTTAGGTGGAGTCAAATTACTAGAACCTGACTCAATTCCACAGTATGAATGCTTTGATTCACTGAATGGAGATGAAAAAATTCTTTTATCGAGAATTTTTGAATTTCAGAAAAAACTTTTTGATGGAAATTTACGTTTTGTAACTTATGAGAAAAGTTATGTCATTTCCTAAAGTTATATCTTTTCATAACTTTATATATATTAAAGATATGAGTCTGGGCTGGGTTAAGCCCACATGGGCGGTCCAATACCATAAAACCCAACAAATCCAAATAGTGGTTGACCCATATATGTAAATACCATCACCATCACTATTAGTCTTTGGTCCATAATGGTCAATGGAATCTCTAATCATGCTGCCACTAGCGGCAGAGATGTGGTGGATCTTTAGCCTATGAATGATCACATTATCCACATACTGTATAGTAATACCAGCACCATAAGCAATTTGCACATTAGCTCTACGCCCATCAATGGTCTTATCGCTGGTAACAATCAGCTCTTTCGACAACTTATGACCATATCCCTTGTTAATATGATCCATATAGGACCCTTTTGAATCACGACGTGGCATAAAGTTCCTAGCTTAGGCTCTAACACATTATCGTCTAAAGAATCGATGACTACATAAAATCCTTCGGTGGTTTTGCAACCAACCCCAAGTGGACATTTAGCTAGGCATTTGCGATTTGAGGCCCAATTTCGTTTGCAGCACCAACATCGATCGATTGGGTTGGTGACTTGGCATGGACATTTTTATCTTGTCTTTCCTTGCCTAAAATTTCTCCTGTTAGTAGAGTTTGTTGTTGTTGCTGCTACCTCTTCTTCATCCATGGTTTCATTGCTATCTTCTGGTGCAATAAAAGGTGAGGATGCTGATATGGGGGGAATTCTTAGTTTAGGGTAGTTGAATAAAATTTTAAGGTATAATTTTAAAAAATTCTAGACCTAAAGTTTTTCTTAAAACTATTTCTAATTTTGGGTAGAAATGCTAAGGTGGATTCAACAAATGACCATGACGTACATAAACTATGTACTACTCTAAATGACACATACTTTTTTTTATTTTTTTTAAATATTATAATAAAATACTTGAGTAAAATGGTTTCCCAATAGATAATGAATACATAAAATTGGATTGATATTGATTTGACCCTTAGTTTATCATTTAGTCCAAATTGATTTGATATTTCTAATTTTTTTTCTTGCAATTGATGTAATGAAGTGACGTACAATTCTTTGACTGATCATATTAACCAGTCAAACTGCCTTAAAACTAAAATTTTTTAAATTTCTACCCTAAATCTATAAATTGTTTTTTCAATTACCCTAAACTAAATATGGTCATATTTTCTCCATTTTGGCTGCGTCCATATCACCAAATTATTTATTTTTTTACATATTGGAAAATCATAAACTAATAAAATAAAATAGTGTCCATGAATCATCCGTATTCGTTCGATTAAGTGGACTTACTTGATCAAACGACTGTGATTTCTTCAACTATAATAAAATGCATTTCATATCATTAACCATTTTTCAATAAAACAACATGAAAATATTACTGCTTTTAATTAAAATTTTAACATTTCGGATAACTTCCAATTTCCAATTTCAATTGCGACTTGCCACATTGAACTTTTCATTCATCATGTGAATGGAAGTTTAGTGAAAATATAGAATTAAAAGCTCTAACAAAATATTAGGGAATGTTTTTAATTTACCCAAAAAAATATATTGAATAAGGATGAAGAATTATTAATTACTTGCCAACTTAATGGTTGAAATCCTCAATGACTTGCAAAGGGTCTTTTTCATAAGCATCATGCAATTTCTTCCTGGTTTCTTCTGCTCGTTTCAACCAAACCTTATCATAATATCCAATATTTGCTTTCAATGTTGGAATAATGGAAGAAAAGCAAAAGACAAAAATCACCAATAACTTTCCCACATCCATTTTCACATGTAAATTAAATCTTTCCATACACTTTTTGTCAAAAAAAAAATAAAAAAAAAAAAGAAAAATGTAAGTGAGTTACATTTCTCTTTCTTCATGTATATTTTTCCACCTTGTTTTAATTATTTTTCCCTAATTCTAATTAGGTAATAAAATTGAGGTCTAGGATCGAACCGGTTGGTGCAAATGAAAGAAATGGGTTCAAACTACTCTAGACAGAAATGAACTGGATCTAAGTAAAACTTAGAGAGCTATGCGCTTAAAAATTTGATTATATTTAGCAAGCGAGACATTGTTTTTCTTTATAATGCTAATAAATTTGAGGAAATTAAAAGTAGTGTAGGTTATTATAGTTGATTTTGTGTTGATAGAAAGAGATGCAATGATGGTCTAACTTTTCTCTGGAATAATAAAATTATTGTTTCTATTCTTAGTTGTTCTTGTTTTCATATTGATACTAATGTTGTTGATGAAAATTTATTATATTGGAGATATATTGGTTTTTATGGCCATTGGAATGTGCAAATAGACACATATCATAAAACCTTTTACGTGAGTTAAATGGTAGATCTATAAGCAAAAATAAAAATAAAATTGGTTGTAGGGTTGTAATTGAAATAATAAATATTTTCATTCCATGACTTCATATATAAAAAGAAAAAAAAATAATTTCTAAGCTTCTATAGAAGAGTAGTGTGATTTGAAAGAGGTGGTATTAGATTATTAGTGCTCTTTTTGCTTTAGATAATGTTGAGACTGAGGTAGATGTGAGTTTTTGTGTAGCCTAAACTCTTTTTAGACGATAATGTCATGTTTGAGACTTCTTTTACGTTGGAGAAATTATGTATAACTAACTATCTTTCAAATGCATATGGATAAATCTCCAGGCCTTGTTGGCCTCAATCCAGTGTTTTTTCAGCATTTTCAGCCTCATACAGGTGTGAATATTTTTTCAGCTTGTTCAGATTTGTTATTAAATTGTGTTTTTTGGATGTCTTTAATAACATTTCTATTGTACTTATCTCTAAAATTGATAACTCTATTTTGATGAAAGACTATAGACGTATTTCTCTTTGTAATATGCTTTACAAGATTTTGGCTAAAGTTTGACTAATCATTTTAAGAAAGTTATTCCATTTATTATTTCTCCTAAGCAATTTTCCTTTGTTTATGGGCATTTGATCACATATAATGTTATAATTACTTTTGAGATTATTCACAGTATGAGAAAGAAAAGGTGCGAACTTTTTATTTTTTTAGGCTTCTATGGATGAATGTAGAATGATAAGGAGGATTCTTGCTGACTATAAGGAGATTTTAGGACAAGTTATTAATTTGCAAAAATAAAAATTTTTCTTTAGATACAATGTTGACAAAGTGTTTTAGGGCAATATAAAGGATGCTCTTAGTATGTCTAACCCTTTTAATATGGGTTGCTACTTTAGGCTTCCATCTTTGGTGGGTAGTAATAAAAGAGCTATATTTAGTTATCTTAAAGATAGACTGTGGAAGAGGCTTTTTTGGCTAGCATAACAAGTTACTCTTTCAAGTTGGTAAGAAAGTCTTAGTAAAAGTTATAGTTCAAGTGATTCCATTGGCATTTTTCTCTTGTTGATTTCTCTTTATAAGGAGTTACAAAGAATGATGAATTCTTTTTTTTGGGGATCGAATAGAAATGACAAAAGAAAGATTTATTAGGCTTCATGTGATGTTCTTTGTCGTAGGAAGGAGGAAGGTGGATTGGGCTTTCACCACTTGTGTTTTTTTAACCTTGCTCTACTTAATAAGCAAGCTTGAAATCTAATCACTAATCCATAGGCTTTTGTTATGCAATCATCAAAGTTAAATACTACTTAAATGAATATTTTTCCATAACATTATTAGGATCTAATCCTACCGTTGTTTGGAGGAGCATTTAGAGTGCGAGACTAGTGCTTGAAGACGGTTGTAGATAGAGGTTAGAGGATGGTCCTAGGGTGAATATATGGAGGGACCCTTGGTTGATAAATGATAACAACTTTAAACTGGTTTCTCCCATGAAAAAGGGACTAGAGAACTTGTATGTTTGTGATTTTTCGGACCCTAGAAGTTATGAATGAGATGTAGAATTATTGAATGGGATTTTTTAGAAGAGAGATGTCAACTTTATATTGAGTTTACTGGTTAGAAATCCTATGTATAAAGGCTATAATATATGGAATTTATGATAGAAGGGTGTTTATAAGATTAACTTGGGATATCAGTTAGGTTTTAGAAAAATAAAGGTCATTGTGGGAGTACAAGTGAAGATGTTTATATGAAAAAAAATGAAATGTCTGCTAAGTATGACCTAGTTATAAGATAATTTAGAGGTGTTTTAAGTGTGTTTAAGGGAAAAAGTCAAGAAAAGATAAAAAAAAAGTGTAAAGTACCATGTTCACTCCTGTGACTGATATATTACTCCTGTAAACATCATCAGATATAAAACCCCAACAATTATTTTTTCTTTCTCTTACCACCTAAACTCAAAAGTAAACCCTAGAACTTGAAGTTCCTCTTACTAGAGATCAATTCATTTGTTCTTCCTTGATTTATAGACCTTAAACACCTCAACCAACATCAAAGATCAAATTTAATAAGTTTTGGAAAACGAAATGTAAGAGGAAAGTTGTGTTCTTGAAAGACAAACCCAAACAGGAAGAGATGAGTCTAAAATCATTCATTCCAGCTGTGTTTCCTTGATTTAGGTAAGGAATCATATTTCTCATTCTTTTTTACAAGCTTTCATAGTCTTTTTTCATGCAAAACCCATTTATAGTAAAGACCCATTTTCAAATGGGTTAAGATTTCGATTGAGGATGATTTTTTTATGGTTTAAGACCCATATATTTAAGCTTCATTAAGGTCATAACATACTTTAGAGATGAGCTAAGTGAGATAAAGGTTATGTAAATGGGGTTAGAGTTAGGGTTTATCTTATTTAAGCTTTTAAATATTAAGTTTATGGGTTATAAAAGTTGATAGATATATATTATATGTGATAGGATTTGGAAGAGGATGTGGTGAAACCCACCAAAAGGACAGGCAAACTTGAGAAAAACTTGATTTTTGAGACTCCACTAGAGATATGTATATATATGTATTTAAAATCCCAAAATATAGCATGTTGTGTGTTAAATGCTTATGAATGCTTAAATGTCAATGGTTGGTTGTTATGAAAATAATTGTTGAAGTTAATACCATAACAATTTAATGATATGAACATTGATGATGCTTAAATGGTTATATGCAATAAATGTGCCTAAAGAGACATTAACATGAGTAATGAATTATGATGGCTATTATGATGGTAAAAGGTATAGTTAATGATGGTATAAAGGTAAATTGTGTCATTAATGCATGTTATGGGAGTTAATGAACATAAGATGAGTTATTGAGATTCACTGGTTCAATTGTGATGTTTATGTGCTTATATATTGATTTGATGATGTTATAGCATGATATACGTATGTTTGAGGAGTATCTTGATAAAAAAAAGTTGTTATGGAAATTGATTAGAGCATTTGCATATGGTTTGTCTTAAATTCCTTGTTGTATGTTTGTTGTTGAAAAATCTAGATTTACGCCTGTAACATAAGATTCACGGTTGTGAATCACCCATCTGAAACTGCCCATTTTAGGTAGAGAGGTTCATAGTTTGAGTCACCCCTTGATTTATGGTTGTGAAACAAGGAAGTCATGCTCGTGACTATTTCTTTATGCTAGTGAAGAAATGTTCAAATTTTGAATAGAAATGCTCACGACTTGGTTTGCGGTTTGGTTTACGATTCGAAGTGCCTGTGAATAAATTTTTACAATCATGAACATAAAGTACATGCTCGTTAATTATGTTTTATATATAATATATTTGTTTTCTTTGATGCTTTCAATATGATATCGATGCATAAGTTCCATAATGACATGATACGATATCTAACACATGTTTACAAGAAGAAAACATATGATTGATATATGTAGACTTTTATATGATCAAAGTAAAGATATTAATGATAAATACTTGTGTAATGAGATAAAAGTATAGTAAAAGAATATGAACAAGTAAAGTCCAAGTTTGATACTAGGACTAGAAATATGATAAATGACATGTCATTATAGAGGTAAACGATACCATAGACATATGTTTCACAGTGATTCTTTTAAGGACAAAGTGACTTAAGTTCGGACAACTCCATTGACCCTATGTTGCAATGTAAATGATATGTGATATACTCAGCCAAGATGACTTAAACTTGGAGAGCATTCTTAACTTGAGGAGCCCGAATGGGAATACATGATATAAACAGTGGTAGTAGACATATGTTTCATTGTGATTCTTTTAAGGACAATGTGACTTAAGTTTAGAGAGTGTCATTAATCTTATGTTGCAATGTAAACGATATATGATATACTCAGTCAAGATGGTTTAAAATTGAATAACGCTCTTGACTCGAGGAGCTCGGATGGACATACATGATATAAATAGTGGCATGGTGGTTTAAGCTCCAAGAGCACCCCTATTCACAACCCATATTCAAATAGTCCAGATTGAGATTTATTGGACGAAGATACTAAATAGCTAAGATACAAAATTACTAAGATGCTAAATGAATTAAGTGTTAATATGTCAAAGTAATAAATGTATATATGCTATAAAGTGGTAATGTTATATGTCAATGTTATAACGGTTACAAGTGGTAAATGTGATACATGATATGATGATTCTCTTTGTCATGTATATGAATAACATGATGTGAATGCTTCTTGCATGCTGAATTTTTATACTTAAATATACCACTAAAAATTCAATAGCTTAGTGTATGAGTATTTTTTCTATGCAAGTTAGAGCCTAATAGATAAAAGTTAATTAAGAGAAGCAAGTAAAAAACAGAGAGAGATGAATTTTATTTACTTTCATACATATCTATATTTTATAGAAATATGTATTTTGGTTTAAAAGCATATATTATTGTAAACATCGGATCTATGGAGTCCCAACATGATAGTTCATATGTTTATGATGTTGCTTCCCTTTTGGATCAAAAATATTTCTCCGTGATGGTTTATGTAAATTATATATTTAATAGGTTTTATATGAAAAATAGTTCATATGGAAATAGGGTTTTCAAAAAAAAGAAAAGTTATAAATCTTTACAGGTTTTTTCACGTTAGGCATGTGACACCTGCTCATTCAGTTGGATTAATTCTAATTAGACGAGAGGGCACTACAAAATCTGTTGTGACTTTTAACCAACAAGAGACCAATTTTTCATCAAAAGAGTTCAAGTGGACAACAATTGTGTGTTCTGGGGTGAGTATGGAGAGCACAATTTGCATGTCTTTTTAGATTGTCTTTTTGCAATCTAGGCTTGGAATCTAGTGAAAATCTATTTCTTAGTTGTGCACTTGGATGATTTTGCTAAGTGGTTGGGGAATATGTTGGACTCAGGTATCCGATCTTTTAAAGAAAATGTACGTATGACTTTTAGGGGGATTTGGAATAGGAGAAGCAAATTTATGTGGTCTTTAGTCCTTATTCCTCTAAAATGTTGCATGGACTTTTTAACTTAGTTTCAAAGCATCAATGCTTGTCACAGTTCAGATTTCGTAGAGGGTGGAGTACAACACTACAACATATGGAAATGCCTTTCTCATGACTCATTGAAGCTCAATGTGGACACTGCCATTTATGCTCAATCTAATATAATGGACTTTGTCATAGTGATTCATAATCATCTTGGACGTGTAAGGTTTTGCATAATTGCCTTCGTTGCTGGTTATTGGAAATCTACATTAGATGAAGCCTTTTGCCTTAAAAGAAGCTTTGAATTAGGTTAAAGAATTGAACATGAACAACGTCCTTATTGAAATTAATGCTAAATGTGTTGTAGATGGGTTTCATAGTTATCAAGAGGACAAATCATATATAGGGTGTTTAATTCAAGATTGCTGCCTCATTACTTTTTTTATGAAGTAATGTTTTTGTGAATTGCATTAGAAGGCAAGCGAATAAAGTTGCTAATACTCTTGGAAAGGCTGCTCATACTTTTGCTGCCAATTCTTGTTGGGAAGAAGTCCCTCATTTAGTAAGACCTCTTGTCCTTTATGATGTATTATCTTCTTGATTTCAATATATTCTTCCTTTTCGTAAAAAAAAAAAAGAAATAACGGCTAATACAAAAGATATGGCAAATCATGATATAGGGAAAAATAAAAAAATACTTTTAAGAGATGAGATGATAAAAGTCTATTTTTACTTTAGTCAAAAGTTTCGAATTTGAATTTTAAATATGAAACATCTTTAAAAATTTATGAGATATTACTTTACAATTTTAACAGATCTATCTGATGTGAATCTACATTATTGAATAATTGAAAAAAATAAAAATATATATGAAATAGTCAACTAACATAAAAGATAAAAAAAATGAAATAAGCAATTATAAAATGGATAACCACTAAATAATGAAACGAATAAATACCTAGACAAGACTACAATAACGTATAAAAAGCTGAATACCTTGACAAATCATTTGATAATTTTTAACAGAAATTCTATCCAATCAGAAATTTAACTTTTTTGTAAGAAATATTCGCTTCATGACCCCAATCCTTTTCAATTCGGAGTCCCAAATAAAAGGATAATCGATTCTATTAATGGCACGTTCTTTTCCTTTTTAAAAAAAGAACTTATAATTTTTTTTATTAATTGACAAATCATTTGATAATTTTTAACAGAAACTTTATCCAATCAGAAATTTAACTTTTTTTAAGAAATATTCGCTTCATGACCCCAATCCTTTTCAATTCGGAGTCCCAAATAAAAGGATAATCGATTCTATTAATGGCACTTTCTTTTCCTTTTAAAAAAAAGAACTTATAATTTTTTTTATTCTTGCTAAAATATCAATTTAGCACTCAAAGGTTGTTATTTATTGATCATAATAAAATTTTTGACTAAAATAGTTTAAATTTTTTATTTTTTGGTTATCTTAGTTTAAAATTTAAGTTGACTTAATATTTTTTTTCCAATAAATTAAATCATGATGCGCGTTTGAAAAATTTCATCATTTGTTAGATTTTGAATAAAATTTCATAGTCAGTCTTCTTTCTAGCATCATTTTTTTCTGACAACAAACTTTCATCATTTGTTAGATTTTGAATAAAATTTGGTAAAATTAGCTGATAATCTAGTTGTTAGCTGATAATTTAGGTTTAAGCTGATAATCTAGTAACTAAAAATCTAATAGTTGATAATCTAGCTGTTTCAATTAAAAGTGCTTGGTAAAACTAGCTGATAAATATAAAATGACATAAAAAGATATGTTTATGTTATTCAAAAATATTATATAAAATCTATTTAAATATATAATACAAACAAATTATGCAATATATATACATATTAAATAATATATATATATATATATTATATAATATTTTATTATTATTATTATATATGTGCATATTAAATAATTTTATAATTATATTATATATAATTTAATAATTATATTATTATTATAAAATGATAAAAAAATAAGGATAAAAAAGAAAAGAAAAATAATAATTTACTAATTTATAAAAAAACTAGTTTTACTAATATTTTATTTTGAAGATTAAAATCTAGTTTTTTTTAAATAAATTATTTTACTAAACATATATTATTGATCAAATTAGATTATTTTTATAGTCTGTTGTTACCAAACAGTATCTTTGTGTGCTAAATTTCTTTCTACTATCATTTTTTTTTTCTGAAATGTTGTCTACAAAATATTAGTCCGGATGTATTGAAGGGAGTCTATTGACTCTCTCTGTCGCTTTGCTTCTAGCTTTTGTTTGTTGTTTTTATTCCTTTTATAAAGTTGTTATTTTTAAAAAATGAAATGTTAATCTCAAATTAAATTGATAAAGAAAATAGAAAAATCTTGTGGTCCACTTTTTCTCTCTAATTTGTAGGAAGTTCCAAGAAAAATTGCCATTTAAAAAAAAAAAATCTCAGATTAAATTGAATACTTTCTATTGACTTCTCAAGTCTTCTTAAAAAAAAAAAAGATAGAAAAATCTTCTGGGCCTTTTTTTCTCTCTAATTTCTAGGGAAGTTCCAAGTAAGTTCACCTAAAAACAATGGATATTTAAAGCAACTAACTTTCTTGGCTAGTGAAAGGAAGATGAGTAGAAAGGGAATATAAATCAACACCCATATATATATCATTTCATTGCAAATCATCAATTATAAGTACTTCCCATATATTATATAAGAATCAAGATTCAAGGGCCATTTGCAGCCACCCAAGTTAATTACCTCAATTATAAGTCCTCCTTCCACAGCAAAGATAAGCGTCGCCGCCACCGTTTGTAGAAAAATGCCGTCAAAACAAGTTCACAGTGAAAACCCAATATCTAATTCCGGCAACCCATCCATCTACGACCATAAAAATTCCATTGCCTACTTGTTCACCTACTCTTACCTCACATTCAACACCATAACCACAATCTACCGTGCATATATCAACAATGACAAGCCCATGGTGGCCTTCGTAATTTTTGTTTACTTTGGTTATCTTATACTTGATTACTGCTTCACCACCTATAATCAATTGCTTTCCAGTGATCAGGAATCTTCATGGCCCAAGAAACAATTCTTGAAAATCACTATATGTAGCTTGACATCAGCTATATTATTTGGATTTGGATACACGTTTTCAACTTTTATGAGTATGGTTGTGGTTGTGCCTATGTATGGAATGGCATTACTCACTAGTGTGTTTCTGTTTTATGTGTACTTCATCTATGATCACCAAAATGAGCGTTGTGATGGAGAAAGCAAACTCATAGGAGATAAGAATAGCGAGCATGGTGTTAGTCCTTTGCAAATTGTCTAAGTATATATTGGATTGCCAGAATGTGCAACAGAGCATTTTTATTTTGAAATGCTCATATTCTGATTTAATTTGATGCTAATTTTGAGGCTGGAATTATAAAGCATTCCTTGAATAGAAACAGAGGGAAAATAATGAGGAGAAAAGGGTAGTACCCAAATCCATGATAATAGAGTGGAAATTCAGATTGACATTGACAATTAAAACATATATTTTCAGTTCTGATTCTAAGAACTGAGTTTTGATTAATGGACAAGAGAAATGATCGTGCTATCTGATTAGGTTAAATTTCTGATTTTTCAAGTGTATATATATATACACTCAACATTAATTTATTCATGAGTTAGCGTTCAAATGTTCATGCATCAATTGTCCGAAAGCATAGAATAAAATATAATAAAATTACAATGAAATGGAGATGCGGGGTATCGATCCCCGTACCTCTCGCATGCTAAGCGAGCGCTCTACCATCTGAGCTACATCCCCACATTAAAGACATCTATTGATTTAAGACTATTTAGGTATTATTGTGCTTTCAGAATAGAAACTGCAGCAATCGGCAGCGACAAACCAGAGGGGAAAAATGCTGAGAAGAGTTTTGCAGAAACAAGCGGCCACATACCGTAATTTCTTATGGAAAAAAGAAGCAACTGCACCTTCATTTCCTCTTCTAAGAAACTGTTCTTCTTCTTCTTCTTCTTCGCAATCAGATATTCCCAATAGTACCTGCGTCGAACAGTTGCAGAACCACAATGGCCAACCCACAACCAGCATCTCCATCGACCGTTCTGATCTTTATAATCCCCCTGGTCGCTATTCACTTATATGTGCAAGTTATTATTTTTTTTTAAGCTGATACTTTTTCAAAGAGTTGTTTTATTTATTTATTTATTTTATTAATGAATTGCAGAACATTCTCATGAGCCCACTTCAGAGGCGGAGCTTATCAAGCATCTTAAAGGAATTATCAAGGTTTCAAACAGTTACTTATGCTTATGTTTTCTGTCATTTCGTCAATGTTAGATTTTTACGTGGTTTTTGGCAAGTAGTTTAGCTGTTTGTTGAAATGCCTCTGTGTGATTCCTTACGACTGATCTTGCAATTTCTTAATTAGAAAAAATGGATATAGCAACTCTCTTTTTTCTTTCCCGAATAAAAACAAGGTCTCTGTTATCTTTCTCCAACTAAATAACTTGGTTAAATTGACAAAAAAAAATTTTTCACTTCAAAATAACAAACGTGTCATGTATGTACCTTTAGATAATTTTCCACTCCCTCGGAAAGCTTTTTGAGAAAATAGAAAACTGTAGGAAATGTGTTTGCTTCTTAGAATTGAATCATTGAAATGAAAAAAGGGATTCCATTTTCCATTTTCTTGAATACATTTTAAGTTTCTTTCTCTTTTCTTCTCCTTTGATTTTTAATCAATTAATTAGAGTCCTATTTATGGAATGAAGTTTGAAAATGATACACATGTTCCATGAAGTGTATCCAATTACAAACAGGATGATGTTTGATGAGTAAGGGGACTAAGCAAGGGATGGCAGATCATTATAGTGCGTTGAATTCAATTGAAAACATAAAATGCTCTTCATCTTTCTTGGTTTCAGAAAATATAATTACCCAGAGCTTAAAATACTCTCATTATTGCATTGATATATAATCCAAATGCCACTACTATAGTGAGATAAATTATACCAGGAGATTTTTCTTACTCTTTAATATTCTACGAGTGTAATAATTAGTTTCAATTTCAATGCTGATTGTTACGTAAACTGCTTGACAATAGTGAAATTATCCAATTTTGTTCAAGAGTTATTTACATCTCTGACCATAGCTGTTGGTATGTTATTATGTTGGTTTCAGTCTTCCAGATAACTGATGATTTATGATCCAAATTGTCTAATATGGATCACAAGTCACTGGGTGTTACGTGATTTGTGGAAACAGTGCACCTATTTAGAAGATGGAAGGGAACTGTAGCAACTTGGAATTAAAATTAATTCTATGATTCAATTATGAAGCTTAGGAAAATAGTGCTGGTAAATTTTTAAGATGTTTGTTAAATGATGTGGTGATATGAATGTTGTACTTATGAATATTTCATTAACATAATGCTAGAAATATCATATAGTACTAAGCCACAGAAAGAGACGTGTAGTTTAATAATCCTTTAGTTTTCTATACATAAAAATTTGTTTCTTGTTTTAGGAGTTTTATCCTTTTTATTGATGGTTTTCAGTTCCGGGGTGGCCCAATTACAGTAGCAGAGTATATGGAAGAAGTTTTAACAAATCCTAAAGCTGGATTCTACATTAATCGAGATGTGTTTGGGGCTGAAGGCGATTTCATAACATCTCCAGAAGTAAGCCAGATGTTTGGGGAGGTAATTATAGTGCTGTTTAACTCCGAAACTTGTGTCCTATTTTAAGATTCCTTGGATATTGAATTTGAGGAGCTATTGCATCAAAGAACATTTGTCATTGTTAGATTTTGGACCCTTGCTGCTTTTATTCTCACTTGGTTGGTGGTTTACCTGTTTGATGATATCTTAGATGATTGGTGTCTGGGCCATGTGTTTATGGGAGCAATTGGGACAACCAAAAAAGGTGAACCTAATCGAGCTTGGTCCAGGGCGAGGAACTCTTATGGCTGATCTTCTGCGTGTATGATGTCATATTTTCTATTTATGAGAATTTGTCAGGTTTCATACTTTGTGCTAAGAAATATTAGATAGTTATCCCAAGTCTTCTCTCTTAAATTTTGTTATGTGTGTGAAGACTATTTTTGCTTTTTAATAAGGGTATACTTCACCTTTAGGGAGCATCAAAGTTTAAGAGCTTCAGTGAATCGTTGCATATACATATGGTGGAGTGTAGTCCTGTGTTACAGAAGCTTCAACATTGCAACTTAAAATGTACTGAAGAACATGATACCTCTGAAAGTGTTGATAAAAGGGCCATTAGCACATTGACAGGAACACCTGTATCATGGCACACTTCACTGGAGCAGGTTCCATCAGGATGTATGGAGTTACCATTTAAATTGTTTCAGTGAAATCCTGTATACAACATTATTTTAGGAGTAGGAGTTCTGGATATTATTTTCAATTGTCATTATTAGGATACTGCTTTCTTCCGCTGATCAGATTTCTTCATTTGCTGATGTTTCAGTGCCATCCATCATTGTTGCTCATGAGTTTTATGATGCTCTACCTGTTCACCAGTTTCAGGTTTGTCTAATTGAGTTAAGTTGTATATGTCTTGCTGCACGACCATCCCTCCTTAGCATTATTTGATTCAAATGTAAAAATTTAGGGACATTGTCATGCTTATCATTTTATTTATCATCTGTAAGTTCCTTAGATATTGCATGCTGTTATGTCTTATGAAGAATTTGATAGACCCCCCCTATCCATTTTTACATATGTGAGATGGCCAAAGAAGGGGGTGCATAAGGGTGAGCCAAGTCAGCAGATTTGTCAGCTTATAGCTAGGCAGACAGGTCAGAACAAGGGAAAAATGCCAGCAGGTCCAGGGAATTTAGAGGAAGCAGGCCAGATGCTGTAAAAAGAGGAAATGATTAGGTATTCCAGGTTTTGGGGAAAGTTGTTAGATAACCAGGTGGTATTTTCTGTTATGGATAGCTAATATAAGTAGCGAAATTAATAAGGGCGAGAGAGATGGGAATTTTCTGGTAGCAAATTGGTGAGGAGGAGAGTTGGCAATCTCTCAAATATTGCCTCTATCAGCTTTTTCTTTAATTGAATAAATTTCTTATTTCTTTGCTCCAATATCTTCCTTGTGTGTTAGCTGATTTGATTGTGAGTTCCTATCAGTGGTATTAGAGCAATCGATATGTGGTGAATGACAACAGGAAAGAAAGTAGATGCTTGAATGGATTTGGTAGAGGAAAAGATGGAAAAAGTTTAGGAGGATGTTCAAAAAGGCTTGAGCCAAATCAGGGAGGACTTGCTAAGTGTACCCATGCTTGAAAAGAGTGTTGTAGCTAGATGCAAAAGATGGAGTAATCGGAGTAATGAAGACAAAACTCGCTCCAAGAAGGCTATAACTGCCTACCTTCGAGGGAGTGAATCCTGATGGATGGGTATTTTGAGCTGAGCGGTATTTTTTGGTGAATCGATTAGCAGCACAGGAGAAGTTTGAAGTGGTGGTCATCTGTATGGAGGGGGAGGCCTTGTCATGGTATCAATGGGAAGATGGGAGACAACCTATGCGAAGGTAAGAGGAGTTGAAGGAATTGTTATTGGAACAATTTCGTCCCACCCAAGAGGGCATTATGTATGAACAATTCCTAGCTCTGAAACAGGTGACCACTGTGAGAGAATATAGAAAACAATTTGAGATTCTTACTACTCCTCTCCAAGACCTACCTGAAGAGATTCTAGAGAGTAACTTTGTGAATGGGCTTAAGCCAAAAATATGGGCCGAGTTGAGAATGATGGGAGCCATTGGTAAGGGCGACAATTCGTATTAGTGGGTCATGTTCGTGTCGTGTCTTGATATACCTATAACACGATAAGGGCCAACCCAAATAAGACACGATAAGCTAATAGTATTTAAAATTCAAACATGAACACGACCCATTTAATAAACGAGTTAACACGACACAACATGTTTAAAACGATTGATTTATAAATTGAATTGAATTGATATAATACGATTTAATTAATGTTATGGATTATAAATGTGTTAATCCGACACGACACGACACGTTTAACATGATTAGTCTATAAATTGAATTGAATTAGTATAACACGATCTAATTAATGTGTATATGAGTTATAAACGTGTCGGGTTCAACCTGTTAACCCGACACAACACAAATTATTAACGGGTTAAACGTGTTTTTTCGTGTTGGCAGATCAATCCGTAATATAACACGATAATTTTCGTGTTTTTATCGGGTTGATACAATTGTGACATGAACACTATAAATCTCAATCTTAACCCACAAATTTCATGTTGGGTTCGTGTCGTGTTTATTATTGACACCCCTAGCCACTAGGTTAATAAGAAAAATGGAGCTAGCTAAAAGAATTGAGGAGAGGAATTGGGCCTTAAAAAACAGTAGAGGAGCCTTAAGCATGCAATGGACTAAAAATGTACCCATACCAACAAGAGTCATCTATGGGTTTCGATCAATGGTTTACCCAAACACTCAACTGGGTGGTCACTCTACTGGAGGTGCAGAGAAAACGACTCAGGCAAGATTCTGGAGAATGACAGACGCTGAGTTGCAGACAAAAGGAGAGAAGGGCTGGTGTTTCCGATGCGATGAAAAATATATTGTTGGACATTGTTGTGGTAATCATGAATTGCAGCTATTGTGGGTTAATGAAGAAGAGGAAGAGGCTGCGGAAGATGGTTTAGAGGGCAGGAAAACAAAGACAACAGAAGAAGATATGAAGGGGGTGGTGGAGTCGTCTCTCAACTCATTAGTGGGGCTTACCCCTGCTCACACCATGAAAATCAGGGGATTGTTATAAGGTAGGGAGGTGATAAGCTTAATTGATAGTGGAGCATCACATAATTTTATTTCCTTAGAAGTTGTTAATGCACTGGGATTGCTTGTGGAAGCAACAAAGGAGTATGGAGTAGCTATGGGGACTGGAGATGCAATAATAGGCGTCAGGATTTGTAGGAAAGTCCACTTAACATTTGGAGATTTAGAAATTGTAGATGAGTTTTTCCCTTTGTAGCTGGGCAGTTCAGAAGTGATTTTCGGGGTTCAATGGTTAGCAACATTAGGGAATTTATAGATGAATTGGAGCAATTTGAGCATGAAATTTATGGTGAATGGTATGCCCGTGAGACTCCAAGTAGAACCGGATCTAAGCAAATCCCAACTCTGAAAATCATGATGCGAACAATTCAGCGAGGAGGCTAGGGAGTCCTATTAGAGTTGAGAAATCTCACTCTTTAACAAAGCAAGGGCTGGTGAATCTGAGATGATCAAGGCGGACTTACCCCCTAAAGTTATAGAGCTTTTGCATGAATTTGCGGAGAGGTCTTTCAAATACAGGGTCTGCCACTAGAACGAGAAAGGAACCATTTGTATTGAAAGAAGGAACCTCACCTATTCATGTCAGACTTTATAGGTATTCCTAAGTGCAAAAAGATGAGATTGAAAAATTGGTTGCTAAGATGTTAGCTATTGGAATAATACGGCCAAGTTGTAGCCCATTTTCAAGTCCAATCCTTTTGGTAAAGAAAAAAGATGGAAGCTAGAGGTTCTGTGTCGATTATCGAGCTTTGAACAGAGCCATTGTACTTGATAAATTCTCGATTCCCGTCATCGACGAACTATTGGATGAGCTACATAGGGCTATTATTTTTTCAAAGATCGATCTCAAGTCTGGATACCATGAAATTAAGGTTAGAAAAGGAAGACATTGCTAAAACCGCTTTCCTCATTTATAAGGGCCACTATGAATTCATAGTGATGCACTTTAGCCTCACTAATGCCCCATTCACATTCCGAGCCCTAATGAATGAGGTCTTCAAGGCTCATCTCCGAAAGTTCATTCTAGTCTTCTTCGATGACATCCTCGTTTACAGCAGCTCTCTAGAAACCAATGTGAGACACTTGAGAGAAGTGATGCAAACTCTACAGGAACAAAAACTTTTTGCCAATGCAAAGAAGTGCTCTTTTGCTCAAGAGAGGGTAGAGTACCTGGGACACGTGGTTATAACAGAAGGGTTTGCTGCAGATCCCACCAAGACTTTGTTTTAGCTTGCGATGTGTGCCAGCGAAGCAAATACTAGGCTTTGGTGCCGGCAGGGCTTCTACAACCACTTCCAATTCCTAATCAGGTTTGGGAGGATATCTCTTTAGACTTTGTGGAGGGACTGCCAAAGTCTTGGGGCATTGATGTGGTATTGGTAGTGGTGGATAGACTTGGCAAATATGCCCACTTCATCCCTTTAAAACATCCCTATACAGTGGTGACAGTGGCTCCTGCATTTATGCAGGAGATAGTCTGTCTGCATGGGATTCCTCGAATTGTGATCTCTGATAGGGGCAAAATCTTCACTAGTAACTTTTGGAGGGAACTCTTCAAGCTGCAAGGGACTGAACTCAAGATGAGCACTGTTTTCCATTTTCAAACAGATGGACAGACTGAGATTGCGAATCGCTGCCTGGAGGCATATTTAAGGTGTTTTGCAACCAATAAACCATCAAATGGGTGGATTGATTGGCAAGGGCAGAATACAGCTACAGAACTTCTTTTCACTCGTCTACAAAAGCCACCCCATTTAAGGTTCTTTATGGGCGGTAACCACCTCCACTTATTCGACATGAAATTGGAACTACAGTGGTGATGGAAATAGACCAGCTTTTGTATGTTAGATGAGCTCAAGAAACACTTGCAACAAGCTCAGCAGAAAATGCAGTATTTTGCCAATAAGAAAAGGAGGATGGTTCTAGAAGGAGGAAATGATTAGGTATTCCGAGTTTTGGGGAAAGTTGTTAGATAACTAGGTGGTATTTTCTGTTATGGGTAGCTAATAGCCTAATATAAGTAGCAAAGGGAATAAGGGAGAGATGGGAATTTTCTGGTAGAAAATTGGTGAGGGGGAGAGTTGGCAATCTCTCGAATATTGCCTGTATCAGCTTTTTCTTTAATTGAATGAATTTCTTATTTCTTTGCTCCAATATCTTCCTTGTGCGTTAGCTGATTTGATTTTGAGTTCCTATCATACTTTTCCAACTCTTTTAACAAATTGATTCATGCCTTGTCAGTGCTTTTGTATTTTGTTTGTGTTATTACTGGTAATCTTAAAATAATTGATGGAGAGGATAATGAAAATTTTATTACATTGTCATCACAACATGGTAGCATTGTAAATCAAGCCCCCTGAGACTTGATTAGTGTGTGTCATTTTATGCTTTAACTGATCCTTATAGGAAAACTAAATTGGATCCTCTGGTTTTCCAGTCTATTTTTCAATAGATAAACTGCCAGCAGATAAAGATAAATTGTTGTTTTTCTATGTAATATGGTCTGGCTTTGTATTTTCTAAGAGATAGAGACCTTTTAATATAATTTATATTTTTCATGGTCTCAGGTCAGTGGTGGGGTTGTGCTTCAAACTTTTCTCATTCTCTTTTTAATTTCTTAAACTTTTTTTTTTCTTTTTTTCAAATGCATGTGGAAGTGGAAGGGTGATACTGCAGTTTAGTTATTCTTCCTTTTTTATTGGTGTCATTCTTATTTGACAATTCTTTCAGAGGGCTTCTCGTGGTTGGTGTGAGAAATTGGTTGACATTGCAGAGGATTCAAAGTAAGGATTTGTTTGATTGATCTAAAAAATTTAGTCTCTCTCCAGTTATAAGTTGTGTAGGATTGTAATTTGATACAACTTATGTACTTTGTTAGGTTTTGTTTTGTTCTCTCCCCTCAGCCAACACCTGCAATCCTCTATCTAATGAACCGGTGCAAATGGGCTGCAAGTGAAGAAATAGAAAAGCTTAATCAAATTGAGGTTTGCCCAAAAGCAATGGATTTGACGCATGCAATTGCCAAGAGAATAAGCTGTGATGGGGGAGGAGCCCTTATAATTGATTACGGTCTAAATGGAGTAGTCTCTGACAGTTTACAGGTCTG
This sequence comes from Triadica sebifera, assembly GCA_023653625.1. Lineage (NCBI taxonomy): Eukaryota > Viridiplantae > Streptophyta > Magnoliopsida > Malpighiales > Euphorbiaceae > Triadica > Triadica sebifera. Next base: position 7,464,474 of record CM042913.1, read on the forward strand.
TTGTCTTGTTATTTTATAGTCAGTGGTTCTGTCATTTTAAACAGAATCACTCAAACACATCATATAATGCAAGACATTCCATTATTTTTGACTACTTGTGCCAGACATGGATTTTTCATATACTTCCAATATTTATTGATCTAAACTATAGAATATTCCAATATGTCGACATCACTGCTTTAAAATTCATTGGGTTCCAAAAAACACACTAATAATTCATCGCATTAAAAACAAGTGCAGAGAAGTTGTGTTTACCATTTCTGACACTACTGTACTTCCCTTGTGTTATGTTCATCCAGGCAATTAGGAAACACGAGTTTGTTGATATACTAGACAATCCAGGCTCTGCTGATCTCAGTGCATATGTTGATTTTCCATCCATCAGACACTCTGCTGAGGAAGCTTCAGGTGTGTATCCTCATCCCTGTGGTTCTAAATGTATTTTTTCGTTTCCAGAAGAACTGAATTAGAGAAATAGAAAATGGACTAATTTGAGGAATTTCACATTGTTTTCAGAGGATGTTTCTGTGCACGGCCCAATTACTCAGTCCCAATTTCTTGGTGGTCTTGGCATAAATTTCCGTTTGGAAGCGTTGTTGCAGAACTGTACAGATGAACAGGCAGAGTCTCTAAGAACAGGATACTGGCGTCTGGTGGGCGAAGGTGAAGCCCCCTTCTGGGAGGGATCAGATGAACAGGTGCCCATTGGAATGGGAACACGCTATTTAGCAATGACTATTGTGAACAAGAAGCAAGGTGTTCCCATTCCTTTTCAATAATAAAGTTCAAAATCCTTCATGTTTCCTGAGGTTTTCAATGTTTAACGTTTTCACATTTAAAGTTTTATTCTACCGTCCAATAAATTTTGCAGTCTGTATTTTGTAGTTTTTCATATTGGTCTTTTATCTCAGGTATTTTTCATTACTAACATTTCCGTTTCAACATTTTTTTTTGAATTTTTAACTGCTTATTACTTTGAATTATCATTTTGAAAAGTAAATAGCATCTAAATAAATTTATGTGTTTTTTTTTGTATTCAATTAAATTTAAATTTAAGGGATCATTTTAAATAAATTTATTTGTTTTTTTGGGTATTAAATTAAATTTTTTTTTTAGAAGTGAATCTTTCTTTTCTCATTTAGTCTAGAAGTGAATATTTCTTTCCTTTTTTTTTTAATTTTAATTAATTTATATTTTTTTTCAGCCCCGAAGAAATTTCTTTTTTTTTTTTTTTGGCTATTCCTGTCAAATCAAACTTTATATTCTATACGCATCTATATAAATATATTAAAATCGTTTTCTAAAAAAGGGTTTATATACCATTTGGCAAGTGGCATCTTTATAGCATAATTGAATGTCAAGTGACATCTCCTATAAAAACAGTATAAAATGAAATACATTTGCATAATGCATATAAGTTACAAATGATTTTTGTGATATGAGAACTTTCAAAAATTAAGGATTTAATTCTAAATGGAAAGGATTTGCATAATACATTAAAGATTATAAGCCATAAAATAACTTTTGAAATTTAAGGACTGCTAGAATTTAAGGAATTAGTGTATGAAAAATATAAAATGGAAATGAAGGCATTTGCATAATGTATGAAGTTTAAAGATATAAAGTTAGTTTTGACTATTATTCTTTAGATATAAATCTTATAAAAAAGAGATTTTGCTTCTTTTATACACATGCAAGAACATAATCAAAAAGGGTAAGAGGAGTATACCTTTTTTTTAATAGTTATCTTTGTTATATTTAGTCAAGATCATTGAAATTGTTAGGTTTAATTAATTTTCAAGGCTTTGAATTTCTTATATTTCTTTGAATTCTTGATTTGGATACATTTACATAAGTAGATTTTTTTTTTCTTTTATCTGATTTTAATATAATGAAATAGAGTATCTATATTATATACATTTTTATTTCTTTTAAGAAAATATGCAAAAAAATGTGATTATTTTAAAAAATTCCTAATAAGATTCGAAACTCGAATATCATAGTTCTAATCAATAAGCCAATGCTAATAAGCTAGATGATTCCTTACCACCAACGGTTAATTGTTATAAAAATGGTAATTGTAGGGAGATGGTGCAGGTCCACCCAGCCATTTTCACACAGAAAGGCAGCTCCAAATATATAATATATAGCCCTTTTGGAATTGCAGTAATTGAGTCTTTAGTTTCAATTCATTTCCTTGGGAGTTTAATTTTGATGCCTTCAACAATTATTGAGGGGAAGTAATCAATTCAGTTAATTAGCAGTTTTCATTTTCTCCAGAGTTGTCGATGCTTTTCTATGCAGGCCGCTTGCTGACGTCGTGCTCATATTATTTAATTACTGGCATATATTAATTCAATGGCTTTTCATGCTTCTTTTACATACATACATGGAGATTGGAGGTTACTAAGGATTCAACTTTTGACTACTTGCAGTACGTACGGACCAAATATTCAACCACTGGACTACTTGATTAATGTGTAGTTAATTTCCATTGATTGCATTGAACTAAGCTACGTACTCTGACTCTCTCCAATTCATACCATTTGAGAGAGATTTATGCAATTTTATCTTCTGATTGAAATTTTGATTCATGTTTATTGTATTATACTCAATCTCTGTATTTGATTTAAAAATAATTATTAATATTCCAGTCGGTCTTCAGATCTTTGGCTTATTTATTATGTTTTTTAGGAATTTTTCATAGCCGTTAATCATTTCTTATAGTGAGTTTTCACCTTTTTGTACCAACCACAAATATATAAAGGTATCTCCATATTCATTAACGTAATCAATATTTTATTAATTATTAAAACGATAAGATGTTACCATGTGTCAAAATTATTGTGTAATTTTTAAATTTTTTTATTAAATAATTATAATATTTTATTATCTATACCAAACTTAATAACATCTTAATCCGATTATTAGATTCACATTTTTTGTTAAAATATACATTTCACATCTGCTCGTTATATGGTATAAGTGTTTATTATAATAATTTATAACTTTTAGGTTGAATTAGGTAAAATCAAAGGCTCATTTGTGACATGGGTGTTACTAAAACTGTCAATCTTATTGAGAGAAAATTTTAGATATATTCAGTATATTTTATTATCTGTAAACTAATTCAATCAAATAATAATATATATTTAATAAGAAATTTGTATTTATGGCACTGAGTTTACCTAAAAATCTTTTCATTTTTCCATTTACGATATATCCTTATCATGATTTGGATAATTCTCTAGTTTATTAATGAATTTGTTGGACTCAAAAAAAAATGATATATGCATAAAATATAAAAGTTTTGATTCTTATTTAAATATATTTTATAATTATATTTATAAATCAAACTAAATATTATGTAAAAATTATGAAACCTCAGCAAATATCAAAACGATAATTTATTATATCAATATTATTAAATTAAAGTTTATTGCTATCTTAATTAAACTTTCAATATATGAGAAAATATAGTTAGTATATTAATATGTGTACGGGGGATGCTGGTATTAACGCTAACAGCAGCAATCTCCAATCTACACCCTCCAAAGTGTGAAGAACCAGAAAGCATAAGCAACTGTGTAGGAGCAACACCTTGGCAATTTGCCTTTCTACTGAGTGGGTTCGGATTACTAGTGACTGGCGGGATCAGACCTTGCAATCTAGCCTTTGGTGCTGATCAATTTAATCCCAACACTGAATCAGGCAACAGAGGCATCAGTAGCTTCTTCAATATTGGTACTACTCCTACATTTTTGCTGTGATGATCTCAGTCACTGCCATTATGTACGTGCAATCAGATGTTAGCTGGGCTATTGAGTTGGCCATTCCTGCTTTTCTTATGTTTCTTTCCTCTGCTCTTTTCTTCTTGGGTACAAGAATTTATGCAATTGTCAAGCCTCAAGGCAGCCCCCATACTAGTGCGGCTTGTTGGTAGGCACTGAAATTGTTGAAAAATTTTGGTGTGAGTTCCTTCACATATAAAATAAAATAAAATAAGTCAAAAGTTGTGATAATTCAATTTCAAATTGAATTCATCCAGCCAATATTTTTGATTTTTTTGATATGTGTTCACACTGAATATTTTTCCTATAAATAGTCAGATATTCTTTCATTTGAATTACAACAATCTCAATTCATTTGAGAGAATCTGAGAGAGAGTTAGACTTTTGGAATATTTCTAAAAATTAAGGAGTTACAAAAATAGTGAGGAAAATATTTTGGAATATTTTTGAAAACACTTATGTGCCACTATTTTTGGATTTATCTCAAAGTTATTGTATTACTTCTAGCCTGTGTCTAGGGAAAACTCTCCTCTTGTACCCATTAATTTTTATTAGTGGAAAAAAAATATTTGGAGTGTTGTTCGTGGATGTATCCCAAATTAAAAGGTGAATCATGTTAAATTATCAGTGTTATTTTTTTTGCTGATTATTTTATTTCACATTTATTTGTGTTATTTTATCTGTTGTACCCAATAAGTGGTATCAGAGTCAGCCTATCAGTCTTATAAAATTCTTAGTATGCTCTGTGGTTGCAGTATTGACTGATCTTCCACATTAGAAAAGATTTTATTAGTTTACTGTTAGCTAAAAGAGTCTCATTTTGTTTTAAAATGGAGACAAATGATACAAAAATTATCAGCTTAAATGGCACAAATTACCACATATGGAGAAGCAAAATGAAAGATCTCATATTTGTGATGAAAATGCATCTACCAGTGTTTACTACAACTAAATCCGAAAGCAAGATAGAATGTGGTTACATCCGACAATTTGTCGAAGACAACGTATACAACCACATCTGCAACGAGACTCATGCTCGGACCCTGTGGAACAAGCTTGAACAGCTTTACGCGTCAAAGACAGGTAACAATAAATTATTTTATTTGACAAAGTTGACACAGTCGAAATACAAGGAAGGAACTTCCATAGCAGATCATCTAAATGAGATGCAAGAGATCATGGACCAGCTATCCAGAATGAGTATAAAGTTGGATGATGAAGTATTTGCTCTACTAGTATTGGGCTCTCTGTCAGAGTCATGGGAGACTTTGAAGATTTCAATAACCAACACTACACCTAACGGTATAGTCAATATGGAGTCTGTAAAAAGTAGTATCCTAAATGAAGAAATGAGAAGGAGATCACAAAACTCATCTTCTTCATCACAATCAAATATTCTGGTTACTGACTACAGAGGAAGGAGCTAGTCTAGATAACAAATGTCTAGAGAAAAAGCAGAGGCAAATCAACAAATATGGCAATATTGAATGTCATTACTGCAAAAAGAAGGGTCATATCAAGAAATACTGCCGAAAGTTCAAAAAGGACTAGAAAGGCAAGTAAGTAAAACGAGATGACAACAATGATGATGACATAACAAATAGCATGAACGAATTCAATATCGTTTGTGATGATACTATCAATTTCACATCCCATGAGACCAGTTGAATAATTAATAGTGGCGCTACCATTCGTGCCACGTCTCAGAAGAAATTATTCTCATCTTATACAGTAGATTTTGGCTCTGTAAAGATGGGAAATGATAATCTGTCAAAAGTTGTTGGCAGATGAGATGTTTGTCTGAAGACTGTGAATGGTACCAGATTAGTCCTGAGAGATGTCAGACATATTACAGATATTCGTCTGAATTTGATCTCTGCAGGAAAACTTGATGATACAGGTTTCTGCAATACCTTCTCAAATAACCAATGGAAGCTTACCAAAGGCTCCATGGTGGTGGCTAGAGGCACAGGACATGCTACCTTGTATGTAATGCATGCAAAGCTCTCCAATGACACTGTGAGTGCTATGGAGAAAGATAGTGCTATTGAATTATGGCACAGACGACTCGGCCATATGAGTGAGAAAAGAATGACTACCCTTGTTAGAAGGAAGATGTTGCCTGGAATGGATGAAGTACATTTGGAGAAATGTGTTGACTGTTTAGCAGGAAAGAAAAACAGAGTTGCTTTCAAGAGTTCCCCTCCTTCCAGAATGAAGAATGTGTTAGATCTGATCCATTCAGATTTATGTGGTCCAATGCCAAAGTCACTAGGTGGTGCTCAGTATTTTGTGACTTTCATTGATGACCATTCGAGGAAGACATGGGTGTATACTTTAAACACAAAAGATCAGGTGCTAAATATCTTTAAAGAATTTTATACCTCAGTTGAGAGACAAACTGAGAAGAAGTTAAAATGCATCCGGACAGACAACGGTGGAGAATACATTGGACCGTTTGATGCCTACTGCAAAGAACAAGATATTCGGCATCAGACAACGTCTCCAAAAATACCACAGTTGAATGGCCTGACTGAGAGGATGAATAAAACTTTGATGGAGAGAGTCAAATGTTTGCTCTCACATGCAAAGTTGCCTAAAACTTTTTGGGGTTAAGCTTTACTCACGGCTATGTACGTATTAAATCTTTCACCTTGTATCCCTCTAAAGCTAGATGTTCCAGAGAAAACATGGTCAGGAAAAGATGTTTCCTATGATCATCTGCGGATATTTGGTTGCAAAGCCTTTGTGCATATTCCAAAAGATGAGAGGTCCAAGCTCGATGTCAAAACACGACATTGTGTTTTTATTGGCTATGGCAGAGATCAGTTTGACTACAGATTTTATGATCTAGTAGAGAAGAAACTTGTCAGAAGTCGTGATGCTATTTTCGTTGAGAATGAGACCATTGAAGATATTTTCAGGACAAAAAAAGGTGTTCCTGATTCCAATGGTGACTCAACAGATTTAGAATTGATTCCTCCAATACCGGTGCTAATACAAGTTGGGGATGAAGATCATGTTGATCTTCCCGAAGAAAATAATGCTCCCATTGATAATCCAGAAGATGATGTTGAAGATGATGATGTTCATCATCAACCATCACATGTGCACTCCCTAGTTCCTGTGAGAAGGAGCAATAGAACAAGACAACCGTTTTACGAGATATCCAGAAAATGAGTGTGTGTTACTTACTGATAGGGGATAACTAGAAAGCTTTGAAGAAACAATGACTGATGAGCACAAACAGAAATGGATTGAAGCTATGCAAGATGAAATGAAATCCTTGCATGAGAACAATACTTTTGAACTGGTAAAACTGTCAAAAGGCAATAGAGCTTTGAAAAATAAATGGGTGTTCAGAATCAAGCATGAAGAGAACAGTTCCCATCTGAGATTCAAAGTCAGATTGGTCGTCAAAGGATTTAGTCAAAGAAAAGGAATTGACTTTGATGAAATTTTCTCATCAGTTGTAAAAATGACATTCATCCGTACAGTGCTGGGGTTAGCAACAAGTCTTAACCTGGAGGTTGAGCAAATGGATGTCAAAACTGCCTTCTTATATGGTGATTTGGAAGAAGAGATATACATGGAGCAACCGGAGGGTTTTGAACATAAGGGAAGAGAGGAATATGTTTGCAAATTGAAGAAAAGCATCTACGGCTTGAAGTAGACACCAAAACAATGGTACAAGAAGTTTGAGTCTGTTAGGGAGGAGCAAGGATACCATAAGACTACTTCAGACCATTGTGTTTTTGTACAAAAATTCTCTGATGAAGATTTCATCATTCTTTTGCTTTATGTGGATGACATGCTGATTGTTGGCTGGAATGTTTCCAAAATTAACAACTTGAAAAAGCAGTTGAGCAAGTCTTTTGCTATGAAAGACTTGGGGCCAACAAAACAAATTCTTGGCATGAAGATTATCAGAGATAGGAATGCCAAGAAATTATGGCTGTCACAGTAGAAGTACATTGAGAAAGTACTTCAGAGATTTCAAATGGACCAAGCTAAAATGGTTATTTGTCCTCTTGCTAATCACTTTAAGCTGAGTTCCAGACAGAACCCTTCTACAGAAGAAGAGAAGGATGAGATGGACAAGATTCCATATGCTTCAGCAGTTGGAAGTTTGATGTATGTCATGGTGTGCACACGACCTGATATCGCTCATGCAGTTGGAGTAGTGAGCAGATTCCTTTCAAATCCTGGAAAGGAACATTGGACTGCAGTAAAGTGAATTTTCAGGTATCTTCGAGGTACTTCAAAAATATATTTATGTTTTGGAGATACCAAACCTGTGCTGGTTGGATACACAGATGCAGATATGGCTGGCGATGTTGATTCCAAAAAGTCAACGTCAGGTTACCTGATCACTTTTGCAGGGGGAGCTGTGTCATGACAATCAAAGTTACAGAAGTGCGTTGCACTATCTACAACTGAAGCAGAGTTTATTACAGCAACAGAAGCATGTAAAAAGTTGTTGTGGATGAAGAAGTTCTTGAAAGAACTTGGATTGCAGCAAGACAGATATCAATTATTTTGTGATAGTCAGAGTGTTATCCATTTTGGAAAGAATGCCTCATTTCACTCAAGATCAAAGCATATTAATGTGAGATATCACTGGATCAGATATGTGATAGAGAATAAGCTACTACAGCTTGAGAAGATCCATACAGAATAAAATGGATCAGACATATTAACGAAGATTCTACCAAAATTATATTTTGAATACTGTCGATTAACTGTTGGAATGGTGAAGCCCCCACATTGTCAGGAGGAGGAGATTTATTGGTAGGCGCCGAAATTGTTGAAAACTTTTAGTGTGGGTCCCTCCATATGTGGGTCCTACCACATATAACATAAAATAAAAAAGTCAAAAGTTGTTGTAATTCAATTTCAAATTGAATTCCTCCAGCCAATATTTTTGACTTTTTTGATGTGTTCACACTGAATATTTTTCTATAAATAGTCAGATATCCTTTCATTTGAATTACAACAATCTCAATTCATTTGAGAGAATCTGAGAGAGAGTTAGACTTTTGGAATATTTCCAAAAATTAGGGAGTGACAAAAATAGTGAGGAAAATATTTTGGGGTATTTTTGAAAACACTTGTGTGCAACTATTTTTGGGTTTATCTCAAAGTTATTGTATTACCTCTAGCCTGTGTCTAGGGAAGACTCTTCTCTTGTACCCATTAATTTTTATTAGTGGAAGAAAAATATTCGGAGTGTTGTCTGTTGACGTAGCCCAAATTAAAAGATGAACTACGTTAAATTGTCAGTGTTATTTTTTTTACTTATTATTTTATTTCACATTTATTTATATTATTTTATCCGCTGTATCCAACACGGCTCAGGTTATTGTGGT